>JAWZYV010013825.1:0-94927 GCA_038373885.1 Cheiracanthium punctorium | reverse complement strand
TCCCATAATATTTTGTTGAAACAATATAGATACACCCTGTATAAACACTGTTCCAGATTCGCGGGAAAATGCTAGAAGGAAGAGAGAAAGCGAAACGCTCCAAAATCCCTTCTTTTTTATTTTTGGTAATATGCCACGATTTATAGCGAGTCCAATGGATGGGGGTATCATTTTTCAAAGTGCTTCGCTATTAACATGAAAAATGAGATGTCGCTTAGTAATCGGGTATGTTGGATAGAAATGTTTTTTATTTTTTTTTAATACTTTCCTTTTTCTCCGCGTCTAATCTAATATTCGCCGCTTACAAAAAAGCGGAAGATAAATAATAGTTGACAAATGTATGAGCAGATTATTTTTTTTCTTCTCTCAGCGAAGTAAAAGTTAAAACAAAAAAAATGAGAGCATGATGCATAAGAATTTCCTTATACTGCGTGAGCGCCAATACCTTTGGGCAGGGGTCCCCTTAGCTCCCACGAAAAATATGTTACCGTAATGATTCAGCTACTGGTAGTGGTTCAGCATGTAAATATAATGTCTTTCAGGGGCAAAAGCCCTGACTTCCCCCCCCCCAACCATCAATCATATGGGCGCCCTTGTTACATTGTGAAGCTCTCCTTACCCAACAAGAATACATTAAAAAAAACTGGTATCGAAAGGTGAAATTAATCAACAACTTCGTTAAACAACTCACTAAATAAAGATACTTGGCAAAACAGTCGTTTCGGGTGGAACAAGAGGATCACCCTTGCTCAAATTCAAAATAGCTGGTGAAAGGAGGGGGGTGATGCAATTAATCACATATTTTAATTACTTTTCATACAGTTAATCACACATTTATAATCACTTCTCATTTCCCTTTACTTGTTCTCAATTTAATTCTCTTTGCCATTTTTAAATCTCCCATCTATACGTAATGCTATTTAATTGTTTCCTAAATTACTTTGGTTTTAGCATTGCAACACAGTTTGTTGGTGCCTTTAGTCTGAGAATTCATTTAATTTTCTTCCTTCCCACGGGGTTTTGATAGTTTTGCCTAGGTTACATGTTATCTCTATTGATCCTCCCTGTGGCGTGCCAGATCTGACAGTCTGTCTGTCCGTCCATGCTCGAACGTACGGACGAACAGACGGTCAGATCTGGCACCTTTGGATATTAACATCCATAAATATGCACCAAAAGCTTCGAAATTAATATATATTACACTTTTGTACTTTACCATGTATCCTATTAATAATGGTGTATGTGCAGTTCTTTTACAGGATCTTTCAAAATAATCCCAATATATTGCATTCTATGGGCAATCAATCTTTGAAGCGTATTTTAGAGATATTCAACTATTTCAAGCAAAAGAAATTGATTTTTGTTAGCCTATAAAAGAACTTTAAGTGCTACAGTCACTATTTTCGGTGGAAAGCATTATTTTGTAATCCTTAACAATGCAGGATGTCTTATAAATACCCAAACTGCACTGGCAGATTCTTTGTTGAGAATACATAAACATTTCCCAGAGAACTGTTCCTGCACGACCCATAGTATTCGAGAAAAATAGGAAAAACAAAGTACGACGTCACATCCGGTGCAAGGAAAAACAATTAGAAACATTAAATTGGACACTTGGTTACGGAGGGGGGACTCGGTTTTACGGCCACTACGCTCGTCGGATCTGGCACTTTTAGATTCTTTAAAATGGAAACGTTTGAAAGAATTGATCTATCGAGATCAATTACAATAAAAAGTGATTCCGTATCTCCCCTTCATGTTGTGTGCATGTATGTGGGAACCAGATTGATGCAAAGGGAGCCGTTAGCCGTTACACGACGCATGCATGCAAGCCTGGATATGCACGGTGGACATTTTGAATATAATTTTATGACAACAATGCACAAAATCTATGCTTCCAATAAAGGCTCTTTTCGTACACTGGATATGACGTTTGTACTTTCTTTTCACATTTTTCTTGAAAACTGTGGGTCATAGAGGTATGGTTTCCAGAGCATTTTTTATATAATCCCAATGAGGAATCTTGCTGTGCAGAGTATGGGCGGTATTTATGGGACACCTTGTATATACCAATTTTGTTTTGTCTCTGAAACGGATAAAAATCTCTAAAGTAATATTTTAATACAGCCTATATATGGGCTGTATTTAAATATTATTTTAGAGATTTAGAAGAAAGTATAAATGCTACACACACCATTTTCTACGTAGTACGTAGAAATAGCATCTTACTATTTAGTTACACTGATCCCTGACACACTGACTCAAGATAAAACTTTAACCACCATTACTCCAAAAATATTAAAAAGCTAAGAGCAAAAAACCCAATGATGACATTTGAAACGTTTGTAGGATCCGCTTGAAATTTTTCATCATGATGCCATATTTCATAATTATTTACACATTTACAGTAAAAGATAAAGCCTCCACAACGGGCTTTATCTTCTAGTGTACAAATATTGTAGTAACTGGTGGATATTTACGGCAGTTAGAGCACGGTAGGACGGAAATATAAATCGAAACCATAAACACTTTAAAAGTGCTAACTCTTTCGTGTGCAGTATTGCACAAAGCTCCATGGTTAGCTGCAAAGCTCCATACATTCACTCAAACGTATTTGAAAAGAAATCGATTTTCCTATATCGAGACCATCGTAAAATGTTGCTCTTTATGAAATTCAATTATGTTTTATTAAGTCAAAGCTACGCAAAGACTATCTGCCTAAGGTAGGGGGTCCCAGCAAACACAGCCCTATCGGATAAGTTTTGGGCCGACATCGGCATGCCGACGCAGAATGTGCCGGGGCGATATCGCTCAGCCGGTGCCGAAAACGACAAATTTGCGTCCGCCTGGGCGTGTGTCGGGCCGGAAGGATGGGGTGGTTTTGGATCGGTGTCGGCTATAACGACAACGATATCGGCCCAGCTTTACGCCGGCCTTAAAGTGATAACTTTCCGCAAATGGTATGGTACCGGCAACGATAAAAAAACGAAAAAAAATCGCTGTCCCATTGAATTCTCAAATAAGCTTATAATTAGTTTCCAAGGGCAAAAACTATATTATATATACATATATATATATATATATATATATTTAACTAAATTAACGACTGTATGCCCCTAGGACTGATTTTGCTGAAAGTACTTATGAAATAATAAAAATTTTCTTTAAATAAACTGTTTTGATTAATTTAAAAAGTGTTTCATTTATTTACTAAATTATTTTGTCAAATCAACCACTTAATTAGACATTTTTCATATTTAACCAAATATTTAATTGCTTTTAAGCAAAGTTTTCGTAACTGACCAAATATTTGTTTATTTCATTCGTTTTGATAGTAATATACATATATTTTTAATATTTTAGAGTCCAAGAAAATAGTACATGCAATCAAACACATTAAAAAAGATAAATAAATAAGTTTACATTAATTATATTGCAAGTTATGCCATAATACAAGAATAAAGTGGACTTATATCATTATGCATTGAAATAATGAAACTAGGTTTCTTATGGGAAAATATACAGTATGTTTCTGATATGTGTCTATATTTATGTTCTTCTACCTATATCACCTACTGTAGAGAGTTTTTTTTTAAACTTTTTAACAATATACATTATAATTTTTTGCGTATTATTAGCAAGATCCTTTTCAATACAATATTGATGTTTATTTGCGCAAAAGAATAAAAAATAATATCCTATTTATATTTATGCATGTTCCTCCTTTTGTATAATAATCAAGCTTAATATGCTTATTAGTAATAGGATATACAGACATGAAAGTACATTGCTAAATTTTTAAATCGTTCAAAGATATGAAAAAAATTAAAGTAACAATTAAACTAGGAATTCATCTGAGTAAAAATATAAACAAGCATAATTTACAAGAAAATTAAAAAAGTTGAAAGTTGTTACCCAATATACTTTACAAAGAAAAGGCAAAACAATATTTTATACAATAGTTAAGTAAATATTTAACTTACCATTTTTTTCCTTAATTTTGGATCTTCAGCATTATAAGACAACCAAACAGATTAAAACATTGTTAATGAACTTAATTATGTCATTTAACAAATATTTTAATCCAGCTGGTCTATAGCAAAAATATTTATTCTAATCTTTTCAGAAATAATCACACCCTGGCATCTCACTAGTATCCGTGCAAATAAAGCTTTTCAACGTATTTTTCAGTGAAAACACACGAAGCGCCGAAGTCTTTTTTTTTCTTTCTTTTTTCCCCAACAGGCTGTGGGTACGCACTAGTATAATAGGAGAGTTTTGAAAGGCACTCGCCCCGATGGCGATGAATCACTCCGCCCCTCAAAGATAGTCTATTGGCGGGAATTTAGTTTAGAACAACCCTTCCCCTTTCGCCAACGGAGCAAACAATATATGCCTTTCCCACGCTTTTCTGCTGACCCTCAGGCTGTGTGCATTTTTTAAGATACTGGCATCTGGATTAAGATGGGGCGAAATAAGCAAAAATATTTGGATTTCGGAATCAATTTTGGAACAGTACGGAAAACTTGCAAAATGGGATAGTTAGAAAGTTAGAATTCGCAAACAGCTCCAACAATATTATTCACTATTTAGCCCTCCCCCCCCATCCCCCCAGTTTGCGACACCGTAAAACAAAAATAAGAGGGGGGGGGGAATCAAATTTTATGAAAAAATATCTTTGGAAAAAAATGTGAATTTTTATACTGGCATACCACGAAAATGTTACATAATAGGTCAGTTAGAGCCTACCAAAAATACATAAATTTCTCTCAATATTTTACCTCACCACTCTGACCTGAAAAATTTGAGAAAAGTGAAAATTTCGAATTTTCTAAAAAGCTGTAGTACGACAGTTATTTTTCGAAATTACCATCGATATTATTTGATTGATTAAATAGTACTTAAAATAATAAGAACGCATAATTATTAGACAATTTAATCTATTTTTTTACCAAATTAGTACTAATATGTTGTTTTTAAATACACGCAGATAGAAAACAGATTAAAACAAAAGTCTACAGATGCTTAACCTGTTCGCTTTTATAATTGAAAAGACGCAATGGAGAAGACTCTCCTTCTGTGACCAGTATTGCTTCCTAGACCAGGTCTTTCAATGTCCAATCGAGCATTGAAAGAAATTCCCGTTCTGGGAAGCTTAGTCACAGAGACAGTGTCATATTACTGGCAGGGCAAACGGGGCAACTGCACAGAGCCCCAAGATTTTAGGGGCCCAAAAATGTTATATGTTACACTTTTTATAATTTCACAATAAGATAACAAAGGAAAAAAGCGTCAAAAGTTTGTATTGTTTTTCAATTATAAACTATGAACAATGAAAATAATTCAAATTTACATCTGTATAAATTAATATAAACTTCTTTTCAATTCGTCAAAAGGCTTAGTCGATATATAGCATAGCTGACAACATGGGCGCCGGCAGAATATTTCCCAGCGGGGGGGGTGCAAAGACTACTCAAGGGGGGCCAAAGACTACTTTAACGTATGGTTACCATGTTGGAAAGAGCAAAAAAGCAAGGGAAATCACTGCATACAAAAATCTAGGGGGAGGGCATTGCCCCCCCTTGCCCTATGCTGCCGGCGCCCATGGCTGCCAACATTTGTAGAATCTGATTAACTACCTTTTCGTAAACAGTATTTTTAAAGTTTGAAAGTAACAAAATATTTGTAATTAAATCTGTTGGTTAACTGTTATTAAAAAGAATATTTTTTTTTTTAAATGTGGTTTATTATATCCCGTACATTTTGGCAACTATGATATAGCAGTTGCAGTTAGACGTAGCGTTTCACTGACGTTATCTGTTTCATTGATATCATATATATTCGTTCATAATATTTATATTCGTTTATTTCACTTTACTTAAAATAAAATTTCTCGTGTTTGGAGAGAGGGGGAAGATATTTAAAATTTTTCAGAATAAACCAATCGTAATTGGTTTTTTAGAAGGGGGAAAGTTATCGCGTGGGGCCCAATATTTTTCTTTTGCCCAGGACCCACAGATGCCTTGATCGTAATCTACGCAGAGAGAGACTTTAATTTGTGTTAAATTCCCACAAGAATATCGAGTAAATACATTAACCCTTTAACGCGCAGTGTTCCCTCTCTGAGACCACCAAACTTTGACGTTTTGACTGTTGCCAGTCACGAAGAATAGATTGGATTTCTATAAAAATAGTTGCGGGTGACATAGCTCCACGAGAATCCTTTACTTTTTAGCACGTCATTTTGCATAAAAAATTGTCACGATTTTTTTTAACAGCTCTGTGCCGGCACAGCCAGCTGTCGTCAAAAAGGGGTCTCTAGATCTGTGGCACGCGATGAACGTTTCGATCGTCCGCCATCTTTCTGGTAGTTAAGTCGAGCGATGGCAACGGCTGCCCTTTTTTCAGCATTGGGAAAGAGTTGCGCCTCAAAGGGTTAAATGAAGCCCCCTTCCAAAAAAAAAAAAAAAAAAAAAAAAAAAAAAAGGCTTTTGTTGATGTAGAAGCATTGTTGTGTATCTGCATTAACTAAGATGTTTGTTTTGCTCGTGCGTTATGACAGGTCTGCCACAGGTTTATCTGTCTAGGGAGGCTTCCTGGAGCGGAAGACTTTTTAAGGGGTTATATTTACAGAAGACTCAACCATGACATTGCATTCGGAAGTGATATGAAATGCTCTAAGATAAAATTTAATATGGAAGTTTTAATTCGACGTGCCGTTCGGGTTGTGCAGTGACTAAAGAACCATTCTACCATATCACGGGTCCGGGTTCGATTAACGCTGGTCCACTTAATAGTTGCCTCCGTAATAAAGTGTCCAAGAATTCCGGCCTAGTGGTTCCAATGCTTATACGGCAAGTGCCATTTGAAAAAAAAAAAAAATAAATAAAATAAAAATGTTTTAACAGTTGTAATGACCCGATGTTGTAATAACCCGACAGTTTATGCTAACCATATCATCTGTGCTGTTTCAGATAGTCAGTTTTCAATAGCCGGACATTTTTTTTTCAATTATTGGTCAGTAATCTCAGCAATAACAAAAATATCCAGTACATTTACATTTTGGCTATGAGGAATTTTCTTGAAGAATTAAAATGAATGTTAAAAGTCTTGAAAACTATTTAACTAATTTCATCAAAAGTTGCTATGTATTCAAAAATGCACCTCTTTTAATAATCGTCGTCTCGTTAATAAGAGTAATCGTCAGTTCGAGGCCGTGGGCGGTTGCCCACGTCGTTCGCGTCCCTCCCCCTCAAGTATTGCACATGGTCGCAAGTATTACGAGAGGCTGGGCATAGCGGATTAAATTGCTCTCTGGCGATTTGGCGTGCAGTCAGACTCCTTTGGCAAGAGTCGTTTCTCCCGCTGTTATACACTGCACGCTAGGGGTTGCCGACCGCACCGCAAGTTGATCCGCGAAAAACAGTAGAGTTAAATTCCATGTTCTTTTTCTAATATTTTTTTATTTTATTTGTTGATTAATTGTTCTAAATATATATTTTAATGCATTTAAAATTGCAGTCTAAAATTACAAATCTAAAATTTTTATTCATATTTAAATGCATGCATTTAAATATGAATAAAAAATTTTAGATTTGAAGGTAATATGTTACGGAAATAAAAAAGAAACAGTGAACAGTTAAAAAGCAATCATCATTTGGCTTTTGTATGAATTTACATACGATTAGAGAAAACCCTTCTTTATTAAATGTTTAGTCCGGGGTTTTAGCAATTAATAGATATGGATTATAGATGCAGATAAACTCTTCGGGTTTAAACCTATATGTTCCCATGGATGCAGATTGAAGCGAGGACGAAAATTGCATGACTGATTCTTGTAGGATACTGAAAGATTAATATGGGCTAGCAATAATGTGTGTAACAACAAAGAATAATAACCGCTCGTCTTTGTAACGGTAAGAAAGTAAATGTTAAACTTTGTGTAAAGTTCATTTACATATAATCTATATTTATAAAATGCTAAATTCTTTTAATCAAGCACAAACTACTAATTCAATGAAAGAAAAAACTAATTCGTATTCAAGAACGATTTTTTAAGACTTTCTTTGCACCATTTTGTTTCAGTGAAAAATTAATAAGGTAAATAGCTAAAAACTTAAAATTAAATGAGAAAGAAAATTCTAGATAATTTTTTTACTGTTGTTTTAAACCGCAAAAGATTTCTTATTTGTTTTAAATACAACTTACTGTAATTCAGTCAAAACATTGTCTATGTATAAAGACAGGAAAAAAAAAAAAAAATGAACGGTGAAATCTGGAAATTTCTTGTATTGTCAATGACATTTTGTCTTTTTTTTTTTTTTTTCAATGGCAAAGGCAAGAAAGAAGTAAAACATTAAGAAAAAATAAAAAGATAACAAGAAAACTGTAAATAACTGCGAGATAAAATTTCATGCTCAAACGTTGAATTTCCCAATTTTCCATTATTGTTATTACATAAATAAATATGTACTTTTTAAAAACCCACCCCCCTCCCCCTCTAACACCTTACTTCTATTCCATAGCAGTGTATGTAAATATACTGCAACAGAAAAAGAATGTGGAAGCTCTACTGTTTTTCGCGGATCAACTTGCGGTGCGGGCGGCAACCCCTAGCGTGCAGTGTATAACAGCGGGAGAAACGACCAACGGAGTCTGACTGCACGCCAAATCGCCAGAGAGCAATTTAATCCGCTATGCCCAGCCTCTCGTGCAAGTATTGCACATGGTGACGTTTCGAATTTCAAAAAAAAAAATGTGTTCCTAGTCCACAGCCTCTGAATTCATTAGTCGCCAAATCTGGCAGGTACGATTGTCAGAGCGATACATGGCTAAAACCACTCTTCCCTCCCCCCCCCCTCACAATAGCCTTCTCTGTGTGGGAAGGGGGGAGAGGCAAGAGAAAAAAAACACTATCTGGACGTGCCTGGCTGTGCCCTTGAGCATGAACTCTGACCCGCAAAACAGAACAGTGACCAATGTGTTGCGTCGAAAAACAGGCTATCGTTTCGGTAGGGACGTTCCGTTCAGACTTCGTGCCGATTACAATCGACTGTAATCGATGACTAAAATAATATTTTACAAATTTTACAAAAATGCTATGATAAAATTGCATTATTATAGAATTCTTTTGATGTTTGATATCTTTAACTTCAAGATTACAGTTATTTTACTAAATTAACATTCATTAGCCATAATATTTATGTAAATTGATAGTAATCGTAATCGTAATCCATTTCATTTCTTGTAATCGATTACAGATGATCGTGTAATCGCACGAAGTCTGGTTCCGTTTCGGTATGGGATCTTAAGTACTGCAATTTCTTAAGAGCTTCAACGAAATCAAAAATTACATTATACTGAATTAAACTGTATGAGAAAATAATATTTTGAAGACTCAATAGTGTCTGTACAATTATAGAATATTTCGCTGAAAAAACAAACTGTTTTCAAATCTAACATAATGTTACAAAAGAAACACCATAAAGAAAAAATTAATGAACAGTCACGAAGTGATATTTTCATTTACATTTTATAAAAAATTGTTAAGGGACCTTCCAGTAGGGTGAGGCAATTTATAGGCATAGATTACATTTTAAATCCCCCAATACACAACGTGAAATGTGTACTATTCCATAAGTTTCTTATTTTCGTTTTCTTTTTAAGGCATTCAGATTAAATTAAAGCTCATGTATGAGCACTAATGCTACCCAGCTTAAATTATTCAACGCTCCGTTTGAACCGAAAATCAGAGCAATGTCACACAAAAAAAATTAAACCACTGCATATTTTCAATGATCAGAGCGATCCTGTTAAACCCGGGTTCAGATGTGGAATAAAATCGGACAAAGCGCAATATGGCGGATCCTAGGAAGGTGTTTGGGAACTTGACACCCAGCCCCCCCCCCCCCCTCAATCCTTCTTTTCACTGTGCATTTTGTTTTAATCAAATGAGCTTTTTCATTAAACTGGCTCCTCCCATTAAATTATTTTGTTTTAATGTGATATTTTTCTTTATTGTACACTTCATTTCAACCAAATTAGCAAGTCTCTTTTTTTGTGACTCGAAGACCAATTTTCTGATTTGATTTCATATGATTTTGTAGTTATGGCAAAGCTACGCGAAGGCTATCTGCTTAAATGGGGATGCCTTAAGCGGAGAAACTTTTAGAATGTTCAAACGCGTATTTACGTTACACCTGGAGAAAATCGCCCTAAACTCCAGACCATTAAATCGACAGCCTCGCGGTATACCAGTAACCTTGACCTTCACTCTTCGGCCATCTACCATGTTGGGTGTCTTATCCACTCGGACATGGTCGGCAACCAATTTTTCTGTATCCGCCACAGGAGGGTTGGGGTAAAATAAGTAAATTAAGCTTAAAAAAAAAAAACTATAAATTCCAAACTATAAAACAATTAATAAACAATAAAATTGGGGTTGAACATTAGTCATAGTAATTATTTATTCCCTAATTTTATAAAAATCAATCATATTTCTTTCATTTTATGAATATTAGATAATCTTTTGAATTTATAAAAATTTTATAAAATTCCCCCAAATTCTGTTCTAGAATTGGGGATACAACGGTGATTTATCCTCAATTATATGTTCAAAAATCTGTTTACGTTGTCTAACGCACATTCACATTACATTTGGAGAAAATCCTCCAAAATCCAAACTGTGGATTGACAGATACGCGGTAGACCAGAACCTTGGACCTTCACATTTCAACCATGTTCAGTGCCTTATCCTCTCGGCCATGGTGGGATAAATAGTAAGTATCGAAACATAAATTAAAAAGTATTACTATAACAATATATATGTGCTGCTTGCTGGTTTTATACCGTTAAGTTTAGAAATTACACTTCTGGGCCGATATCGGTTATGCGGTACAACGCCGAAATCGCATGTTAACCCTAAAAGACTTGCCGCAATCGGACCGTTGCATGACCGAAATCACCTTTCTTTTGCCTACGCCAACGCATTTTGCCGACACAGAACCGACACCGCTCCAGTTACCATCATGCCAATGCCGACATCGAAACGGCACTGCCGATGTCGGCCCATCCCTTACCCGATACGGCTGTGTTTGCTGGGGTGCCTTATTCGGAAGACTTTTTAAGTGGGTCTAAGGCTACTTAGGGTTATATCAGCAGAAAACCGACCCAGACCGACAGTGCCGCGGTGAGCTAGAATGCTGGATCTTCACACTTCAGCCGTCTGGCCAATTCAGTGTCTTATCCAATCGGCTATGGTGCAGCCCATCAGATTTTGAATTTTTTAATGTTTAAGTTCAAAAACGAAGCCAAAAGTGAATTTTTTCTGTAATTAAGGACAAATATTTGCGACTATTGTCATTAAAATATTTATTTAAAAAAAATCTTGACCATTATCTTAAACAAAATTGCACAAAATTGTTTATTGCATTCTTTAAAGTTCTTTTTTTGTAAAAATTTTAGAAAACTGATTTTAAAAATAACGTGTATGGAACTTCTTTTTAATATTGAATAAATTTTCCGTAATTAAGAAAATCTGCAAATATTGTCACTTAAAAACTTTTTGACATTTTCTGACTTTTTGACATTCTTTTAAGACATTTTTTGTAAACATTCTAGAAAAATATAAGGGGACGAGTGACTTTCAAAATGACCCGCCCATTTGATGAATAAAAAACTTCTAGAGGCTTGGCATGAAAGCTTGAGTTAGGTTGACGGAATTTTACGGTCAGCGAATTAAAGGATGCGGACAGTTATTCAAGGAATCATTCAATAAAAATTTTGTTTACCGTCGAGTGTAAAATATCTTCTTTTCTCAACATCCATACATTTTCTTTGACGACCGTGTAAAGTAAGGTGCAAAAGTAAAACACACGCAAAAAAAGTATCGTATATATATTGCCTTTCGTAGTCCTAATAAATCATGTTTTATAGTATCTGGCAGGAAAGTGACACGCAGAATCATTTTTCAGGGTCTTGCACGGTTAAAGTGAAAAATGAGATATGCGTCAATTTTCTTCCAATAGGGAAGGTTTCGAAATGCCTGGCTTATATAAATTTTGTTTATTAAACTTCAATTAATTTAAAAACTTTAGTCGTCACTGGTACATCAAAAAGTGAAATCGTTTCTAATTTTTGTATATATAATGGTTTTGAATTAAGTATTTGAAAAGTATCGATTGCGTTGTCGTTTTTCTTTAAAATAAGTACAGTCGAACCTGCTTAGTGGAATATCGATTAAAGGAATATCCCACTTATTGTAATAAATTTCCAATGTATCAAACCGTAATAATTAGATCCTGGATAACGGAATACCCGGCTTAATAGAATAAACTTTAGTAGCAAATTGGTTATTCCAGTAAGCGGATTCAACTGTAAATAAAACATGCAAAAATCATTAACGGGTTAAAAGTTTGCGACGCACCATTTCACTTTATAGCTATACGACTTTTAAATATGAGTCTTAAAAATAATTATAGTAAATTTTGAGTGAGACCTTGGTGTGACTTTATAAGGTTTGTTTTTAAATTCCATTACAATTACTTTTGTTTCATTTTCTAGTTTTATTTGTTTTTAAGATTTACACAAAGTAATACTTTTAATTATTAAATATTCAAATATATCACACTTTCACTGAGCCTATATTATGTATTCAACTGAATTTATTTCAATAATTTATCTTTTACGTCACGCTATCAAAAAGGGCAAAGAAAATTTGCATAAATGTTTTCTTTGTGACATACTATATATTTTAATACATTTCACTTAGTTTGTATACTATGACACAAAGTAAAAATTTACGAATTTTCAAAATTCCCATCAAATCGTACTAGCTTAATATTGCACATTATCACATTCAGTGTTTTTCGATTTTCCGCCGGTCAATGAAAATATCACCAAGATGGATTCATTTTTCGAATCATTTTTTTCGCTCAATGTTGTTCAATTTATTGCAAAGTTCACCTTGACGGAATTTTCGAAGAAGGCACACGGATCGTCGTCGGATTATTAGATAATTATATGGAAGGATAGTATTGTGATTTAAATGGTTGTCTGTCTCCTAACAGCCAGTGACCGTATTGCTTTGGAATTATTTTGAGTGCTCCTGTAGAAGAACTATTTAGGATTCAGACACTACTTTCAATGGAGATCTTGTAATCCTTAATAATATATATCAATTTTGCTTCATTTCAAATAGCCGAATATTTTAAAAATACGCTTTAACGAATGACTGCCCATAGAGCGTAATATTTTAGAAATCGTTTGATTCCTCCTGTAGAAAAACTATACATGCTCAATAGGGTGCATGGTACAGTACATAAGAGTAACATATATGAAGGCAGTACACATCGATGCATGTTTACAGGAGTTAGAGCACGGACAGACAGAGAAATCTAAATCATAAACACTTTCAACCTTGTTGGAAAGTGTTAAAAACGAGTTTTCCTAAATGGACAGGCGACATTACTCTCCGATTTCAGCACCGATTAAAATCATATATTAATTTTTAAAAAATCGTTAGAGCAGATTTCGAGAAAAAAGTTACCCACCAAAAATTCCCTAAACTACGTGTATACAGAAGATTCGCGATTGGCTGGTTGGTATAGGCTACGTCACTCGTAGAACTGTCGTTCTCATTTATTATTACCTGCCTTCTAGATATATCAAAATGGATTCCAGTCGCACTAAGTCTTTGCAAGCAAAAACATGCATGTGAAAAGTACAAATTATAGCAAAGTAGGAAAACAAAATACGTTTCCCGAACCAAATTCAAACTCTGGAAAGTTTCTTCAGAAATCTAATACTTTTTTTTAATTAATAGTAATGTATGTCAATATATTTATACCAAAAGACCTCATGCACTACTCTGAAATTCCAAATATAATGTGATGGACAATTATGTGGACAGGCAATTTTTTTAAAAACAACAATTAAATAGCTTTTCTAGCTTTCTTGATGCCAAAACATATCTGAAAGGACCCTGGCCTCCATAAATTTAAAACGGAGCGTTAATTGCATTATTTTAGAAAAATTAAATAAATTCAAAGGAAAATATTTATATGCGAGTGCTTCTTTAAAAACTGATTTTCTTAAAACAACTAGAAAAAAATATTCTCATTCAAGAAACTGACATTCTGCTCTAGCCCATGCTACTCAATTGAGTGTATATTCGGGGCATTAAATTTTCTCCACCAAGCTAAATTTAGTGATTTCTCTATCTAAGGCTGTGTGAGATTTTTACGATTTTCATATTTCAGTGGTCTGGCGCGTTTTATTCTCGCTCCGAAGATTGATAAAAATATCTTAAAAAAACGTAAACCTGGCTCAGTTAGTTCTGCTCGGCAACCCATCATTCTTAGGTGCTAAGTTTGATGAAGTAGACTGAATACATCGATTAAACTTGTGATGCGTTTCATAAACGATCTTATTTTCATCCTTACGATCTTTGATTTTCATTAAGATCTTTGTATTTTCATCCTTATAAAGCCGTGCATTGTACAGGGGGATCAACTTAAAAGAGTAGCCTATGGTTTTTCTTACAACCCTTAAATCTGACTGGTGTGATAACTGTTCTAACACTGAAATATAAATGTTTGAACCTTGTTTAAGTGTGAGAGACAAAATTCCGACTGCTACAACTCTATTTTTGAGGTAGAACAGAAATCGATGCTCACAATGTAACTTAATCCTGTGGTAATTTGATTTTAGAAAAGTATAATTTAATTCGATGTTTTTACATTATCATTTCTCACAGAATGTGCTTAAAATAATTGCCACCATTTTGAATGTAAACGTGAGCACGTCAAACCAAGTTTTCTGACGGTCTTTTCAAGAATCCAGGTGTTATTGACTAGATTTCTACAGTTATGGTTTTGTTTTAATTCATCGATGTTTTCTGGATTTCTTCAAATTGTTTTCATGTTTGCATTCAAAATGGTGGCAAACATTTTCAGCATTTGCTGTAAAGAATGATAGCGTAAAATATTTGAACTAAATTATTCTTTTACAAAATAAAGTTGTAACAGCATTTAGTAGCATTGTGCGTCTGCATTTCTGTTTCACCTCACACACAAAGTTGTAACAGCCCAACAGTGCTAAGAATTGTGTCTCACACTTAAACAAGGTACGAACAATTATATTTCAATTTTAGAATAGTAAGCACATCCGTCAGATTTAAGAGTAATCAGAAAAACCATCTGGTACTCTTTCAAATGGATCACCCTGTTCAACTTTTAGCACAGTGTGCTCTACAATGTTCGATTCTATTTTTGAAGTTAAAAAAAATTAGCGTTAATATAAGACTACTATTAGCATAATATAAAAGAACCCAATCAGTAATTAATAAACCAGAAAAACTCAGAACAGAAGAATTTCAATGTAGAGCATATCATGCGCCATTTTTTTTTTTTTCGCCTTGCAAATGAAGCATCATTTTTACTTCCGTACTTTACTGGTAGAGTTGAAAAATATGAATACGGATATAGTTTAAGATGGGTGTGTGTGTGTGTGTGAGGAGGGGGGGTATAATAACGTGTGAACATGAAATTTTTCATATTCTAGAAATAATTTTTTGCATATTTGGTTGGGGATGAGAGATGATTTGATTTTTGGGGTGTACCAATGATTCCTTTTCATATACTATCACAAATTAAAGAAATAAAATATTTCGGGGCACAAAATTATTTTAAAAGTTTTTAATTTGTCTCAAAACAATAAGTAGGTACAAGAATACAGTACGCCACTTGAAATCCTGCAATGCACTGAGTTTGCTACATGTGCCACGTTTGTCTATCCTTGCTGTAAAGTCTAGTCCATTTGCATCTAGTTTTCTATGTTAAAGAAACAAAAATTTTAATTCTCTCCCCCTATTTCACAAGCGATGTTAAACTTTACTTTCTCGGATTCACGAGAGTCAAACTTTATTTCTACAAAATATTCTAAGATGACAAAATGATGCAAACAAAATACTTACTACACATTTCCTTTTAAATCTTCAATTATTCACGTATGGAAATTTATCTATCACTGTTAGTATCAGCGAATATAGGAGAATGTGATGCTAAATTTCAGAGCACAAACGGGTTAAAAGTGTATATTTCAAGCAGCATTAAACTTTTTTTTTTGGAAGTGTCTCCTTCACGCATGAAATATAATGCCTTCCACGTATAGCCGTCCACACACCAAAAAAGAAAAAAATTCACCTCCCTCTCTTTGATACACGTAAAACTTACTCCAAACTTCATGAATGCAAATCCTTGAAAGACATTTTTCATGACAAATCCATACTTTTACAAACCAGTTTTTAGCAGATTATGGTAAGGCGTCTCCTTTCAGCGGAATACCCTCAGACATTCTCTTCGAAAATCCATCTACAGTGACAAGTACAGGGTAACCTTCGGAAACTGAACCTGAAAATCTCTTTTCGAGATAAAATACATTCTCCACTATACCCTCTCCCCACCCCCCCTTCCTCCCTCCTCCCACGCACACAGCAGCCTCCAGAAACTGTAAATCATACCTACTCGCTTTTATACATATTCCGCTTTTTGTTTTTCCATATTTCTTACCCAGCGTAAGCCACGGGAATTCTAGAATGTCACGGATTTTGATTTTTAAATAACGATTGAGATCGTGAAATATCACCGGAGAATGAAAACGTGTTATGATTTTTTTTTTTCCCTCTGTCTCGTGTTACTAGGTTCTTTCGGGGCGAAAAGTTGAGGTGTGTGTGTGTGGGGGGGGGGGGGTGCGGAATATCTGCAACTTTAAAATTGAATTGTTCAGGGATTACACTATTTTCAAATAAGTGTGTTCGAAGTATCGCATTTACCATTCTGGGGTCGAAATTAACGGTGGCCCGCTAGTTCCAGACCACTAAACTATAGAACGGTGACCAGTAGAACACAAAATTTGTTGGTCCGGCGGACCAGTAACCATTCATTTACATTTTTCTCTTTCAAACTTTCCTCATTTAGTTCCACGATATACCAACCAATACATGTCTAGGGAATTGACATTTCATTCAACTTAAAATTAATTTCAATAGAGAAAAGTAGGAAAATGTCAGTTTTTAATCACTATCAAGATTAATACTTTATCTTGTTTGATAATTAATGCAATATCTTATATAATTGCCCCACCAGTGGCATACTGCATTGCGCACTGAACTGGGACACGGAAGGTTCCTGGTTCGAAACCAGGTCGCGTCCGCCGAACTAACCGTTCGGAGTTTTCCGTGGTTTCCTCCGAAACTTAGCGTAAATACGGGTTAGGATCCCTTAGAAAGACCCCCACGGAGGGCACCCCACCCTCGGCATAGAGCCCACGCGTAGCTAATCGGCCGTAATCGGCCAAACAAACAAATAAACAAAACCTTACATAAATATGAAAATTATAGTCATTATATTTATAAATATATATTGTTATTCATTAGTTGCTAAAAAAGAAGAATTTAAAAAAGACAAAGTAAAAAGGCACTCGTCTTCACTTGGCTTACAAAAGAATGAGATTACTTTGTGGTAAACCAAGTTCACAAATCCGAAAATACTGTTCCAACAAACAAACAAATATACTGTTTGGTCCCCTTAAATCAATAATTCTTTTTGAAACGGGCATGAGAATAAATTAAAGAAAAACTATCTGTACGTTTCAGAAAACACAAGGGTTTTCCTCTTCTTCAAGGATAGCAGATTCTCCAACCTAAAGCTGAGACAAAACAAAACATGAACTAATGCCACACATAAATTAAAGTGAGCTGCAAAAACAGACCGAGTATTGCCATTCTGAAACAGGAAAAGTTGCAGGTAAAAACATGGGTAGATAACAGAGTAAAAAGAAAAGAAGAAAAATAATAGAGATGTATGGCGGAGTGAAAAATGAAGTAAAAATATAATTTAGAAAAAAGTGGGGAAACAGAAAAACGTATAAACATATAGAAACAAGATAAATATGGTTTAAGACAGCAACATTTTTATAGCTCATATTTTTTCACTTACTTAACACGCAGGGGGGGAGGGGGGGGAAATAATAAAAAAATAAAGAAAAGTAACTCTAAAAGAGAAGAAAGGAACAAATGTAGAAAAGCCAGCTTTTTTTATTTTGTTTTAACGCATAGAAAAATAAATAATAAAAAGATGGAAAGATAGAAAACAGGGGAAAATATATAAAAAGTAGCATAAGGGCATAACCTTAAATTATTACTTGGAATATGATCAATCTTAGAAATATCACCTCACTGCGATCAATTCGTAATATAATCAGGCTCGTAGCCAGAAAAAAAAAAAAAATGTCGCTCAAGGATTAAACGGGGGGGGGGGGGGATTTGGACAATGCCGACTTGCTTTGAAAAATCTTACTGTTATCATTTTGTCAAGATAAATTTCAAATTTAAGTCTTAACTACGTCAATGTGCATGTGTGGGTTAGTTGGGTCATTTGAAAAGGAATAATAGGCTATAAAGATTTGTTTTAGTTTTTCTGAGGCTGCGCAGAGCATGTTGAAACACTAGTAAGCATTATCCTTTGATTTCCGATGAAACCAGTGCATTTCGCAGCTGTATAAGTGCGATATATCCCTTTAAAATATAATTATCTCTAACAATTATCCATAAACGTATAGTATTAGTAGGCTTTGGAGGGTTTTAAGACTTGATGGAATGTGTAATATAAATTAAAATTAAATTGTTCTGCTTTCATTTTATGTTATTTTCTAAATTGTTCTGGGATTATGGTATTTTCTAAGTGCAGTTCCCTTCTTATCTCACTTAATATTTACAAGATTTAATACTTGAATGTACAAGGTGATTAAAATTGAAGTTTCAAAACGCTATAAAAATAAGAACAAATAGCCCTGCTGCTAAAATTCGGAACTATTTTTATTTCTTAAGCCATACGCTTTTTCCTTTCTTCAATAATATTCCGTTTAAATTTGACGTCATTCTGATAAGTTGTTCTCTTTTTAGAGCGTTTCGAAACTTTAATTTAATTATGATCATCCTGTGGTTCAATACCATAAAACAGTTATTAAAAGCTTGCCAAACATTTTAAAAATTTTGTTACTGTTTGTTCGCATTACTTCCATCTTTCGACATAAAACTCTAGCTTTCGAAGTTAAATATGCAGTCTAACACTAGCAAGCTTAAAAAGTGCAATATCTCTACGGCAATTTTTTGAGTTTTCAGTTCGACAAATTGACTCTATCGTTGATACATCGGACTAAATGCATCATATTGTAATAACATACTAGCTGCTTACCCGTTCTCCGCACGGTAGGAGACGAATATTTTCCTTACACATATAATTCGAATTAAACCCAGTGATAGGAATCTCTAATAGTGAAAAATTGCTGGAATTATGACGAATAGCTGATTCCATGAGTGGAAATTTGAGACGATTGCAACATGATGACACAAAACTACGCTATTGTCACTGGCGATCAGAAAAGTAAGAAATTTACGGTATGCAGACGAAACTTTTCTCTTTCGAAAAATGCCTTATTTCTACATCATATAATTCTCTTTTTTTAGATTTAATTTATAGCATCCATACATACCATTTGAATAACATTACATGATGTTGAATAATATTTTATCTTATCTTGCATTTCGTAAAGCGTGGACAATGCATTAGCACAGTTATGTTGCAGATGACTTTGAAGTTGAAAAATTAAATTTAAATCTTATTAAATTTTACCTAAATTTAGAAAACCTACTCGAAACAATTGATGAACATTGTACGTTCAGAAACCAAAATGCATCCTGTTTCCGTGAAGATCTTGTCGCTTTCGTAAATGAAAACATTTGTGACGTAACTTAAGTGGAAAAGCTTATTACCCTTACTGAACTCTTAATACAGTAGCACACTTGTTACATAAAACTAACGTTGATCTCACTGCCAATTCACACTAAATAAATAACTAATTTCATATTTTATTATTAACATAGGTTAATTGCATAGTGTCAAATTCAATATTAAACAAAATCTGAGGTCGTTTCTAGAGCTCTTGGTCTTGTAACTGGAGTAACTGAAATATATATGAAAAAATAAATAGAACTTTAACATATAAGTAATTTATATGTTAAAGTTCCCGTTATCCCGTTATTATATTATGTGCTTAGAATATTTCATATAAATTACTTATATGTTAAAGTTCTATTTATTTTTTCATATATATTTCAGTTACTCCAGTTACAAGACCAAGAGCTCTAGAAAGATTCCACAAACGCCATGGGATGAAAGAGCAATTAATTTCATATTATATTATGTATTCCTTGCAAGCGCCTTTGTTATGTACATGATTACAGTATCATTCTCGTACACGATGCTTATCCTATAGTCTCTGGTGATTTATTTTGGATTTTCATTTCATATTCCTGACTTTTCATACTTTCGAAATTTTGGTGCTTTGCGCATGTGAATAATCGATAATCATTTCGCATTACGGCTACCAATTAAATAGTTTTCCATATCGCTTCCTCCACGTTAACGACGTTAATCTGCCTTTTCTAGTTAAAAAAAAAAAAAAAAAAAAAAACGCCTACAAAGTTTCATTGCTTCAATTTATACACACAGAGGGGTTAGGTAAATACGCACCCGACAAAAGCGCTTCCTTATGTCTGCCGAAGCAGCACATACGTTAGCGCAGGGGTTCCCAAACTTTTTTTACCCGCGGCACCCTTGTCAGTCTAAAAACATTTCGCGGCACCCTTTTCAGGCTAAAAACTTCCGCGGAAGATTTCCTTTAAAGCAACATGAATATGAAAGTTAGAATGAAGCAGTTTGGATGCATTTTACGTTATTTCTTGTTTGTTTGTTTATAGGGCTTATTATCAAGAAAGTACTCTCTTGGGAAAGGGATATAGAATTTTGACAATACCCCCATTTCAGGAAGTTCCTATAAAAGAGAGGCTACAGGACAGTCTTGAACTTGACTGAAATATTTTTGTTTGAGCCCACTTAGTGATCGGCTTGGCTCACTTTCTTGGGGATACCAGTTCAGAGGAAATTATGAAAAAATTTAATTTTCTCTAGTTAATTTCAAATGAAAAAATTTAATTTTCTGAAATTTGGCGGGGTTTCCCTAACCTAAATCAATTTATTTAACTTGATAAAAATTCTGTAGATAATTTAAAATCGCCTTAATAACTGTATTATTTCTGAACAGAAGATTAAAATTTCTTTACGCTCTCAGTAAATTGCTCCAAGCCCTAAAACTGTGCAAACCGCTGCAAACTATTTTCTCAAAATCGGCATTTAAGCCATTTTATTTGCCGCCAAATTATAAAGTTATACACTTTAGTCTCGGAAATTTACAAATCCTTTTTCTTTTGCGTATGAAAAATATTGAATTCCTGGTCTGATTTCCCACGCAGACGATATTTTAATTAAAAAATAACCTAGCAAATATTCGAAACAGAAAAAATTATTATTCCTTTATTTTTAATGCAAGAGTGTAAATCATTTAATAAATTCGCCAAACATGGCAACCTCGATGATTATTTCTACCTTTTTTGACTACAGGGGTTACAATCGCGGAATTGCGGAGAGCAAAAATTGGCGATTTTGACGGGTTTTTTATCAATTAATATCTCCTAAACTAATTCGAATTTCGAAATTTAATTCAGCGGAAGACCTTGCTCGGAATTTTTCGAATCCGGGGACACCTTGATCGAAATTCAACTCCCAGCCGTTTCGGAGGAGATGATGTTACAGACAGACGCGCACAGATTTTAATAGTATAGATTTATTATAAAATATCTACGTACGGGTTTGTAAATTCATACGGATGATTTATTTCATTATTATTCAACAAGCATATAATACATGAAATAAAATTTGCTTCTTTACTGTCCGGTATAAGAATTAACACTGTTCGACCAATCAGCTTGAAATTTTACGCAGATATGTGCAAAACAATATAGAGTAGGCTGCAGATGACTTTAAAATTTTAAAAATCTATCCGTTTCCTGAATTTTAGCAATTATAAACTCCAGGAACTTTCTCCTATTCCCGATAGACTAGACCAGTAAACAGGATAAGATACTTATTTTTCCTTTCAATCAATTCAAGTTAGATAATTTCCAAATAAGATTTAAGTCATTTGATGCCACGAATATAAAAATGCTTTAGAATGCACAAGTAGGTTAACAGGCTTATGCTACGGGAGAAATCATAAGATTCCATGATATCCGATAGAATAGCTCAGTGAACCAACGCGTGTTTTATTTTTTGCTCTCAATAATGGAAGTTAGTTATCACTGGTATTTTATAAGACTGTGTTGGAAAATGTACATAAATCGTATTAATTTATTCAAGGGCGACCAATGATCAGTCGGTTTTAGTGGGACTACGGCCAATTATCCACTCGTGGAATCCAAACTGAATCCAAACACCAGTCGGACAAGACACCGAACATTGGGTTTATTGTTTGTTGATGTTTTGTGTTACGGCAAACCTACACGAGGAGCATCTGCCTGAGGGAGTGTTCCTTGGGCGGAGGACATCTTTAATGGGTTCTAACTGCTATTCACTTAACATCTGGAAAAAACGACCCAAAACTCCAGATCGTTAGTTCGACAGTCGCGTGACAGGCCAGAACCCGGTACCTTCACACTTCAGGCATCTGCCATGTTCAGTGTCTTATCCACTCGGACATGGTGGGACCCAACAAACATTGGGAGATGGCTGGAGTGTGCATGCCCGCTGTTCTGGCCTCTCACCCTGCTGTCGATCGAACGGTCTCGAGTTTAAGCAAAACCCCTTAGATATACAAGGCCTGAGAACAGAAACTTTTACGACATCACTAGGTCTTCTAAGATGACATCAACACAGTTTTTTTTTTTTTTTCACAAAGTAAAACTATTCAAAGTTTGTGGTGAATTTACTCCCGCATGAAACATTTTAATGGTTTAAGATAGAAAATTTAATTTTACGACAAGTAGGAAATTTTAACTCTCTCACTAATAATTTAATATGATATAGAAATAGATCATTATAAATTATGTTTTATCTTAAAGATATTTTAATTTTTATCTTTATCTTAAGACTTTTTTAAAATTTGTATCATTCACCAAAAATTTTAAATAGTTTTACTTTGTGAAAAAAAAACTGTGTTGATGTCATCTTAAAAGACCTAGTAATGATGTAAAAGCTTCTGTTCTCAGGCCTTCTATATCTAGGAGGTGTTGGTTTAAGGCGATTTCCTCCATATTATCTTGAATACACAAGACATTTCCTACTACGCATCTAGTCCTTGTGTAGTTTTACCTTAACCACAAATCTAAACCAAATTAACTTATCGTATCAATAAATTGATAGTAGCGTTTCCCCACCTGGACATTCTAAAACCCTTAAAGATACTATCTTCAAAAGCTGCTTTCTCCATCCTCTTCGGATAAAGATCCTGGAAGATAACCGGCACTTCAACTTACATCGCAGTGCATCCATTCAGAAGTCAGTTCGTAAGCTCGCTTTGATCACCAGACAATGTATCAAGCGTTCTCTGTACGCTGAGATACCGTTCCAGAAATATCAAACAGTTAAGAGTGTATGGACGACTTCACGATGCAAAAATGTCGTAGAAAAAATCGATTTTATTTTTCACTTCTGACTCCTCTCACGATAAGAGATTCTTTTCAATAAGCTAAAATTCACTCGAAAAAAAGTCTCTCTCTAGATCCCCTTTTATAGAATTTATCTTTGTTTCGCTTTATTATATTTTCTATATCTTTTGTAAACTGACAGGTAATAAATCCTGAAATATATATCTATATAACGCAATGATCGATTGAGAATTTCAGGTATTTATTAATATTTAGGAGTGGCATTCTTTGTTTTAAAATTGTTGGAATGCCTGCATGATTTTTTTCCTGTTTTGAATTAACGTCTGAAAATAAAATGAAAATTAAGTGTGTTTCATTTGTCAACCAGCCCTAAAATTGCAAATTATTCTAAAATGACACAAATGTTGAATGATTAGGGTTACATGTTTCTTGAATTAGGAACACTTCCGAGATTATTGAGTCCTAATTCGATAATCCCACAAGAATACCACTTAGGACCTCAAACTAATTTTTTTTTATATTTGAAATAATACGTTTCAAAAAGGATCTACATAGACTATCCAATCACCCTTATTATCGAATTTTATAAAATATATTCTTAGCAGTGCACTAAAAAGCTTTTTCATTTATAAATTTTTGAAATTTAGACGAAAAGATGTTAAATATAATCTAACTAGCACTAATTAGATTTTATTCTTTCTTCAGTTTAACACCCTAATAGTCTGAGAACAAAACAAACTACCTTCCCAAATATAGACCAGCTTTCTGGGGGTGCCACTCTTAAAGTGTTCAATATAGATGAAATATTGCAGAAAGAAATATGTTATTTATAAGACAATATTCAAATTCTAGTAAATTCAATTTTCACACAAATTCATTAGAAACAACATACCTTAACACTAACGTAAATAAAAAACTTTGTAAAAAAACACACATAAGACATAACACACTCATCTTATGTGTGTTTTTTACAAAGTTTTTTATTTACTTTATTGTTTAACACCAGTATTTTGAGTGTTTTTTCCATATCTTAACACTATTCAAGCAACAGATTTTTTGAACGTTCACATATCAGTATCAAACATGCAACCACATATAATCTTTAATTAACTCATTAACAATTTCAGATCTACTCAATATCTTGGAAAGATTTATCATGCCCCGTTTTTCTTTTAATATAAAACTAAGCCGGCTGCATCACATTCAGCGAACACATAAACTCTTTAATTAGTCGCTCAATTTTAACTATTTTTTAATCTAATCCCAATTCATCTTAATCTAACAAATGAAAGGTGGAACGGCTATATTTCAAGATGAAACTTTTTTTAACGTTTCTAATTAAGTAATTAACAACGAATATGGATGACATATTGAGTAATGGATTCGCGCACTTATCTCATAATTTTCCACCCCGCGTATCGCACCAAGGTAAATTACCCAACAGCTAATTTAAAAACGCCACTCTTTTAATGATGTTTGAAATAAATTTATTTCCCTCCTCATAATGATACATCTCAAACTTTCGCCCCTCTTGTCATAATTTTGCTTCTTTTTCACTCTTTCCATGGAACAAACTTTGGCGGCGCTTCATGCTCAAATAAAGGCTAATACTCTAAAATCCACCAGAAGAGGGGGGGAAAGCTTAGTGAAAGTAGCTTCAACGGATGGACGAGCGAAAGTTTCGTCATTAACTGGAATATAAAATGTTTCACTACCAACTCATTATTGGCGAATTAATGTAGCGTTTCCGAGTCAGGAAATTTTTGCTACTTAACCCCTTAAGCCTCGGTCCTGTCAAAATCATGAGCTAAACTCGGGATTTTGAAGAAATTCTTCCGCTCACACTTAATTCAAAGGAGTGAAAAAAACGACCAAAGAGGGAGCGAAAGGAATGTTGACGGTTTCGACCTTTTTACACCAAAACCCACAGTATTGACGCAAAAATGCTCTTTAAGTACTCTGTTTCTGAGAAATCCACGTCCCGCTTCCTGTTTATCAAAATACTGATAACATTTCGCTCCACTCAGTCATCGAAAAACGCTCCTAAAGGAGAAGTACACTTTCAAATACGTAAAGGAGCGAAAATTCACTCAGACTGATCGAACTTCGCTCGTTTGAATTAACCGTGATATTTTCGGTGCGCGTCATATTTTCTGGCAGCAGTGTTCAAATGTTGTACACCAGAAAGATAACTGCATTTCATTTCTAATACACGGGATTTTTTTGCATCTCATTTTACACTGCAGATGACAATACAAAACGATTTTTAGCTTAATGCGGGGATAGTTTATTTTCAAATAGACAGTAGCAGTACTCAAATACGTATATTTGTGATGTGCATTGTGCAATCTTAGCTCGCTGCTTTTACTTATGTTCAAAGAAAACTTTACGAATATTTTTTTATTTTACGAAGTAAGCTTAATAAAATGCTCCTTTAGTGTTTAAAATATATATTTTTAATGATTTCGTGCTTACTACAAAACACGCATTCAGTCACGATAACCCTGAATGTTCGCTTTTCCTAGAAATGTATCATTTTTTTTTCTTTCTTTCGTGCTAAAAGGATGTCCAAAACCTTAAAATGAATAGATATATTGTCCATGCAATTATTTTTATACAATTTTCTGGGATAAAAAATAGGCACTTTTAATGTCCATTTTCTTGAAAATATTACGACCGTTAAGGTGTTAAGGAAAATCCCGTGGAATGATGATTTTTTTTTTTTAATACGAACACCAGACTACCCATAATATGGGCTTTAAGTGAGGGTTGTGTTATAGCCAGTTGTGATTCTAAATTAGCTTGACAGATTTCTAGGAAGGGTAGGTTACGAAAAGACAGTTCAGAATCACCTAGCAATATGGGATTGGAAACGTCGTCTTCATAAACCTGTAAATAATCACTTTGGAAAAAATGTTGAACTGTTCGTCTAATTTCTTAACCAAATTTCATAAACGGTGGACTCTTCTCCGAGAGTTTCATCAATGCAAACAATTTTTATCAAGAGCAATCTGTGAAATATGCATTGGCTTTTGAAAAATCGTAGTCGGAAAGTTCACTATTATTTGAACAATTCTTCTAAAGGGATCATTAACAGGTACAATCTCCAAAAAAAGTATTCGAGCAAGAGATAAAATTCCTACGTTGGTTTCGTATATTAAAAATTATTTATCGTAGAATATGAATTAGGCTATGTATAAATATGAATTTCCATATTTCTGTCAAGTTGTGCGTTTTACAAAAACTCAATTATTATTCGCAAATCTAAAATTGAAAATTCCTCTCTTCCTCGAATACTTTTTTTGGAGGGTGTACACGAAGATGACGTTTTCGACCCCACATTGCTTTGTGATTCAGAACCATCCTATCCTAACCTACCCCTCCTAGAGATTTGTCAATCTAATTTGGAATCACCCTGTATACATGTTGCGTTTTTTCAAAAAGAAATTAAAAAACGATCATAAAGATTATTTAAAATATTACTATTACTTTATAATAAAACTTTGTCCATATCACCTTGCAATTTTTTCAGATAATGTCCACTTGAATAATAGGGTAGAAGCTTTTTCATCTCTTGACCTCAAGATGACGTTAGTATCACTTCCGATATCAAATTTGAATAATTGAAAGTAATAATAATAATCCCGTGCTTTCTCTGATCTTCTCTTCTGGGGTAAAGAATGTATATCTCACCTTGTTTCACCGGGTTCACTAATGCACTCTTTGTGGCAAAGCTTTCTGCCAAAAGTTCTTTTGACCAAAAGTTACGAAAAATTGCTAAAAATCTGGGAATGGGCGGATGTTTAGACTTTTAAAGTCACCTACAATCTCTTCAATATCGTTTTGCATAGAGTAAACTTTCAAGATGATTGGTTGAACGATGTGCATTTGTATTCTAGACAAAAAAAAAAGTTTTAAAAAAAGAACTCATATTTATATATCATATACTGGTTTTCTATTGGTGCTCCATGGTCTGGCTCATTGGGTTTAAAGAAACATGGTGCCCCCATATGTATTCTTTAAACCCAACACTTGGAGTTCCAAACCTTATTCTTCTTCATAGATGGGGTGTGGAAGGATACCATCTTTCTATATAGCAACCATTCGTCTGCTCTGGTTGGCTCTCACATAGTTCAATAATCACATTTCCTCCCACAATCCAACTCTAAAAAAAAAATTTTTTTTTTTAATCTTAATTTCCAGAAACTCGAAAGTTCTATTTTCAGAAGAAAAAAAAATCGAAATTTCACACGAACACCGACAATTATTCATTTTAAAACATGACAAGGCATGAAAAAATTATGAATTATTTTAACAGAAGAAAGACACTCATTTCTCACTAAATCATTTAAATTTCCTAATGAATACTTCACTTCCTTCATTAGCACGTCGCACTTTCAAAAATTAGATTCAAAAGAATTAATGAGTTTTACTTATGAAGTAAGAAACGAAGTCTCCAGAAGATAATCATCATCACAACTGTAAAAATGCTTCTCCGTAGGTAGATCCTAGACAATTAGTTCACTTTAATTTGTATGAAGGGATTTTTCAGATCTCGTAGCTAAGTGTACGCTTTTAAGACCGTTTCAAAAGCACTATTAGAACATTTCATTAAACTGAAGAACATGGATTTATCTTTCCTATAAAAGGCTGATTAAAGGCTTTCCTTGCAAAACTTCGGAATTTTTAGTGAAAAAAAGAGTATGTTTAATAACTTGAAACCAAATGAATTGAATAGACGATTAACTGTGTAGTTGTACTTACACCTACTGACAACCGCATGTGATGCCACATCCCCAGGTAGGAAGGCAATGGGCATTGGGGGGGATGCCTTCTATTTTTAGGGCCCCAGTGGGAGGAAGTCCGATTTTAGCCCGTGGTCCCCTAATTTTGAACCCATTCCAGAGGAGGGACCAACCCCCTAAAATCGCAACCCCAGAGATATCGTTTAACAACCTGGAGGGCATTGGAGCCACGACGGATTTTACGTGCACAAGCTCCCATTAGCGTACGCGGTCCCACAACAGTCGAGCCGAGAGGGAGTTGACCCACCCAATCTCTGGCCAAGCCGGATGCTGCTTCACTTGCCGTGTTCTTGTGGGAACGGAGTTTATCGCCCAGACCACTGCGGGAATGTATAAGTAATACAACTGGTCATATAATTATGACACGTCTGTCAATACGTCAATAGATAATTAGTATTGAAAGGTGCCTACCTTTCAATACTAATTATCTATTGACAAATATATAACCAAGAAAAAAATCCAGAGATCAAAAATTGGAAAAATCAGAACTTCTCACAAGAAACTCGATTGTTACCTTTCTGACAGCAGAAACTTTAAAAAACTGGTGTTAGACTGTAAAATTAATAAAAACTTCGTATAATAGAACTCGTAAAATGCACTCATCTACAAAATGATCATTTCGGCCGATACAAAGAGTCCGGCTTTCCTCAGCTTGAAAAAAGTTCAAGCCTGTACAAGAGCAGAAAGCGTGGAACTGAAATAAATAGTAAACAAATTGAGGCAGTTGCCATTTGGAAGAAGGAAAAAAGGAGAAATCAGATGCAATGCGAGAAGAACAAAGGGAGCAGGGAAAGAGAAAGGAAATAAAAAAAATTTGAAAATACGTTAAAAAAAAACAATTAAATAAAGATGATAAAATACTGCTAATAAATGTATGTATATATATATATATATATATATATATATATATATAAGGACAAACAAAATAAAGACAGAATAAACGCAACTACATACAAATGCAGACGCTACGAAGAATCAACTTAAAACGAAACATGGCAAACTGTATAATCCATTCACGAATGCACGAACTCATGAAAGTTCAATGATTTAATCGGTTGCCATAAGTGAGTGTGCCGATGTACACGCGCCCGTCATCTGTACTTCGATTTGGACCGGAATACGGCTTTCATTCCCTGTTGTATGCAAAAGTTTGTCAAGTTCCTGTGGCTGTGCTCAAGTTACGCGAGTTAATTTTTATGCATGTTTTTGTGTTAGTCCTGATTTGTTCCCTCTTCCTAGTCAGGGGAGATGGATGTCCGTTGTTTTTTCTAGCGAATGGTATATTAATTTTTAAGTAGAACCCAAACTTACTGTCGTCTAAAAAACGGCTTGTGCGGATATTTTATAAAATAGTGTTTGTAGTTTTATAAAACTCCGGTGGACTTATAAGAAACTGGAAGAATAACTTATTTTTTATTGCCAAGAGATTCCCTTCAGAAGAGACTTGATGAAGTTTCTAGATTATTTTGTGCCTATTTTTTAGAAATGACTGGAGGGGGGTGGTTTTTTGTAATCTAAACTTTACATATGTATGTATATATATAACATGTTAAATCACACAAATGCCCGCTAAAATCCCAAACTGCTAAACTGCGTCGTTGAGAACAAAGGAAAACCGTAATTACTACACTGTCCCTACCAGTTTCAATCTAAGTTTAAGGTCAGTCCCCGTTGTTTGGTTAGACGGGCTTTTTTGAACCAAAACCTCTTGCTGCCCCGATAGGTTCGTACAATCATTGTAGGTTGCAAGGTCACGTGACAAGTCTTCTACACAGTGATAAAAAGCTTGACGCATCTGGAGAGACAGGATGATTGCATCTCTTACCTAGCGAAATGTGTGAGAAACGTCGATAGTAAAATTATGTAAACCCGTAAGACTTCCTTTCTTGGCCCGACTAGAGGTTCCAGCAGCGGCCAGCCGGAGGGAGCTATACGCCAGGGCCCAACGGAGCCGCTGTGCCTCTCCTCCTGAACCCCGCCTGTCCTGCCCAACTATGCCCACCGACTAGGAAAAATAGCTCCTAGCACTCCAACGCCGTTTTTATTACATAAAGTTTAGATGGCACAGTGTAACACAGCAGTATCGGCGCCGTTGACTTCTCCCTACCACGGTGTCACAAACTGTCACATTTGATTAAACCCCACAAACACATACACAATGCTCTTCTTTGAGCGTTACTTAATTTATAGAAGCCCGAGAACAACTTCACAGTTTTGTCCCTTACAGAGACATTCTCAGAGTGTTCAACTTCTGATTCTAAAGAAATAAATGAAATGTTTCCAATGCTTAAATAAACATTTAAGTGTCTGTCTCATCAGGAAACGCACAGCTGTTAAACACTTCTACTCTAGTCTCGAGAAATTCACTTTAATACGGGTTCCCTCGACGGAAACTTAAGAGGAATGGAAGCAACCATTAACATTTAAGGCCATTTTCGGTACATTAAAACATTTCAGTCGGCTGGAGAGAGACGGTACGGGAGGGGGGAGTAAAACTTTTTTAAAGAAGGAACAGTAAAACAGTTCCTATCGTTCAAAGAATTTTGGAAATTTCGAGGAAAGATATTTTGGACCAACTAACAATGATGTTGCCACTTTCAGGTGTACAATAACTGAACCACTGATTTCAGAAACTATTTCAGTCACAACTTTTCAGGATTGTATAAAATCTGTACCAGGTGGATTGGAAACTTTTCAATGAATTTATCAATGCCATTCCACTTCAAAGTTTGTAATATTTTAGTTCTATTAGCATTATTATATTAATGTATATTAAAAAAGAAAGCTAAATCATGCCAAACGTACCGAGGGTAAAATTGTTCTCAACAGAACATTCTTTCTTTCTTTGCGGCCAAATTTGGCGATCTATCGTCGTCAAACTTTGCGAGTTTTTGGAGATAACCTCAAAAAGGTTGCATTTCACTATAAATGCAATTTTGCGATACCTTGTAAAAGAACATTAAATGTTTTTCTATCTTTTAAATACTAATTGCATTGTTCTTGAAATTGGTTTCTCTTAACTGCCATAGGTTATAATGTGATGGAGTTCTTTTGAGTGCTCATGTAGGAGAACTATAAGTGCTTCATATACTACTTTCGACGGAGAGTATTAATGGGCCTCCGTTTAACTGCATGTCGGCTTTCACCAGCCGTAATTGATCTAAAAACGGCAATAATAAGTATGATCTAATAAAGCAATAATCTATATCGGAGGCTTTCCATTACTTTTCCGCAAATCAAAATGCTTTAAAGCGCTCTACCATCTACTGCACTGATGCCGAGGCGCGATACGCAAACCTAATTTTGAGAGTAAACGAATCAAGTTTTGCAAAAAAAAAATTGCATGATGCAAAAATATTTGTCACTTGAAAAAATTAAATTTCATGATACAATTTGTTAAAAATGCTTGCTGACAATATTTCGGTCAAGATGTTTTTGTGAGATTTTGTTCTCGGATGTAACAATATGAAGAAAAACAAATAAAGAAGACGACAAAATAGTATTGTTTGCTTGTCAGTAAAATGCACAAAATCTAAATTTACAATCAAAAAATTATAAATCATTTCTTTTTATCATTTCAGTAACAAACAAATCAGGAATAATATAAGTTTTGCTTTATTTAATAAATAATAAATTGACATAGCTATTTTTCTAATATTTGCTTACATGTTTTTGTGTTCTTATAACCATTTTATCATCGTTTTGTCCCTTAATTATGAAATTTAAAATAAAAAATTATCCGAAACTTAATTAATTTCTTTTTTGCTATAGCTCTAAAATTATCAAAAAGTTATAAATATATCTATACATAACACGGTGCCAGAATTAAGCTAGACTTCCCTGAATTTTGACACTTGAAATTTCAAAAATCTTGGGGACAAGAATGACCATCTTTGAATGATTTCTAATATTTGGTTGATATTTATCTCAAGAATTTGCAAGTATTCTAAAGCAAGAATTTCATTTCGCAAGTGTAGTTTACCTCCTACTATTAAATCTTCAGATTATGAATAGTACTGACTGAACTGAAATATATACTAAATCCAAAACAAATAATTCATTTCTATATTACATTTTGAAAATAATTTGAACTGGATAAATTTTAAAATCTTATTGACAATCGCATTATTGTTTATTTGTAATCTGCTAAAACGGATTTGAGAGTTAATTAAAATTCGACTTTTCTGTTAAATAAGTAAATATACTTTTATTACACTAAGCAGTTTGTGTAACTTCATTTAAAATGATGAAAAGGACGATTGGGTTTGCTTCTCAAAGTTTACGTTTAATGCAAAGTAACTTAATTAAGATATATCGTTTTTAAAATTTTTAGCGATACATAAAATAAATGATGATTATATTTATATGTATTCAAATTTTCAGTTATAGAAAGTTAATGAGAAAATGCGATCATTATCTTCTCATTGTGATCCCTTAAAAATAAATAGCAATAGAACAAAAGTGAAAGATCCGAAACATTTTCTGATGTGACACATCCCTTTACTAAAGATGTACACTGTAATAAATACCTGTAATTTTGCCACGCATATTGCTGTAAAACAATACAGCGCACGTACTGCAGCTTTGGAGTATAGCACTGTGTGTTATGAATTCGCTCTCGAAATGACGTAATGTCTTTGATAAGCCAATCATGAAGCACCTTGTACAACAAACTGACACAGTCTTTACATCACATCATATTGGCGTTCCTTTTACTCACATGTTGTGCTGATATCTAGGTAAATATTTTTTTCAGTGTATGCTAAGCCAAGTAACAAGACCAGAAAATATTTTTATTAAATCTGTTGGACATCTGCAATTTTGATTTAGCAGCCAACCCCTGTTAATCTATGACAAAAGTGTTCTCCCACTGGAATCGTATCATTTAACAATTTTAATAAACAACTTTATAGCTCGTAAAACATTAGTTTTGTTTTGTTTGAAATAGATTAATGTCTCCCATTATCCCTTGGAAAATGATTGCTCATTACGTTGGAAAACTTGGATCCCCAGTGGACCCCCTATATATATATATATAGGACTTACACATATACGGACGCTTACTAACTAATTCACAGTAAACTTCGACAGGTGGGCAGGGCCCTTGCTAAGTAGGAGAAGATGAAGGGGAGCCTCCCCCCCTCGACATTCGCAAATTTTGTTAAACTTGGCAAAATAAGATACCTAGTTCTCAAACTTGGTAACAGAATTTTAACAAAAAATTTAATTTGCTTTCTATTTCTGGTCCACTTGTCAAAATTACACAAACCCAGATAGCGAAAGTAAGAAGTTGGTAATATAGTTGGTAAAAAAATAAATATGTTGGTGAAAACCAATGTTTGACTCGGCAGTTATCGACACCCCTCCCCCCACCCTAAAAAAGTGTCTTAGCGATGGCCCTGCTGGTGGGTTGACAATAGCATCGTGGACACTTATCCCAAACATACAACAATCGCGTTCCGTGAGTAAGAAAAATTTTTGGTGAAACAAGGAGAAAACAGGAACTTTTTTCCGAAGTCAATTTTCACAGTCGTTTCAGTGCTATACCTCATACCTTAAGGTTTGGTTTGGTTTTTGGATTAAGGCAGTATGTCCAAGGGGGGATGCACTTATCGAAGAATTTTCCAAGGGGTTCTAGCGCGTATTCACGTTACATCTGGAGAAAACCGCCCAAACCTCCAGACCGTTTGATCGAAAGTCTGCAGGTCACATTACTGGACCTTCACACTTCAGCCTTCTACCATAGTCGATGCCTTATCCCCTTAGGCATTGATTGGCTTCGTCTTGCCTTAAAAACAAGGAAAAACCTAGGTTTTTAAGGTGCTTCCTCACGATTCACGAGATGCTCTCAAAATTCGTACACCCTCAAAAGATACTCAATAGGAGAAAAACTTTAGGAAATCTTGGTCTACTCCTTGACATTAACGTGCATGATGTTATTTCACTGTAACTTTAACTGCAAAATCTCTATTATTCAAAATAATCACAACCTGTAGCGCATATCACCGGATAAAAACATCTAAAATTTCTTTCCAATTGTTTGAGCAGATTGGCTGCTGGGATTCATATATATCTGAATGATTTTTTATTAATCACCCTGTAAATAAACTTTAATAATCAATGCCTGTCGAAGGTAATTAGAGCACAGTGAAACAGTCCAACAAAAATCTTAAACACTATTCACTCCTGTTGGAAAGTTTTTTTTTTAAATATACTACCTATAATTTAAAAAGATGCTCTTTTACAACAGCGGTATATGACACGTGTTTATACCTTACTTATAACACTTCTACTTCCACTCTTACCGACTCCTATTTTAACTCCAGTCCTTTTACTACGCTCATTTGCTTTTACTGTCATTATACTTTTTTTTCCCTTCCACCACAGTAAACAATTATTCTTTCAGCGCACAGCATGGTTGTTAGCTGCTTTAAAATACTCCTTCAAAATTCTCAGAATTCTTACCCGGAGCACACTATATTTACATAGTCCTTATTGTGACACACACAAAAGAAAAGTCTTAATTTTCAGCCATCTTGCTTCTAATGCTCTGATGTGCTGGAATAGCCGAGAAATTTAATGGTTTCTTAAAAATTATGTAAATCTCTTTATGGTCACCAGTTTGAATTAAACTGGGCTCCCCGGAAGAATGAAATAGAGTACCTAACTCTTAGCACATGCGGCGGTGTTTCTTAATGCCCGAGCTTTTACATTATTCAATAAAGTTCATTATCGCTTGTAAATTTTAATTTTTTTAGTAAAAATGTATGTTTTGGAGCTGAAATAACGCGATTTATCGCGTTATTTCAGCTCCAAATTCATACATTAATACATTATGCAATAAAATCTCCGAATACATTATTTATAATTATGCAAAACACAGACTTGAAATTTTTAATGCGCATACAAAATGAAATTTATGCAATAAAATTAATTTTGTTGTATTCACAGATTAATAAATATTTTAGAACTAAATTATAAGTTTAGGTATTGAATCATGTTCCGACTAGGAATAAAAACAATAGCGTTAAAACATAACAGTTGAACTGAATATGGAACGCCTCAATTATTTAATCTATTTTTAACTATTAGTATCAAAGTTTGAGAAAAATCATATTTTTTATCAAAATATATGGAATTTGGTGAATACATTTAACTTTTATTTTATCTCCTTACGAGTGTAAAATTAAATAAAGTTCATTATTGATATTTACGAAATCTTGTATTTACGAAAATACAATAAATATCAAAAGTAATAATTTTATTGTGTGGTTTATTTAATTTTAATTAGATATTTCGTCTGCAATAAAATGAGAAAAAAAAGAGTTGCATGCATAAAAATAAAAGGAAAAATGAAGCACATTTTCTCTTTTTTTAGTTTAATTTTAATTTCTTCATTACAGAAGATGTCCAGTATTTAAGAGTTTCGCAAGTAATAAAGTAATTTTAAAGTTAACAAGAAAGATAAATCATGCCAAACGCATTGATTATAAAACACTTTCCAACACATCAATATTTTTGCGCGAAATTTTACAATGTAGTTTCCTTACATCTGGAGAGATTTCGGAGATAAGATAATGTTGTATTATCACTCTAAATGGAATTTTATGAGACCCTGCAAAAGAGATTTTCAAAAAAAACACCATCGTTTAACTGAAGAATCTAAAAATTTTATACTCATTGTCTTGTACTAGAAATGCATTAGTGTTTCTCAAATGCCAAAGTTTTTAATGTATTGAAATTCTTTTGAGTGTTTCTGGAGAAGAACTATTAATAATACAGACACTATTTTTAATGGAGGGCATTACTTTGAGAGCCTTAATATTCTGTATACCAACATTGTTTTCTTTCAAAAAAGCGAATCTCTAAAATAAGTTTTCAAGAAGGACTTTCCATAGAATGCGGTGTATTTGTTTTTTTCTCTCCTGTAAAAGAACTGTAATGCTACTCACAATATTTTCAATAGGGTACATGGTACTGTACATAGAAAAAAAAAAACGCACATATATTTACGACAGTTAGAACACTGGACGGATGGACAACAGAACGGATAAAGAAACTGAAATCATTCTAATTTGTTGGTAAGTTAAAAATATAAATATACATTTTATATAACATAATGGTATCGCACGAACACAAGAACCAGAATCTCATTCTTTGAAGAGTTAGCAATCTAAAATTCATTTTCCAAGCACTAAAAAATCAAAGTTTGCAATTTCGTTCCATGTAAATCCGTTAACCAGTTTTGGGTTCTTATGCATTAACGGATTTTCGTCGGTCGGAGAAATTCCACTTACGCAACCCCCCCCCTCCTACTCCTATGCAGATAGCCCTTAGTAATCCCTTAACGAAACACAACACACTAAATCGATTGATTACAGCACGAGTAATGAATTTTCAAAAGCCCCAATGAAATCGTCATAGCTTAATATTACCGCATTTAATATTTTTCAATTTACCGCCAAATAATGAAAATATCGCCAATCTCGGTTCAATTTTCAAAGCACTTTTTTCGTGCCATATTTGATAATTTATCGCAAAAGTCGAACATTGGCGAAATTTGGGGGAGGCATACGTTTGTTGTCGGATTATTAGCTAATTATATTGTAATTTATAGTAATATGCTGTAAATAGATGCCTGTCTCTAAACTGCCATTGACGGCATTGTATTGGGAATATTTTGAGTGCTCTTGTAGAAGAACTATTTCTATGCAGACTATGCAGACCCTAGAACAGACACTAGAACTATTTCTATGCAGACACTAGAACTATGCAGACACTATTTTCCATGGAAAGCTTTATCTTGTATCAATTTTGTTTCATTTCAAATAGCAGAATATCGCTAAAACTGGAAGCGCCTAGGGAAGGCAATTGCAACTAGCTCTAGAAAAGAACGTTTCACGAAAGCGTGTCTACACTTAATATATTTAATCCTCGTCCGCCTAAAATAAATATAACTTCATATTCAATCAATAGTTTTTGAACATTTAATTGCTGATGTGCGTTGTTTGTTGATCTGAAATCACCATTTTTCCATGCAAAACACCACCTACTGGAAGCCTTTTAAACTAAACTTTTTACTAAACTTCCTTGAGCACATTTTGTGCACAGTAATTATGCCAAAAGTTGGTTTCAATCATCTTATCAGTTTCAGCTGCTTAATTATAACTATCCTGTATGAAGAAAAGCAATTTCTATGTATCCGCCGTTGCTTCCCGGCATGGCTCATGCTCATCTCTGCTTCGAGTGTTAATGATGCAGATTTGAAGGATTTCTGGTTAAGGTTAGTGGCTTTTGGCTATTGGTAATTTTTCTATTTTGGTATTAGTGACTTTTCTTTTAATTTTTTGGAGACAAGAGGGCAATGAAAAATCAAAAAATGTTCAAAATAAGGTCGGAAAAAGACTATGTTAAGAAAAACTTCCTCTCATTAATTTTTAAAATATGGCAAATTTTAAATTTGCGTATGACCCCCGTACAAAAAAAAAACTCCCGATTAGTAAAATTTGCCCGATATACCAATAAACATGAGGGGATGTAGAAAATCATCATAAAATCATCATAGCCTTTCATCATAAAATGCCTCAGCGATATCTTTAAAAAAGGATGATCAGGGGTAGTACATGATTTTGAATGCAAACGTTTATTGCTAGAGTGTAAAAATTATTTTATTTCGTAATTTCTGTACGGCCCTTGAAATGCAATCATTCGACGGGATTTTTTTTCCCTTCGAGAGCCATTGAAAAGTGTTTAAGTCAGCCTATATTCATCTTCATATCTCTCAAAATTTTTAGAATATGATTCTCGAAATTTATAAGCAACCTCAACAGTGCATGAGGAACATTCTACTCATTGAGGAATTTTTTTTTTAACGAGGGTCGTATATAAATTTAAAAAAATGCAACTTTTTGAAAATTAATGAAAATAATGTTTCCTGGAGTCTTATTTACGACCTTATTTTGATCATATTTTCAGTAAAGATAACAGATAAAGAATTAAAGGTCGTTACCACATTTTTGCGACACCCTGCCTGTACATATGCATAATACGTTCATAAGATTACCACCAATATATCGTAACATATCGCACATCGAATGTATTTTGTATGTCCCTGTAAAAAGTTGATTAATTTTGCGGTTTACCTTTTTAAACGGCGAGCATGTAGTTGTACACCTTAAGATTAAACATGTACTTTCTTATGTCCGCAATTACCACCAAAAGACCAAAACGTATTGAAAATATTTAGGGTGTCCCTGTAAAAAGTATATTAACTTTACGTAAATACCGAGAATGTAGTTATGTATCTCAATATTAAATATTTAATTTGTTATGTTCCACTACTACCGCCTACTAGCCGTAAGTTTAGCATGTCGGTAGTCTTTTGTCACCACTGTAAAAAGTATTAATTTTGCGTTTAGCATTTTTCAGGGCAATTGCGTAATTATAACCTCAGTATTAAATATTTATTTATTTTTATTGTCTATCTGACTATTACTAACAATAGACCAGATCGTATCGAAAATATTTTAGAAATATTTATCACTAGCTGAAGTACCCGTCGTTGACGGGTTAGTACTGAATGCAAATTTCCAAAAAGCAAGAGCTTCCGTCAGCATTCTAGGAGTACACAGAATGAATATAGTATGTTGCCAAAGTAAAGAAAGGGAAGTTATAATCTTTATGTTTTGTTAAAATATTACAGTTTGGAGAGTAACTAAGTAATATCATTTCATTAGCTTCAGTCGTAATTATGTGATGAGTGAACGGATATTTACACATATTGAAATAATTTTCGCAAAATATCAAAATCTAATCAATATTTTTGAAAACTTAGAAGACTAGAATTTGAGTTGAATGACAAACTATCATGTCCTCCAGTTTCGTTTCATTCCCTGCAGTCTTTATTTCGTGATGCTGGAACAAAATTTCAGCATTTTAAAACGATTTGCACAAAATCTCAAAATGTAATCAGAATATTTTAAAAATTCTCTCAACGCCTATAAATTAAGATTATCAACTACCTATCATATCACCAAATTTGGTATTAGTCGTTATTACGTGATGCTTGAAGAAATAGAAACGTATTTTGAGAGAATTTTCACAAAATCTCAAAATCTAATAAAAATGTTTAAAAAATTGGACACCTATAGTTTATGTTGAGCAACCATCTATCATGATTGACCAAATTTCCTATCATTCGCTGTAGTCGCTATTACGTAATGCGCGAACAAAGATTCACTCAGTTTCTCAAGTTCTTTCACTCACTTCTTTTGCAAGTTCACTCACTTCTTTCGCAAAATCCCGAAATCTGATGGATTTTTATATTTAGATGCTTATAGTTTTAAGGTGAGTGACCAACTATAATTTTACCCAAATATCATTTTTTCACCTTTGCAGTTATTACGTGATGTGCGAACACAAATTTATGCAGTTTGAAACGATTTTCGCAAAATCTCAAAATCTTTTGAAAATTTGACGCCTGTGTTCTAAGTTGAGTGACCAAAAATCATGATATAAAATTTATTTTCAATCGCTTAAGTCGTTTTTACGTGATGCTCGAACACGGATTTGCGCAGTTTAAAACGATTTTCGCAAAATCTCAAAATCCCATCAAGATTTTTTTTTAAATCCGACGCCTATGTTTCAAGTTGAGTGACCATATATCATGACACCAAATTTCATATCATTCGCTTCAGTCGTTTTTACGTGATGCTTGAACAAAAAAAAAGCGCCCCGGACAGAATGACAGAACGACAGAACAACAGACAGACAAACTTTTTTTTGAGGGTCGTACCGGATTCCCAGGTAATTGAGACGGATAAAAATCGCAAAATTTTTGAATTTCAAGAATGTACAGACAAAAGTCCAATTTTATTTATATAGATTTCGAGGTATCGAAAATAATTATCACTAGCTGAAGTACCCGTCGTTGACGGGTTAGTACTAAATGCAAATTTTCAAAAAGCAAGAACTATCGTCAGCATTGTAAGAGTACACAGAATGGACGTAGTATGTTGCCAAAGTAAAGAAAGCGAAGTTATAATTTTTATGCATTGTTAAAATATTACAGGTTAGAGAGCAACTAAGTAATATCATTTCATTCGCTTCAGTCGTAATTATGTGATGCATTAACGAATATTTACGCATATTGAAATAATTTTCGCAAAATCTCAAAATCTAATGAATATTTTTGAAAAATTGGAAGCCTAGAATTTAAGTTGAGTGACAACCTATCATGTCACGAAATTTCTTTTCATTCCCTGCAGTCTTTATTTCGTGATGGCTGGAACAAAATTTCAGCATTTTAAAACGATTTTCACAAAATCTCAAAATATAATCAAAATATTTAAAAATTCAACGCCTATAAATTAAGATTAGCAACTACCTATCATATCACCAAATTTCTTATCATTCGTATTAGTCGTTATTACGTGATGCTTGAAGAAATGTAAACGTATTTTGAGAGAATTTTCATAAAATCTCAAAATCTGATAAAAATGTTTAAAAAATTGTATACCTGTAGTTTATGTTGAGCAACCATCTATCATGTGGCCAAATTTCATATCATTATCTTTAGTCGTTATTACGTAATGCGTGAACAAAGATTCACTCAGTTTTAAACGATTTTCGCAAAATCTCGAAATCTGATCCATTTTTTTAATTAGATGCTTATAGTTTAAGGTGAGTGGCCACCTATCATTTCACCAAATAACATTTTTTCCCCTTTGGAAATATTACGTGATGTGCGAACACAAATTTACGCAGTTTGGAACGATTTTCTCAAAATCTCCAAATCTAATCAAGATTTTTTTTTAAAATTCGACGCCAATGTTTCAAGTTGAATTACCACCTATCATGATACCAAATTTCATTTCAATTGTTTCAGTCCTTTTTACTTGATGGTCGAACATAAATTTACGCAGTTTGAAACGAATTTTGCAAAATCTCAAAATCTAATCAAGATTTTTTTTAATTTGACGCCTATGTTTTAAGTTGAGTGACCACCAATCATGATACCAAATTTCATTTCAATTGCTTCAGTCGTTTATACGTGATGCTCGAACACAAATTTACGCAGTTTGAAAGGATTTTCGCAAAATCTCAAAATCCAATCAAGAGTTTTTAAAAATTCGACGCCCATGTTTTAAGTTGAATGACCACCTATCATGACTCCCAATTTCATATCATTCGCTTCAGTCCTTTTTACGTAATGTTTGAACAAAAAAAGCTTCGCGGACAGAATTACAGACAGACAAACTTTTTTTTTGAGGGTCGCACCGGATTTCCAGGTGTTCGAAACGGATAGAAATCGCAAAATTTTTGAATTCCAAAAAATGTACAGACAAAAGTCTAATTTTATTTATATAGATTTTCATCTGTGAGCGTATATACGCCAAATTAATAAGTATTAATTTTGTTATGTTGCATTATTACTGTCGGTAGATCGCAAAATTAGCAATCGTAAATCTCTAGTGTAACCCTGTAAAAAGTATATCATTTATACATTCACTAGTTCAGTAACAAGCAAGTAGTTATGCAACTCAACAATAATTATTAATTTTGCATGAACCACGACTAATTCAGTAGAAAATAACATGCAGGAAGTGTTTTGTATGTCCCTTTAAAATGTGTATTTAAGTGCGTTATATCCCTATCTTAACAAGTGCAAAGTAGAGCGCCAATCCAAGAAAAATATTAGTCAATCCCAAGGAAGAGTGCTTCAAAATCAATGGTTGCAGAGCGATTTTTTTTCATCTTCTAGAGTCATAAATAGTTACGAAACCATGTTACGAAACCACCAATTATAGCGGAGAGGAATAGGAACTGGTGGACCTGCGTTTGAATGAAACGCGCTTCATAATCAATACGTATCACATATAATATAGTGATTATCGTTTCAATAATTGGAATCAGTGGAATGGGAAAGTGCTTCGAAATGAATGCGTGTAGCATGATTTTTGTGCCTTTCCTTTAGACTACTCCAATGGTAGAAACTTCTAGAAGCAGTGTTGGAAAATAAAACCACAAATGGCGAAATAACTTCCAAAGAAAACGGAAATTGTTGAATAAAAAATGAGTAAAATATGATGTTTCTTTACCATGGTTTTAGAGAGAAAAAAGTTAGAATGTGTTGAAAACCAATGCGTCCCACATAATTTTCGTTGCTTGCTTTTCCCATTGCATTACAAAGTTAGGGAGTCTTGCAGTAAAAAAAATCCCGAAAAGGAAAATTATTGAAAAATCGAACAAATGACCTCCAAAAAAACGACCTGATATTCCCTAAGCAGCATCTAATCGTAAAGAAAAATCCCCACATCTTCCTGTCTCCCAACCAGTAAGCAAAAATTAACTAACTACTCTGCAGAAAACCAAATACTCTCATGTACTACCAAATACCACTCATTAAAAATCTTCGGGTGTGAAGTTTGAAATATCCATTTCGGAACACCAGAAACGAACAGTCCGTGTATTCTGCGACGGCAGACGATTTTTTAGAAGGGTTCCTGAATAGTGTGATTTTATAAAAGAAATTTTGCATTCATAAATCGTTCGGGGCGGGGAAACTAAAGGAATTTTTATAAACGCAGCATATGGCTTTCAGAAACTGAAAACAATCAGATTCCGCTAATCAACAAGATAGAGCAGTTCTAATGGAAAGAAACTCCAAATACACTTCCAGTTCCTCCTGAACATTTTACAAATTCTATCTCCTCTATTAATACATTTTGAAAAGGAATAAGCAATAGTATTCCATTGCCACTTTTCCTGATAAAGATGAACTGGTTAACACCGAGTGGGGTAGGGATTTTGTTTCTGGGATATTTAAATTGGGGAATTTGAGGATTGTTTTTTTGGTTGCCATTTGTTCGAATGTCCCTAAAAATTATCTTTTTTCCCTGCATCAAGGATTTTTAGGCTAACCAGGTAGTGGTAAAGAAACCCCTCTGTCGATCGTTTGCTTTCAGGAACCTGCAGCCAGTTTGTTCGGGTTAAAAGGATTGCATATGTTTTATGTTCAGTGTAGTGAATGAGTACGAGAAATCATGCAGAAAAACGCATAAACGCTTTGTGATTATGATGCATTTTCCAACGCAATAATATCCAGCTGAAAACTATTATGCGAATATGAGAATTACAGTCCGTTAAGAATTATGAGACAGGAAAATCTTTCAAAATGGATTGATTATGAAAAACTTTCAATTGTAAATGTTTAAAAAACATGCAGTTTTACAACCTTGCACGAGGTGAAGAATCGTGTGATTGCTAAAAAAGTCGGTATTCAGATTTTGCCAAACAAAGAGATTATTTTGTGCATTTTTAAAATTAACTTTGTTAAGTTACTGCGTAACATTTCAAAGTATATATTCATGTCAGACAATGTACATACGCATTCATGCATGTACGATATATTTTTCCTGACCACGGATCCATTTTGACTGCTTGTGATGACGTCTGTACGTACGTATTGTTATGAATTTTCGGGGCAACCCGCTCTTCTGGGGCTTAAAATAGTTCAAAATTTGTATTCTACGCTGGAAGTAGAAAAATTTTGCTTTTTGTTGCATCAAAATCGGTCGACTAGACCCGGGGATACGGAGGTTTCGGTTTCCCCATTGTTTTTCTATGGGTTTCTAGAAATCTCGAGAAATATTGGTCCTAGGGCTCCGATCTCTTCAATTTTGGGGACTTATTTTTGGCGCCAAATTTGGCGATATTTCGCCAAGATCGCCAAGCTTGGCGAAATTTTGGTCATTTGGCGCGATTTTTCCAATGGGGCCTGAAATTTGGTTTTCCTGCATTAAAAAAACATAAAAACCTTACGTTTATCTTCTATGACGTAATCAAAATTCCGGGTTTATGTAGAATCTTCGTGAAATTGACTTTTCTCGAGGCTTCTTGTACCTTCTGCGTCGGCTATAAATAGAAGCGCTTTAGAAGCCCTAGTTCAGTGTGAGTGAGCACCCATAGTGTGAATAGAGCTGTCCGAGTCAGTACGTTTGCTTTGTGAATTGATAGTGCTATAGAAGCTGTGTTTTTGCATGCTTTTCGAAGCTGTTTTTAAAGTGCTGTGTGTAAGTTCTTCATTGCTGTGTCTTAAGGGATTGTGTACAATATCCCTTGAATATTTTCACTGAATTTTTGCCTGTGATTGTGACTTATTTTGTGTGAGAAGTACAGGATTTGTGAGAGCTTCAGATCTAAGCGGAGTGTTAAAAGCACATTACTGTATGATTGGGTATGTGAATTTTGTACAGATGATTTTTCGACGAAGTTCTAGAAGCAATAAAGTTTGTGTTCCATCCTGACAAGTGACTTTTTAATACAACTTTCTACACCAACTGGACTTTAGAACGACGAACCCCAGGAGTAGCAGAGTATTCTGCAAGAGTATAAACGTAACTCGCTTAACTTATCCGTACAATGTTGATATTTTGCATTTAGATTATTGCAACATCTGTTTGTGTATCTGCTTTTTCGATTGCAATAGACTGGATAGTTTATTACAGGGTCACCCTAAAGACAATAAGGTCTATGGACACCTTCAATACATTGAAAACAATGTACACCTTCAATACACTAAAAGTATGCGAACTGTTTATTATTTGGGACGTAATAAAAAATGTCTCCAGTGTTGCGAGTTATGCTGAAATACTGCCAAATTTGTCGCCAAAAAGAAATACGTAACTCTCATAACTCAAAAACAATTATACAAATTATGTTGAAATTTCTCATGGGTTGTAACATCTAGTTTTTATTATATATGTTACAGTGAAAACCCGAAATCAGTCAAAACCCGAATTAACTAGGGAAAACGCGTTCTAACTGAGAGAGTTAGGCAAAACCCGAATTAACTAGTCAAAACGCGTTCTGACTGACAGCGCTAGGCAAAACCCGAATTAACTAGGAAAATCCCGTTTTTTGAGTAGCGGTAGCACGTTTTCGAGGGGCTCCTACAGCGGAGGATTATTTTCCAGGAGGGGGGCCTGCAGCGATGACCGGACCCACTGATTTTTATGGGTCTCGCAAAGGGCCAGCGCTAGCATATTTTCGAGGTGGCCCCCTAAAGCGATGGCCGGTGTTTTTTTGCGTATCGCAAAGGGCCAGAGTTAGCATATTTTCCAGGGCCCCTCCCCTACAGCGATGGCAGGACCCACTGATGTTTTAAGGGTCTCGTAAAGGGCCAGCGTTAACATATTTTCGAGGGGACCCCTAAAGCGATTACCGGACCCATTGATGTTTTTTGGGGTCTCGCAAGGGGCCAGCGTTAGCATATTTTCGAGGGCCCCCCTAAAGCGATGGCTGGTCGCAGCAATATTTTTTTGGGTCTCGCAAAGGGCCAGCGTTGGGATATTTTCCACGGGGCCCCCTATGGCGATGGCCGGACGCAGTAATGTTTTATTGGGTCTCGCAAAGGGACAGCGTTAGCATATTTTACAGGGGGCCCCCTACAGCGGTGGCCTGACTCACTGATGTTTTTTTTTTTGGTCTCGCAAAGGGATAGCGTTAGCATACTTTCGAGAGGGCCCCCTAAACCGATGGCCGGACCCAGTGATGTTTTTTGGGGTATCGCAAAGGGCCAGCGTTAGCATATTTTAAAGGGGGGGGGGGGAAAGGCCTCGCGCGTACTCGCATTTAACGCGTAAATCGATATTTTTTTAAATAATTGACTCTCACTTTTTGAAACTGCGAGTCAAATTTGACTCGCAAAATTTCAGCCGGACAGTTATGCTTCTCATGTCTGTAATCTAGTTTATATTAATCGTGCATTGTGGAAAAATTAATATGTAGGTGAAAATTAATAAATACATGAGAAAAAAGGAACGTTTTTATTTTCTCTTTCTTACAAGGAGAGGCTCAGACGTTGGGATCACCGATTTTGATGAAATGTTGATGAATTATACGGGGCCCATAGAATAGTAAAATGCAGAAGAACTGGCCGCCAATTCTCCCTTATTTTCGAGAAAATTCCATTTAAACATTTGATGCAGTGTTATGTACCATTTATTTGGACAATTGTTTGCGTAATCCGTGGCGCCGTGGTTTCGCATTCAGCTAGAGGTCAAGAGGTCTCTGTTTCGTATCCAATGGAATCCGCTCTGTTTTTTCATTTTTTTTTTCTCCCTTAAAAAGTCAAAAAACAGTTTAAAATGATTATGTAAAAAATATAGTGTGGTCCCGCAGTGGACTGGGCGCTAAACTCCGTTCCCATAAGAACACAGCAAGTGAAGCAGCATCTGGCTTGGCCAGTGCTTGGGATGGACTTCCCCCTCTCGGCCCGTCCGCTGTGGAACCGTGTACGCTCATGGGAGCTGGTGCACGTAAAATCCGTCGTGGCTCCAAAGTCCTCCAAGTTGTTAAACGATACCTCTGGGGGTGCCGATTTCAGGGGGTTGGTCCCTCCTCTGGAATTGGTTCAAAATTACGGGACCGCGAGCTAAGACGGACTTCCTCCCACTGGGGCTCATTGAAATGGAAGCCGCTCCTTCGGCTAATCGCCTGCCTATATAGGGGGATCTGTCACCGCAACGCGGTTGCCAGAGGGCATTAGCAACAACAACAACAACAACAATATATTGTGACTTACTTTGTAAAACTGGAGTTATAAAGTTCTTTGTTGTGTATATATTTGCTAATTTACTAATATTTTTAGGACCAGGGAAGAATAATAAAAATGGATTTGCTTCTTTCTTCATTTTGAATGATCCAATTATTGTTTACAGTTTCCCATTCAGCTAAAACGTGTTACATACATCTAATTACAATTAGGATTCAATATTCGGTATAAACGATAAGTTAATCTGCCTTTCATCAGAAAATTTTGCTGCAAACCATGCATGTTTTAAGAATGAGCATGATTTCAGAACCAAGCAGAACCAAGCATGATTTCAGAAAAGAATGCGTGAATGCGGTGATAGCAGAAAATACATGAGTTAATGAATTTTTATTGCATCTTCTCCTGTTACTAATTCCCGTTTATTTTGCATAAAGTATGGAGAATTTTGTACTTTTGTATTTTTATTTATTTATTTTGGGGATGGGGGGGTAGTAAAACTGATCATCACATGGTTGACAAAGTGGTGTACATTTAAGTGGGATTACTCCTAGGAGACAAGATGAATTACTTTCACCGTCATAAAAATATTTTGTCATAAATTTCTGGATTTGTTTGTCCTTTCCTAAAACTTCTCTTTCCCTACAGGGGCGTAGCCACGGGGGGGTTAGGGGGGTCATAACCCCCCCATGAGAAATTTCTGGCTACGCCCCTGGTTCCCTACATATGGTTTCAATATTCGGTCGAGGAATGAAGCATAGTGGTTACTTGTTGAAAGTGTCCCGGGCTTTGAACAAGTTACATTCACATTGGAATATTCTTTTATTAAATTCTCTATAGTATTTTCAACTCGGAAGCCAAAAGCTCCTGGTATTTTATTTTTAATATATTTTTTTTTCATTATCTACTACTCGCGAAGTTTGACAAATGTAAAATTATATGCATTCTGCATCAAATCATAAATGCTAAACATATAAAAAGGTTTAACTTATCGTTTATACCGAATATTGAATTTCTAATTGTAATTACATGTGTGTAACACGTTTTAGCTGAATGGGAAACTGTAAACAATAATTGCATCATTCAAAACGAAGAAAGAAGCAAATCCATTTTTATTATTCTTCCCTGGTCCTAAAAATATTAGTAAATTATCAAATATATACACAACAAAGAACTTTATAACTCCAGTTTTACAGAGTAAGTCACAATATATTTTTTACATAATCATTTTAAACTGTTGGTGGGTGAAGAATCAGTGGAAGATGTGGATTCTTTAATTTGTGCTGAAATTCCAGATAAAGATCCACAACTTTTTAAAGTTATTCAGTAATGTATGGTGTACGGGTCCTGTGGCACTATCAATCCTAACAGTCCATGTATGTAAGATCAAAAATATAGTAAAAACTATCCTAAAGATTTTCAAGAGGAGATCCATTTAAATGTTAATGGCTACCCTATGTATAGACAACGCAATAACGGTGTTACAATAACAACTCGATATATTCATTTTCACACTATAATGTTTACAGTTGTAATATTAAATGTGAAATTTCCGCACGGGTCAGCTAGTCATTACATATTCATTGAACATTACTACACATAAAACTGCTGCTAGGGATGAACGCGAGACGAAAAATAAGCGTCTCGCGTCTCGCAAAATAGCCTAAAAGCTTGTCTGTCTCGCAAAAATCCCTATACCGTAATGTTAAAAATGTGTGTCTCGTCTCGCAGAAAAGCTGTAAATCTCTGTCTCGTCTCGCAAAAAGTCGTCTCGCGCCCATCCCTAACTGCTGCTGACCCCTCCCTAACTCCCTGTCACATTCAGTTAATCACCCTCCCCCTCTTCGAGCATTACGTAATTTAAGGAATCCCCTTATGGGGAGGAACTCTCTTCCGGGGGGTTCCCAGCGGTAAATCTTTCACACCACCGGAAAACGATAGCCGCTTTCTTAATTAAAAAGGTTCTATTTTTCCCGCCTGCCTCTCACGCACCAATGTTACTCCGTGTAAGTGTCAGCACTTGTTTAATATTGAGCGGGACGAAAAGCAAAATGTGTTCCATCTGTTCCCTTTCCTCATTAAGAGTTGAGATTAATAAAATGTAAACGAAAAAAAAAAAGAGAGTTCGTGCCGAAAAGATCATTTGCGAAGCCCCCTCCGAGGCAATTTGATTCAGGCATATGCTTCACGACGTTCTCAATCTTAAACCCATGGTGGTAGAAATTCTCTTTTATCTCTGACCGTCCTCACTTCCACACATGGCCCTGCGATTGAGCAAGTGCTGAAATAGACCACGGCGAATGAAACGCAGGAAGCAAATGGTATGCAAGACTATGGAAGACAAAGGGAAGAGAACGGTTTAACCCTTTAACGTGCAGTGTTCCCGCTCTGGGAACACCCAACTCTGACGTTTTGACTGTTGCCAGTCACGAAGAATAGATTGGATTTCTATAAAAATAGTTGCGGGTGACAGAGCTCCACGAGAATCCTTTACTTTTCAGCACGTCATTTCCCGTCAAGAAATTGTCACGATTATTTTTAACGGCACTGACATCTGCCGAAAAATGGAAGAATGCGAGAACAGCTGGATACATTGCCCAGTGCTGAAAAAAGGGCAGCCGTTGCCATCGCTCGACTTAACTACCAGCAAACTTAATTTTTTGACGCAGCTGGCTGTGCCCAGCACAGCCAGCTGCGTCAAAAAAAGGGTCTCTAGATCTGTGGCACGGGAGGAACGTTTCGATCGTCCGCCATCTTGCTGGTAGTTAAGTCGAGCGATGCGCCACAGCCAGCTGCGTCAAAAAAGGGGTCTCTAGATCTGTGGCACGCGAGGAACGTTTCGATCGTCCGCCATCTTGCTGGTAGTTAAGTCGAGCGATGCGGCACAGCCAGCTGCGTCAAAAAAAGGGTCTCTAGATCTGTGGCACGCGAGGAACGTTTCGATCGTCCGCCATCTTGCTGGTAGTTAAGTCGAGCGATGCGCCACAGCCAGCTGCGTCAAAAAAAGGGTCTCTAGATCTGTGGCACGCGAGGAACGTTTCGATCGTCCGCCATCTTGCTGGTAGTTAAGTCGAGCGATGCGGCACAGCCAGCTGCGTCAAAAAAAGGGTCTCTAGATCTGTGGCACGCGAGGAACGTTTCGATCGTCCGCAATCTTGCTGGTAGTTAAGTCGAGCGATGGCAACGGCCGGCCTTTTTTCAGCATTGGGAAAGGGTTGCGCCTCAAAGGGTTAAACAGTTTTTAAATTGTAAACTATTCTTTTACCACAAGTATACAGCAGCTTTAGCCTAAAGTTCTAAGTTATTATGCCACTGTTTGTACTGTTCTGTCTTACAATGTTTCTGTTCTTATAAACTTTCTTCTTCAGGGCCGTTATGCAGGGTACAAGGCATTGAACATGGTTGACGGCTGACGTGTGAAGGTCCCACGTTCGGGGCTGCCCGTGGCTGTCTATCTAATGTCGGGAGTTTTGGTCAGTTTTCTCCAGATGTAACGTGAGTACTCGTTAGAGCCCCTTAAAAAGTGCTCCTTTCAAGGTACCTGCCGCCCGTAGTCTCCTGTCCCTCGCGTAAGCTTCGCATAGCACAAAATAAACAATTTTCCCTTCAGCATCCAAGAACAGACAGATGCTGTCTGCCTGCGTTTGGCGTGGAATATTGGCATGCTGCCAATTAAGGTGACTCCTAAACAATTACTCTCCAAAACGTGACTCCAAAACAATTATAGATTTCTTACTGTTAATATTACAAATAATTTGGTTTACGTTATTTTAAATGTATAAATTTATTCATTGTAAATTAAGAAATATAATCGCAGTAAACAAAGCGTTATTTCTTGAAAACTGCGTCTGAATAATTTTAGAGAAAGCGCACATCTGACTGGTAATCCAACAACTAACGGGCGTGCCCTTTTCCGCCTCTAATCCGGATGTTTACGTTTTTATCGAATCGGTAGTCCAACAGTATCTTGCTTACTGATCGATAAACAACCAAGAGTGGGAATTCAAAACAACACATAAGCCCCAGTTTGAATGACAACCCTACATTATGTAAATGTTATTAATTTTTCTTAAAAGGCATCTCACCGGCGTTTTCATTCTTTCTTTCAACACTTAAAAGTCAGTCTCAGCCTAGTAGAAGGACGGGAACACTTTTAATTACTTCAAAGCAAGGGAAGAGCAGCATTTGGAAGATTTCACTTTCACTGGAGTGTCTGTTCTACGACCAGAGAATTAAAATCTTTACGGCTCATTAATGTACTTACTCTTCTATGAATTATTCATGCGGAAAAAAAAAGAAAAGTAAAAGTAGAAAGCCGTTCCGTTCTTAACCGGAGACAACTGCGAAACGCCGCCGTAAAATGAATGTTTCGTCCAATTATGCGGAATGACACGCTAATGAACGAGCTGGCCGGACGAATTAACGAAGGAATTTTTGAATGATTTCTGCAAGCGCTTATGCTGTTAAGAATGCTTCTTGGCTTGACGCTCGCTGCTTTTATTTCAGTTGAAGGTTTTGAAGAACTTAAGCATTCTTTAAAGGCACTCGGCACTTTTTTCCCCCGTATTTTCTGTATTTGTGGATTTTTTGCTCACCTCGTGTGCATATCATTAATAGGAAATGCAGCACGTATGAAAACTTTAAGGCCAGGTAAAGTTTCCTCAATGTTTTCAAATGTAAGGACATATTTGCTCCAAGCTAGCATTAGGATATTTATCTCTAACTTAGAAGACTAATGCGATTGACATAATTTTCAATAAAGGATTTTATGTTTAAAATTAAGTGAAAAATGAAAAACAGCTTAATTTTACCAAGTACAAACTTTAAGGTCACAAATAAAATTTAACAATATTTTTTTATAAATAAATTTAATGCTCTCGAATTGATTTCATGCTTTAGAATACAAGCGTAAGAATATTTGAAGAAGGTAATTATTGCTTGTTTTTTTGTGTTTATAAACACCAATAGCGAATGACAAGAGCGAAGAGATTAACAGAATACGAAAACGGTTGCCCTTTCGAAGTCAGGATTGAATAGCCGATCTACATCGAAGAAGGTTGAAATGTCTAAAAGTGTTGTAAATAATTTCTTGAATATGAATGATAATTACGACAAAAGGAACTCTGTAGGTAGGCCTAAAATTTTATCATCGAGAAGTGGAAAAACAGTTTTGCAACTTATTTCAACAAGAAAATATTCAAGCAAGGAAATTACTGTGCAAATTGGTTTCAGTGTTTGTAGAAAAAGTATTTTCAACACTGTTAGAAAGGTTGTCAATTTGTAGAGGGCTGCAAAAATTTGTTAAACCCCCGTTATTACCGTTACCAATGACTTGGGACGGCCAGTGGATCCAGGTAGTTTTTGTGGATTAAAAAAATGAAACTTAGATGGTCCTGATGGTTGGAGATATTCCTGGAGCAATTTACGAAAAGAAAATAAAAATTCCAAACGTCAATTTGGTGGTACAACTATCATGACATGATGATGTATTTCTGTTACAGGAGTTGAATGTCTGGCTTTTATTTCAACAAAAATGAAATCAGAGGCATATAAAAAATTTCTTGACCACCTATTACCATAAGTAGTTGATTTAATAGGAGTGAGCAGGAAAAAGTGGTGCTATCAGACAGCTGAAGGGCATCTCGGACGAAAACTGAAGTGAGTTGTCTGTTTATTAGTTTTGTTGAATTACCTTTTCGCCATCTTTTCCAGCATTGGATGGTGAAACAACTGGCCCAAGATCATTTAGTGGACCAACTGGTCAGAGCCTTATTGGTTGTGAAAAGATTTCAGTGATAAAATTTAAATTAATTGATTGTGAAATACCAGAAGTGGACAGACAACTGTTGAGCAAAGACCAAAGATATCTTTTTGACGTAATCTAATCAATTTAAAGTGGAAACTTTCCAAACGATTTATCAAAGGGTGACCCCGGCCCAATTTCACACGCCAGATGGCTCACTTTTGCAAATAGAGTCCTTCGACTTTACGTGAGCGTTGAAAACTCATCAGATTCCTTAAAAGCTATAGTGGCATTTATTTAAAAATCATACGTGCCAGTTTGGTTTGAAATAAAATGCAGAAAGTACATTACAGACGGGCCTGTTCATCTGTACAGAGCATTAGAAATATCTCGATACTTTGCCTGAAGAAAGTGGTATTCAGTGTAATTGAACGAAACCCATTCTTTGCTCACCCAGAAAACCTACTCGTGGCAATGGTATTTGATAAGAGAAGGCACATAAGAGAGCTAGGGCTAAAGAAGAGTGTTAAAAGCCAGGCACTGTTTCAAAAGGTAAATCCATCAGAACTTTATCACTTCTACTTTAAACTTCGATGCGGCAGACTATGCAGAAGTAATAGATTGGAATGAAGCAAAATATTCATCTCCACCTCTTCTGAGAATAATCAATGAAGATATACATTCCATCGTTCACTGAAGTGATATTCCAGATTGGAATGTTAAGAAATTTCCCTGCAACACGCAAGCTGTCGAGCATCGAATCAAATTGGTAACGGGATCATCTCTTAACCTATTTGGGCCCCAATCAAGAGATGGATTCATCAGGGCCACACTAAAATCAAGATAAATGATACAGGATTTAACACAATATCGCAGTACAAAGTTGCGACTAAAAGCCAGACTTAAGCCGATAAATAATACATTATATATTTAAGTAATGTAAATGGCAAACACCCTCGTTAGTTGGATGGAGGGAAGGGTGTGGGTGAAACTCAATGTGCAGCCACTTCCCCGTGGTGAGTTCTGGGTTGATTAAATATTATCAAATATCTAAATAAGCAGTGAGCTGCACAATTTATATACAATGTTAACATTGGAGCGCAAACTGACCTGAGAGAATTAGTTGCTTGATACGTCAAAATCACTCAAAACTGAATTTTTCCCGATTTTTACTGAGCTTGCGCGATCGGAAGATATTCTCTAAACTCAATTTTTTTTTCATTATTATTATTAAACAGTACCATCAGCCAATATTTTTCAGTATAGCGATTAAAAATATGTATGACTAATTTTTTTTATTTAATTCAGAAAAATTCCGAAATTTTTCAATTTTAATCAAATCAACTTTTTAATGGGGGTACCTAGTAGGTGGGCCAATGTCGCCCCCTATGAAGGAACAGACAAATGACAACCACGCCCAGTCGGGGATCGAACCCCGGCCCCCGGGAGTTGAACCCTAAACCGTAGTACGGTGCCTACATTCAACAAGATTGTTATTTACTTTCTCTTTTTGATACTTGTATAACCTTTAAAACATACGTACCAAATACCGACATTATATTTTTCGTCTGGTATTGGAAACATTACCCACGCAGGATTTTCAAGTGCCCACGAGTTGTTTTTTATAAAACTATTTTATATCATACAAAGAAAACAGACATTGATAGTAGTAAAAAATAAGTTTATATATATATATATATATGTGTGTGTGTGTAAATGTATGGGAAAATTTTTTTAAATAAATTATATCACAAAAATGGCATGAGAGCTGTAATATCTGAAGCTCTACTTTGTTTTCTGCGCTTATAAATGCATTAATTAAGTGTTAAATACCCAGGAAAAAAAACTTATACATTGTCATTGAAAAACATAAAACTAAATTCAATAAAAACAAATATAAAAGAAAAGAAATACATCATGCCAGGCTAAGTCAACGGGAGGCTGGCGCATAAATTAATTGCAGGTTTCTGTACTGGTAGCTGGAGTTCCTGTATTTCTAAATTAAAAAGAACATGCATTATTCAGTCAGCAAGACAATAGTTTCGAATCTCCATCCAATATTAAAGAAAAACTACAGAACAGAAGCGCAGGGCACTCACTCCAATTAGGAAGATGGCACTCTCATAGCTTTGCCTTAACCACAAAATCAAAGAATCATAGTAACCAGCAAGACGTATTTTGCAATGCCTGTAAAAGTAGTTTTTCCTTTTTGACTGTGTCCATGTCGGAAACATGTACTACTTATTACATTCGTCCTACATCGGTTTATACTATCTGTTTTGAGCTAGAATCATTTATTGATTAGAAACTCTTCTTGCACTTGAAAACTTTTATTATATTCGTAATGTTATATTGCATATACAGGGTGACCCAAAAGGCGTTAACGGGATTTTAATTTTTTTTTGTCAATTAGAGATATTGGGCAATATAAATTGAAAAAATGTTCAAAATAAGATTGAAAATAAGATTGCTTTAAGAAAAAAATTCCTCTCGTTCATTTACAAAAAAATTCACTTTTTAGATTTGTATACGAAGCTCGTATACAAATCTAAAAAGTGAAAACGAAAAAATCCGCAATTAGAAAATTTTTATTTTCCATCTAACAATATCAGTAGAAAAAAACCTCATAAATGTAACTTTAATACTGTGTGAGTCATGCTTATATTAGAGTCATTTCTGCGAGTTTAGGGTACATTCAGGGTTCAGTCACGTATTTGTAAGACTTTTTCTTTTTTTTATCGAGGATGCCATTTTTTTTTAAGAAACTGCACTAAAACATAAATATATCCGTTAAATATTATCTATTTTATTTTCAAAATTACCTCATTTTTTGAAATTAACGTTGCAACAAAACTCAGACAATTTCTTTTCCTTTTCTTTCTGATAGTGGCATTTAATCATTTCAAATATTTATGATAAAACAGTTTTTAACAATTGCATAGCGAAATCCAGACGATTTCTTTTGAATTTACTTATTTGTTTATTAATTCCTTTCAGAACAACCCTAACAAACATTTCTTGCACATATCAGAATAAATATTAGAAATTATGCAGCGATATTTAGTCCATCCAACATATTGTCGAATGAAAAACATATAGCTAGTTGTTCATTATAGTTCATTTGTGGAAAATGACGGACTGTTTGAATTAGCAATGATTCATTCTATATTGAATAGAAATAGTACAGAAACTGTTCGAGAATTGGAACGTCGATATCATAATTTATCTGAAATTTCTTGTACATTTGTTTATCGGACGATGAGACGATTAAAAACTACTAGTGCTTTTCATTCAAGATCTGCCTCTGGAAAAAATTGCTTCTACTCTAACGACTAAGAAACTGAAATTATAGCATATTTTTCTAACCCAAGGACAATCATTCGAAAAGAAAGGACAACTTTGGGACTATCTAGAACGTCCATTGACAGAATACTTGAAAAGTATAATTGGCATCCATTTTGTATACAAGGACTTCAAGCACTCCATCCCTTTGATTTTGCTTTCTCCAATTTTTACTTCGAAAAGACACTGATGTTAATTTTGTAAGAACATTATGTGGTCAGACGAATGCTTGTTTAACGAAAGTGGGTCAATAAATACATGTAACGATCATCATTGGAATAATACAAAAACATTTTTTTGGGGCAAGAAATACTTCACCAACGAAAGTTTTCTGTCTCCGTGTGGTGCGGAGTTCGAAATTTAGAATTGATTGGTCTTGCGTTTTATAGAGGGACACTAAAATAAATGCAGCTTATTTTAAATGGCATAGTAACCGATATTTTAGAGACCACACCGTTATCATATACAGAAAGTATGTATTTTCAACTATATGGAGCACCTGCCCATAAGTCTATAAATGTGACAAACTGGCTCAACGATAACTTTGATAAACAGTGCATTGATTTGAAAGGAGTCACAGAATGACCCTCAGATCCCCTGATCTAACGCCGCTCGATTTTTATTTTAGAGATCGGCTTCGAACACTAGTTTATAATACTCGTCCCCTAAACGCAACTGACCTTAATCCAAAGATAATCGATGCTTGTAACGATATCACTGGAGAAGAAATCCAAAACATTTACAGAATCATTATTAGAAGAGCTTAGTTATATGTTGGAGTTGATGGAAAACATTTTGAGAATGCTTTGTAAACTGCATTTTCTTTATTTGCATTTGTAGAATTTTTAATGAAATTTGCCTTTTATACCAGCGGTACTTACTAAAAGGTTTATAAAATTCGACAATTTGCAACATTAGTAGTTAAGTATTTTGAATAATGTTTTAATTTTAAATTAAATGCATTTACATAAATTTTATTAATTTTAATGTATTTATTAGCAGTGAAATATTTTATAGAATTAGTAATATGATAAAGCATAAATATGAAAAAAATGAAGATCATATAACAAAGTTCAAGAAATTAGCATACTTTTTTTTAGTTTTCTATTTATCTTGCGAGAAGTATGTGTATTAAATTTTTAAAATTTTAAATCTCTTCAGATTAAGTTGTTTATCTAAAAAGTTCAAAATATTTTTTAAACAAGATGCTTAATTCAAAACATATTCAAAGTTCTATGTTCTGTATAATTATCTAATTGAATTTTTTTCAATAATAATTAGTACTATAATATTTTTAAAATAATAGCATAGACAAATATATGTTTTCTTTTATCTGTTAAAGCCTTATTTAAATACATTTGGAATTTATTTTGTACATATTATCGTATTTTTTATCTAAAAATTCCCATTATTAATTGCATATGATCCTTATTTTCAGTGAGGAAACAGCCTTTTAAGGGATGAAAAATACACGAAAGAATGGCATAAGTCTAATTTTTTTCTGTATCATACATCAGTTGGTTTTAGAGATAGAATTAGGCATTTTTCTAATAGTCGTCTGTGATAGAAAAAAGAAATTTCTAATTAAGATATTTTTGTACGGAGGATCTTGTACAAATTTATAGAGTGTAACTTTTGTAAATGAACGAGAAGATTTTTTTCTAATCTTATTTCCGACTATATTTTGAACTTTTTTTCAATTTACACTGTCCACTTATCTAAGAATTAAAACCAGTTAACACCTTTACGGACACTCTGTTTCCCCCGCAAAACGCATCTTACATTTTACACATTTTCCTGAAAAACTACTTTTTTCTTCCTGATAGAGCTTGTGCTAGAAACTTGAATTACGGCGTTCGTGCATATTTTACACTGCCTGTAAAATAACTTTTTCCTTCTTGTCAGTGTCAATATTGGGAACAAGTGTTACTGCCTTCGTACGTCGGGTTATCGTAACTATTTTCAGGAAGAACCATTTGATGATTAGAAATATTTAGTACATGCACTTGCACTAAAATATTTAGTACATTCACTTGAAATATGCACTTGAAATATTTAGTACATTCTACAGCTTATCTCGTATATACATACAGTAAATAGCAAAGCACATTTTACATTGCCTGTAAAACTACTTTTTTCCTCTCTAATAGTGATCGTGCTGGAAACTTATACTACTGAGTTCGTACATGTTTTACATTGCCTGCAAAACTACTTTTTCCTTTCTAATAGTGATCGTGCTGAAAATGTGTTATTACTGCGTTCGCACATTCGGTTATGGAAACTGTTTTAAACAAGGACCATTAAACGATTAGAAATTCTTCCTGCGCTTGAAATCTTTATTATTCGGCATGCTATCTTGCATATACCGGTTGGTTCGAAATAGATGTTAAGGCGATTATCTTTTTAATGAGAAGTGATCTAAAGATACTTGTGTATATTATTGGATAGTAGTTTCCGTGTGCCCTGAGAATGACTGGAATATATATACAGGGTGGCCATAATTAAACTGCACGAGTTCAAGGGGTGCTGGAGAGAAAACTACTGGGAATATTCAAGTGAAATTTGGTATCTACACGTTTCAGAACATGCGCAAGTCAAATATGAAAGAAAATCTCCATTTTCGACCGATAGATGGCGCTGTATCGTATTTCAACGCTCCCCGGTGGCATATATAACTTCCAAAACCAATAGACAGAGCATAATGACATTCTAAGAGGCATATAAACAATATAAAACATCATTTACAGTTTATCAAAATTCAATACAAGTCGCTTCACTAATTAAATTTTTACACTGTCATGTAATCAAAAATCAACGTAATTTGAAATCACAAATTAAACAATTCATAAAGACGCTGTGGAAAGCAATTAAGCCATTATTTATTCTCATTAACACTCATTGCGTCACTCATTGCACACTCATTGCCCTCTTCTTAATCGTTTCATATGCCGGTATTCTTTCAGAGTAGCTGAATAACTGCTACTATTCTGATAGAATATCTTCACTAACAATGCACGTTCCTTTTTATTCAGAGTCATGATTGACCATTAATCAATATCGTCTTGTTTTTATACTGTTCGATGAGCTTAAAGTTTGCATATATGCCGCCGATAAGCGTTGAAATACGATACAGCGCCATCTATCGGGCAAAAATGGCGATTTTTTTTCATATTTGACTTGCGTATGTTCTGAAACGTGTAGATACCAAATTTCACTGGAATATTCCCAGTAGTTTTCTCTCCAGCACCCCTTGAACACGTGCAGTTTAATTATGGCCACCCTGTACAATATTAAAATAGATCCTGGAGTAAATCAACAGATAAGATATTCATCTACCTTTTTTTATTTGGCAATTGGTTTTCCTTTTATTTCATAAATCTAATGTGCTAATTTGTAAGATATTGGTGGAGAGAATATTTAAATAGTATGACGTACTGCTTTTACAGAATGTAAATTTAGATTTTTTTTAATCATCCAGTATATTTAGGTACTCTTATTGAACATTTTGTGAGGGTGAAATTTTGACGTATATTTTAAATAAATTTGTAAATTTGAACCCATCTGTTTTGCTTGAAAACTTTTAGTTTGTTCTTTTTATTCTCGAACCTTAAACAATCACGGCCAGATTATACTCCGAGGTACTGGAATGTGAAAATTTTGGCGTTTGTCGCCAAATACTAAGGGGATGTCTCAAAATTGATAAATACGTAATAACTATTCAACTAACGTTAATTTATGTTAGTGGTCAATCCACAAGATGCAGTTGACCTCTGGAGAGCTTAATTTAGCTATAATTCTTGAAATGCATGTTTGGCGGTTTCTAATTTTTTAAGTTAATCTTCTAAGTTAACTCAAACATTTACTAAGTAATTCTCTTATACAAAATATGATTTCTCCCAAATTATTTTTGTAGTAGCATAACGTAATTAGTGGTTGAGTCCCTAAAATATTAAATTATCGATAGTTTCATACAGTAGCATCGATCAGTTCATGTAAAGCAAATCTATTAATTTCAGGAGTTGAAATGCATTCAATTATCATTTTCCAATAAAGAGATCGTTATTTAACTTTTATGAACTCATAGTTGGTCCTCTAAAATACAGCTATTTTTTTCGCCTGAAAATGGACGCAAACACGGCAGGTAAAGTGGTGTAAGTCTTCATTTTTAACATTAAACATGAACTATTTCATTTACAAACATGGGATTTTTTAATTAATTTTCTTCGACACAGAGCAACGTTTTCTAAAATATAAACCATAGAAAATGAGGGACCATATAAAAATTAAATTTTGTATTTTAATACGTTTACAACCCCTAGAAAAATATGTAATACCTAAAATCTAGTCTTTATTTGACTAGCTTTTCTAATTGAAAGCGTCTTCCCTACTAGCAATTTTGCTCGGGCGATCACCGGCCACGTAGCCAGCCGATGATGGCCCGAGCAAAATTGCTAGTAGGGTTTTGATCACTTACAGTTTAAAGGATAATCTCTTTACAATTTTTTGAATCACACGATAAAACCAGCAGAACACATTTTACATTGCCTGTAAAACTACTTTTTCCTCCCTAATCGTGATCGCGCTGGAAACTTGTACTACTATATTCGTACATATTTTGCGTTGACTGTAAAACTAAAAAAAGATTACACATTTCCACTCTGTAACCAAACATTTAATTTGAAAGATATAAATGAACCCAAACTGAGCATTTCAGTACATCACTCAGAACACAGTAGTCTTTTTCAGTCATATGACTTGGCATGTAACAAATATCATCATGACCCATAACATTTAAATGAATACAGCTGTTCAATGAATTCACTAATAAGAAAATGTCCACTGTGTTAGTAGTCAGTATACTTTCCCTTTGTTAAAAATAAAAAGGGATTATTATTTTACAGGCGTTAGTTAATTGTACTTCTTAGTTCTAGGTTTGATGAATATATATCAATATTTTTAATGTGTCGATGACAGGAGCAAAAAATATTAATTTCATGAAAAATAAGGTAGATAATTTTGTAATATTTTTTGAGAATGACTTATATATCTAGTTTAGCGTGTATAAAAAGAAATTTCAAATGGACACACTGGCTATACATATATTTATCAATAACTACACCTAGTGAAAAATGTGCATGCGTAGCTCATAATATATGTGTGTGTGTGTGGATTTCTAAATTCTTTGTTCATTCAAATACTTTGTGCAGGGGCAACTACCGACTGTGCATGGAGTCACTTGGTGCAATAGTATCCCCCATTTGTATCAAATTGTTTATGCCGACATTTTATTTTCTCCTCACTTCTATAAATCGTAAAAGAAAACTAAAAAGTAAGCTTTTTGAGGATTTTAAACCCAAAATTGTAGTCTTTTTTTAAAGTCTACCCCTTTCTAAGCTACGCCATTGACATGTTGACCCACGATCTAGTACTAAAATACATAATGCACAAAATACGACCTATTTCTCGAAAACGTTTGCTATAACCATATGAGGTCATGTGACGTTGAGTAATTCTAAGTATGTCCAATTCTCAATCGGTATGTAAAATGTTAAAGTTTACGTGGTGTAGTTGTTTCAAGTGCATTTTAATTGTACTGGACTAACTGTAAAATACAGGCATGTTCCTTATTTAATGTCGTCTACAGGAAATGTTAATGGCTATTTTCTTGTATGCGCAAAAAACAGTGTCTATAAATTACGTTCTACGTGCAGTAACTAAACGCTGTTTTTACTCTAGCTTGTACCCTCTGAAAAAATGGTGTTTCTCAGCACTGGTATCTATTTAAAGGGATGAACAAAACTGTTTCCTACGCATTGCAATCCACGCCGTCTTATAAATATACTAGAAAAGAAGCACGTATATAACACATTTAGGATGAAAAATTGTAATAAAATCGTTCTACATGATTTATTTTTTTTCTTACAGTTTTTAAAGAGTTATATTTTTAGAAAACTTCCAAAAATAGTTATATTAAAAAAAAGTGCATGCGTGTAATCTTTACGCGCGGTTTAAGTAAAACTTCTTTGACGTTTACGACACATATCACTGAAATGATTAAACTTAAAATAAATATCATATTATAATTTAATTATATTTATTGTTCATGTACTTTACAAAGATTATATAAATGTTATATTCACATTATTCATTGGAAATAGGTACTTGAATGTCATCGTAATTTTTTATGTATGAAATTATAGGTTTGCGGTAACTATAATGTAAAACATAAATTTTACTCTCTAAATTTGCTAACTTTCTTGAAAATACAGCATCTATCGTTGTACCGAAACGTGCTGTTGATTGAAGTCGAGAAGGATTCATAGTTAGATCAAATTTTTCTTTTAAAAAATCAACTAACCGCTGAGATTCTTGAGAGCGAAAATTAACATTAAAATCTCCAGTAAGAATCGTCGGTAATTCATGATAATTACTTAGAATCCAGGAAGTGTCCATGTTGTAGTATTATTCTTTAACTGTTTTCTAATACCATTGATCCGTCTGGAGGTTGGGTTTGAATGGGGGAAATGTCCATAGTCTAGTATTTTACTTTAACTGTGTTCTTTAACTTATGTTTTCCTTTGTTAGTTGGGTTTGAATGCAGGTAATGTAATTTTTTTTTTGTCTTTTTCTATTACAGTATTCTTAAGCATTTATTTCGTCTGCTGGTAGGTTTCGAATTATTATTCTGTATCCGTGTTCTTAAACTGCAGGCTCTGTCTATTGTTTGGGATTGATTGCAGCCAGGGTCCGTTGCTTTGTGGTGTTCCAACCCCGTGTTAAACCGCTGCTTCCTCCTTCTTGAGATTGGGTTAGAATCCACGGAGTGTCCATTTTTTATTATTTTATTTTGTATTAAACCGTTTGCAGCCAGGGTTTGTTTCTTTGTGGTGTTACATACCCGTATTCTTAAATCGTTGTATATATATATATATATATATATATATATATCATTACACTACATATATCATTATAAATATTGCGTTCATACAAACTACATTCTTCTAAATTTACTAACATTTCTTAAAATACTGCTTTTGGGTAAAATAATAACAGACATGACATACATAATATTCAGGAGTTTCATGGCCTAACGCAGCGTTTCTCAACCTGTGGGGCGCGACTACCAAGTGGGCGCAGAGCGTTTGCACGTGGGGCGCGAGAAAAACCAAAGAGCAAGTAATGATGCATGTTTTGAAAAAAAAATCATCTTATGTATTCTCATTTTTACTCAAAAATATATCCATTTTCGTTTAAAATGTTCATTCAAACTTTACTGATAACATTATTTTGTAGAAAGTTCGACTAAATGTTCATTATTAAAGATTAAAAAATCTGAATGTATGCTGAAAAATGTGAGGGGGGGGCGCCATCGTAAGTTAGCCTTTGTTGCGGGGGGACGAAGGTTAAAAGGTTGAGAACCGCTGGCCTAACGGCCAATGTAACTGGCATTTGACAAATAATAATATCACTTCGCTTCGAAACTGTTGCCTATAATCATTACGAAATAGTATTCTAAGACAATTATGTAATTAAAACACATCTGAAGACAGTAATTACTGTATATCACGTCCTTAAGTTTATGTTTTTAATTTTTTGAAGCTCTGCTAATTCAACGATCTTCATTTACTTCGCCTCGATGGAAATATAAACAACCTGAGATGCACAGAAGCAGAAGATGCGCAGTTACCCAGTGTGCGTAGCGCCATCTGTTTGCAACTACGGTGTTATCCAACTTTAAAGAGAAGTGTCCCCTCCTATAAATTTACCTTCGTGGAATCGAAGTGTGATCCTCAAACAGTGTTCTTAAATGAAAATTTCCCTCTGCTGTTTAGGTTCGTTTGCAGCCACTGTCCCTTTAATTGTGGTGTTCCATCCCCTTGTTCTGTCTTCAAGTTGGGTTAGAATCCAGGAAAAGTGTTTTTAAACTGACGTTTCCATCTACTGCTCCCAGGGACCGATCTACACAGTTGGGGGCCCAGGGCACAGATACTTTTGGGGGCCCCTGCACAAAAATTTTCCGCACAATATTACTTAATTAAATTAAGTTAAAACCAATTATCATTCCTAAGTTATCCATACGTAAACATTTACAAATTAGTAAAATGTCACGACAGATACCACTTATATGAATTTTTCGATTTTGAAATGTTTTTATGGGTATTTACAACCCTCACACACCTTTGAAAAGATAAAAGGAGGAGCATGCTGAGCTGAGGTGTCCGAACGAATTTGCGAATATCGAATTATCGAATGTCGAATCGAATGCATAATTTTTAGCGTTACAAGTTACATTAAATTAAAAATTTCGAATATTTGTGATGAAATGAAGTAATCAGAAATTTTCCCTTGAGAGATAATTTTAGTAGCTATTATGATTACATAAAAGGAAGTTTTGGGGGCCCCTAAAAATCGGGGGACCAGGCACGTGCCCCGAATGCCCGCCGTAAATCCGTCCCTGACTGTTCCGGATCGATTGCAGACAGGTTCTATGTGATTTTCTAAAACCATGTATTGTATATTATTCATCTAAAAATAAGGAAATCGAGAACCTCCTATGAGGTTGGGATTGCATGTAAAATATTATGTTGGATGTACCTTCAAAACGCTTATTGATATATAAATAAAGATTGATCTCTCTAAGATACGGCTCTTGACTGTTTTTCCCTAACAGGTTCCGCGTATTTTTACACGATAAATTCGAGGAACGGCGAAAGCAGGTCGAAAAGGTAGGATTTTCAGGGTTTCTTCTTTTTCGGAGCGCGCACGTCACTTCCTTTTCTTGAGCGTTACTTCGGTCAGAAAAAAAAAAAAAAATCTGAGTTACTCTCTAGTCGCCACTAAAGATGTTTTACTTCAAAAAAGTTCTTCAAGATTAAAAAAAGGATTAGTAAAGTAGTAGTAAAGTAAATTAGTAAAGAAAAGTAAACAAAAGATTACTATACCATTAGCTCGTTTGCCTCGCAGAAGCCCTAACTGCAGTTTCTCCTAAACAAGATAAATTTCCCATCAGCATTCAGTGTCGAAACATTAACATTAACTATAAAATGTACGAAGGAAACTGCCCGCACCCACAACAGAGCGCGAACAATCGTTTCTTGAGGGCGAATGTTTCTTTACTTCCCTTCCGAAGCCCCCCTTAATTCAATTACTGGCATTTCCAATGATCGGCAATGTGGTCCTTTCATTGATTGTTCCCATCAGCACTGCAAAAAGAAGAATTCGGGAAGGGGGGGGTTACCTGCCGCCTCTCCATCGCGCCACTGCCCCAGTCCTCCCCCCCAATCGTACTTTCCGAGGGTATCGATCTGATCCTGTGGCCATTTCGTGAGGGCTTTTAAACGTTCTAAATTGTGCCACTTCCAAAACGGGAGATCTGATGGAATCGGAAAAAATAGTTTTCCCGTTCCGTTAGTAATTTTCTTTTCTTCTCGCTAAGTGAATAAAATAGTTCTGAGCGACTGAAGATAAATTATTGTTAGGTTTTCACGGTTGCTTAAATGAACGTGTGAGATTAAAGAGTGGAGGTGGTAAATTTATGCTATTAAGAGAACACTGTTGATTAATATATATATATATATATATATATATATATATATATATATATATAACAGTTTCCGACAAAACTGAAAAGCGTTTGCGACTTATCCATATTGGTTCTAAAATATTTTTCATCCATTATATATAATGCTGCCATCTTTGGACCCAAACTACTAATACCCTTAAATAAAGGTACAGTTAATGATTTTATGACTTTAAAATTACATTTCGAAGCGTTACACATTAAGAAATAGCGTTTCAAAGATGGTAACATATATACTTCCATGGGCATTAGAGGGTTAAGATTTATAAAAGAATGTGTTTATCATTATTTAAGTAAATTCACTGTACTAATTATTTCTTGGTTATTACACTATATGTGGAAACTGTAGTTTATATAGTCATATAATTACATAGTCATAGTTTTATAAAGTCAATTTGATAAAATTTATTGAATTTTTACATCTTTAATGCTAAGTCAAGCTGACGATTAAAAAACAAAAATTTGTCGTGTTAACCAAAAAAAGAAGGAGGTATTTTTTTAAAAATCAATTATTCGAAATATTTATCTTTTTTGCATTAAAAATAAATTTCATTTTTGAAGTTTTGAATACGGTTATTGAAAAAAAAAATTGTTCATGTTGAACATAGATTTTTGCGTAATAATTTTAGAGATCGCATTTCATGAAAATGTGGCTTAACATAGAGCTGGACACAATCGTGTGTAAAATCGGACACAAAAAGGAATATACTCCGTTATGTCCATTCAACGATGGAATTCGGAAAGGCTTAAGCCTGTGACGGATTAAACTCGACAATAACCCCTCTCTCGCACACTTAACCCTTTGAGGCGCAACTCTTTCCCAATCCTGAAAAAAGTGCAGCCGTTGCCATTGCTCGCCTTAACTACCAGCAAGATCGCGAACGATCAAAACGTTCATCGCGTGACAGAGATCTAGAGACCCTTTTTTGACGCAGCTGGCTGTGCGGCACAGCCATTTTTCTGCAGATGTCAGTGCTGTTAAAAAGAATCGTAACCATTTTTCACGGGAAATGACGTGCTAAAAAGTAAAGGATTATCGTGGAGCTATGTCACCCGCAACTATTTTTATAGAAATCAAATCTATTCTTCGTGACTGGCAACAGTCAAAACGTCAGAGTTTGGTGCTCCCAGAGCGGGAACACTGCGCTTTAAAATGTTAACAGGATGCACGCTCAAAAATTATTTCACGAAAATTTTACTGTCAGCAGTGTTGCCGGAATATTTCTGTTATTTGACGAATATCCGTTTCTTTTTTCTCCTGTCAATTGAAAAAATTTCTTCAGATCCAACGAACTCGTTTCCTCATCTTCAGATAATTGGGAAAAATTCACGGAAATATAACGTTTCCAACGAGTACAGAAATTATTAGTCGAAAAATGAGGAATAAATAATTGTATAAAGACACACTCACACATTTTTTATCTTTAATTCATGGAAATTTTTCTAGCACTAGTGCTACCGGAATATCTCTGTTATTGGACGAATAACTTTAGAAACTTCTTCATATGCAACGAATTATTTTTCTCTCTTCTTCAGATTTCGGGAAGAAAAATTCACGGAAACGTTTCATAGAGTTTACGTTTTCATAGAGTACGGAAATTATTCGTTGAAAAATGAGGAATAAATTAGTGTATAAAGACGATTGTTCCTGAGAATGTGATAGTGAAGTCCTTTTGTGAAAAATTCTGCCTTTTCAACCGTTTGGATCCTCTTCGAAATTATTTTTCTGGGTGCGGTCCTGTTCTCATTCAACAAATACTGATGAAAGAAGCAGACGATACCAGTTTCAAAAAAAAAAGAATCGAGAAGCTTCGAGAAATGATTTCTTCCCCCCCCCCATTTCCTTAAAAAAAAAGAGAAAAAAATGTTATTTCAACGCACATTCATTCTCTACTGCTCGTGAGTTTGTTCAGTTCCTCTGTCTGGTTCCGCTTGAAATTCCTAGCTTCACTTTTGTTGTTGTTTTTTTCCTTGGGAGGGCTTCCCTTAATGGGCCTTCTTGAGAACTTAATGGCGATTGTTTGCCGTTTCCTCCCAGATATCACTCGGAGCCACTGCCTCGTATCAGCGAGATTCTGCCATCCATGAAACCCCGACTAAATGGCTGGTGAGTAGCTTGATACAGAGTGGGGGGGGGCAAGGCAAAATACTTCCCCGTACTGCTTTTGTGGAGTGGGAGATAGGAGGCTGAGTTTCCAACATCGAAATGTGTATATATACTCTAGATTAATGAATACTGCTTAACGTTTTGCTAAACGTTTTAAAATCATTTGCTTTATGTGTTGTTTGTGGCGACAGAATTCTGAACAGTCTAAAAAATTAGAACATGTTCAATGAAGAATTTATATGAATTAGTTAAACAGCAGAGAAATTTGAACACAAGTATTGACTTTATATTAGTTTATGATAAGTGATAGGGTTGGCTTATTTTAAGGCCAATTCATCAAAATAGGGTTTCCAGAATGCCACTTTTTAAGGCCACATTCATGAAATTTCAAGCAAGTATTGAATTTATATTAGTTTATGATAAGTGATAGGGTTGGCTTATTTTAAGGCCAATTCATCAAAATAGGGTTTCCAGAATGCCATTTTTAAGGCCACATTCATGAAATTTGGCCTCAAAGAAAGCCAGTATGGCAACACTGAGAAGTGTCATCGTCTCTTTGCATCTATGAGAGCGATCAGATTAAAGTATCGAAAAAGGTAATTAAATTTGAGCCACACTTGAGGAAATAAAATACCGAAAAACTTGTTCTGTCAAGGATGTTAAAGAAAATCTTATATTAAGTACAAAATTCTCTCGAGACTTCGCTCCTGTGGCTTTGGTCTGCAGGTAGAAATTTAGATGAGGACGAAACGAAGCCTTAAACCAAGATGTAAAAGTGAGTTATCCATTTCGAAAAAATAGAAATAGTGAAACTGACGCTGAAGCGAAGTGAAAATTTTGGATATTGTTTTGTGTAGGGATGCGCTCACGATTGTGATTATTTCAATCAATAGAGCTTTAAAAACCTCAGTCACAGTGAAAAGGTTTCTAAATTTATGCGTTAACAAAAGCCATGGACCAGGGTTTTCTAAACTTTTTCTCTGATAGAACAGTTTCTGAAAGGAAGGGTCTTTGGATTTGACGGACTACAACGCCACTGCGAAAATTTCTTTCGAAAGAAAAGTTCCTGATTTCTTTTCTCGTTTCACATAAAAAAAATTCATTACTGATGAAACGTGACTGTTGTATATTTGAATTAGATTGCCAAGGTGCTAGTGAGAAACACTTGTCCGAGACTACAATTTTTAAAAAAAGTTCAAAGTTTTCAAGTAGCAACATCCATTTTTATTTCTTACAAAAATTGATCAATGCAATGAAAAACCTTAAATATCGTTGGAATTGTACGCGTTTGACGAAAATAGGTAGTTTAAAACATTTGCAAAGAAAATTACTTTAAAAAGCCAGTGACAACACAAATGAGAAGAGGGTTCTTTTTAATGGGAATTAAAAGTTTTCAAATTTACCTACGTTTAATTTAGCCTTTCTACTGTCTGCCCCAGAGTATCATACAAAATGTGTCCATGCACCTCCTCTGCGTGTCCTCTTTGATCCTTTGTAATGCCCTTTTCTGCGAGGGATCTATGCTACCCATTTTTATCAGACGTGTATCGTTTCAACTGCCTTTATGATATTTCGAAGCAATGACTAGTTTTCGCTGAGAAAAAGTAAGGTGTTGCCATTGGAAAATTAAAAAAACATTACTGTAACAGTAGTCGAGAGATCTATATCAAGCAATCACAATCTCGATTGCATGCCTTCAAATAACAGCATCTGAAATTTCCTTTCGATTGATAGAGCGGACAGACCACTCTATAACAAAAAAACACTGAAAAATAAATTGGTGTCAAAAGATGCGATAAATAAAACTTTGTAAAATAACACACATAAAATGGTAATCATCAGTGTGGACTATCATTTCGGCTGAAAAAAATTTCAACTTTCTTCAGCAGGCGTCAACACACCGTGTCCCAGAAGAGTGGGGACAAAAAAATAAACTCAATACGAAAGCGAAGTTGCCAATCGGATGAAAGAAAAAGCAAGGAACCAGGGAGAATAAAAGAAAGGGGGGGAGGGTAGATAAAAATAAAATAAAGTATAGAAAAATAAATAAAATAAGGAAAGGAAAGAAAGGCACAAAATAGATACATACAAAGAACAATAAAAAACAGAACAACAAGAAAACAAGAACAAAAACATAAACCTTTTTCAATTAAACAGGATAACACATTAACATTATTCTTACTGGTTTCTTGCTTTTCTTTTCTTCAGATGGGCAACTCGCACTTCATTTTTGTTTATTTTTCAGTCCCCACTCTTCTGCGGCACTGTGTGATCTGCTAAAGAAGGTTCAAAATTTTTTCCGCCGAAACGATCGAGCAGATTGATAAGTACCTTTTTATGTATGTTATTTTATCAAGCTTTTTTTTTTATCTTATCTCAGACTACTCTATAGACATGCGTCGGGATAATTTCTTTTTTATGATCACCATCTATATAAATTCAGTAGAACAGCAGTCAGGGGACGGGCAAACAGACAAATTGAAAATATTAACACTTTTAAGTCTTGTTGGGAAGTGTTTATTACATAAAAAACAATTTGAAAATGGAATTTTTTTAATGCATTCTCTAATCACATTCAGACAGTGCAGTTGATTGCATTAGAGTGTGCTATATGAAGAAATAAAGCGCTTCTACTAACAGCTTAATAATCATCGTTATCAGTAATTTATGGCTTATGCAATAATGAAAAATTGCGTCTGTTATCTTTAATTATGAGCAGAACACAATCACGTGCAGTTTGTATAAAATAAAAGTAGCTCAAGTGTAATCTCTAATTTGAATTACATTCGTCTAGTGGTATTAATATAATAAAATGCGTAATCTTTAATTACGAATAACACTCATAAAATCTTTAAATAAGAGTTTGAAGCAACTTGCGTCTAACAAGATATATTTGTTTTGAATCTTTCAACTTCTTTTTTTTCTCAGTTAAAACGGATTATCATTGCTCTAACGAAGTAATAATCACCAGACAAATGTCGCCTTGAATGCATAATTTGCATAATTATCTTCGAATGTGTCAAAGTGTCACGATATAAATTGATCGATTAATTTTAATGAAAAATTTAGAAAACAAGTTCTTTGATAAACGTTGTCTGTAATTAGCATCTTATTTTCTAAGGCTCCTTATTTTGTTTTGTTCAGCCAGAATATTTTTGCTTTGATTATTTCATATCTGTGTATACAGATTTCACCAAGCTGTCTTTTGAATAAGTATAATGTTAGCTTATTGCCTTCCCTGTGAAATAATTGCATTGATTTCTCTTTGCTTTGGTGCTGTTTTGAAATTCTGATAATTATATATCGTTATCGTTCGCTTTCAGAGATTAAGCGCTTTTTGCAACAAGTTCCGATTTTGTGAAACTTTCTGCAATTCTTTCATGCTAGTTAGCTATCGGCAATTATACATTAAATTGGATTCTTTGAAAACACTATTATTATTATTATGTTTTAACATTATATAGATGTGTTCAACAGTTTAAAACTGTAAAATTAATTCTGTCTCATATTTTTCTAATCTCATCCAAGAGATGATGACATGAACTAACAACCTTTGGAGCCCTTTCTTTTAGAGTTGTTCATCTTTCTATTGGAAAACAAAATATTTTAATATTATAGATTTTCCTCGTTTTTCTGAAAATATAGTAAATACGCAGTAAAAATAGTTATTTATAGCAATAACAGGGTTTACTGTAAAATTTCTGTTTATTTACAATCGTACAGTACAAGTGACTTAGTGATGGTTTGTGGATAGGGCAAATCTGCACCTACCTGCCTTAGGGAAGAATGTCTTAGGCAGGGACAAAGGACTTTTTAAGGGGTTCTAAAGCGTATTCACGTTACATCTGGATAAAACCGTCTGAAACTCCAGACCATTAGATCGACAGTCTCACGAGAGGCCAAGACCCTGGACCTGCACACTTCAGTCATTTCCCAATAGTGACTTATTATATATTGGAATATTATGGCAATACAGTGAAAATAGAAATCAGCAAGCACGGTTTTTTCTTTATTTTATTTTACCGTAACTCGAAAAGCAACGGAGTTGGTTGTACAAAATTATTCATCTAATCTTCTGATTTTTAAATTAGGAATTGCAGACGTTGTGGTAACTACTATATGCATTGCAAATACTGTGGTTGTTATTGTTGAGTACTGTGGTTGTTGTTCAACTGTCTGTATGGGTAAAACTTCTAATTAAGATGTCTTCGATTGATTACAAAATGTAGGCGATGGACGAATGGATGATTCAGATTCTAAAATTGTCAGAGAATTGAAATTTTCAAGTTTGACAGAGTCAAATGTATACTGAGAATACACGGATAGTGAAAAAAAACTACCGATCGGGGAAATTGCAAAATACAAATAGACTTGATGAAAGAGCGTGATGAAAGACAGCTCAACCGTATTGTAACTGTACAAGGTCATGACAGCTCAGTTATGATCTGGGGTGTAATCTCTTGTCAATTTCGGGGACCTTTGGTGCTAGCTCTTAACTTGCTCAGTGCGATTTCGTACGTAGAGTTCCAGTGCAATCACCTCCATTCATTTATGTTGTACTGTCACCCATATAGAAACGGAATATTTCGGCAAGGCAATTGCAAATCACACAGGTACCGGTTGGTTACTGCCTGTTTGAATTAGTGTTTCTCTGACTTCTTTGACATGAATTGACCACATAGAAGCCCAGACTTAAATACTGTTCAGCAGGTTTGGTATTTTTTGTAGAAAAGTGTTAATACACATGGCACAACACCAGGAACCCTTAATGAATTGCCGACAACTCTAGCCGATGTTTGGCAAACTATTCCAGTGGAACTCTGTAACAAATTTGCTGAATCTATGCTTTGTCGTTGACATCCGTTTTCAAGGCCAGAGGAAGCCTAATACTACGTTATTAATTTACTATCCCTAATTCAGTGTTACTTCACTATATAATACACTGTCTACCAATAAGTATTTGGACACCTATGCCAATGACGATATCTGCGGCCCTAAGGTACGCCCCTGCCTTCGCCGGTATATATCGTGTAGGAAATAGCATCGGCATTAGTCGCATGCAAGAGGCCGCGCAGTTCGGAGCTCTCTGATTTCGAGAAAGGTATAATTATCGGGTTTCACAAATGTGGCCGATCCTTGAGGGACATATCTAGCGATCTGACGTACCCAAAATCGACAGTGGCCTATGTGATTAAGAAGTGGAAGGTAAGCGGTGATTGTCGGAATGCCCCGAGTCGGCAGACCAACGAAACTGGGAGATAGAAACCGACGAGTGCTGTCCAGATAAATTCTGAAGAACCGCATCCAACCGATGGCCCTCATCCGCGAGGAGTTTCAACAGGCATCCGGGAGTATTGTTTCAATGAATACCATCCGTAAGGAAGCGCATCTGCTTGGTTTTGATGGTCGTGCTGCTGCCCATAAGCCTTTGATCACAAAGTCCAACCGCGCTGCTCGGTTAATGTTGTGCAAAGCACATAGAAATTGGACCATAGATCAGTGTAAACGGGTTCTTTGGAGCGACGAATCAAGGTTCACCCTTTACCGTTCGGGTGGATGGTTTGGGTCTAGCGTCTGCCTGGAGAACGTGTCCTGCCAGAATGCATTGTGCCAACAGTCACTTTTGGCGGAGGTGGAATTATGGTCTGGGGGTGTTTCTCCTGGTATGGACTGGGACCCTTGGTCCCCATTCATGGTAAGCTCAACGCCGATGCCTACTGCACTATTTTGGATGACAATGTACTTCCTACGTTGTGGCAGTTTTACGGGTTGGACCCCTGTTACTTTCAAGACGACAATGCCAGTTGTCATGTTTTGAGGTTAACCAAGACTTGGTATAGTGCCAATGGAGTACATCGAATGGAGTGGCCTGCCCAGAGCCGAGACCTGATCCCTATCGAGAACCTCTAGGACGAGTTGGATAGCCGAGTTAAGGGGTGCACTACCCGTCCAAAATCGGTAAAGGAACTTCTATGTCAACTCCAAGCCGAGTGGAAGATAATACCACTATCTGTAATACAAAGACTTGTGGAAAGTATGCCCCGGAGGGTTCACGCTGTAATTGCCTCTCGTGGAGGCTCTACCAACTATTGATTTTGAATATAGTTTTTCTTTTCTATCACAGGTGTCCAAATACTTATTGGTAGACAGTATAAAAATGGATTAAAAATAATTTTACTGTTGTGTTTGTGCATAAGATAACTTAAGACTTCTGTACAAAGTTACTTTATTTAATAATATGGATTCTCTTTGGCCCCATATTGGAAACGACAGTTTCCACTCATATTTTAGGTCGGTGGTTCCAAAAGTAGCATAATAAGAATTCTCACGAGGACACGTATTCCCTGAGCGAATGAAATTCCATGTATGTATAGAAGACGATCATAGCAATCAAATGCCACTACACAGCCTGTAGATGCCGCGTGGCTGGCTACAGCGCTTCCTATGGAAAGTAATGGAGCATCCTCTCTACAGCCCGGATGTCACACCAATTATTTCCCTTCTCTTCGGACCGTTGAAGACGCCATTTCCAAACCAATACTGCAGTTCAGAACGAATGGCTCAGCGACCAGTTGGTCATGTTTGCATTTGCATCAAGAGTCCTGATTTTATAAGCACTGGTTTCGACAGATTAGTATACACATGGAAAAGATGATTTGATGCCCATGCAGGGCTATCCTGAGAAATAATCTGTACCGAATGCCTTGTTGTGTTTTCCTATTTTTTCGATTTCGTGAATAAACTTTTTCCCTAAAGGATTTGTCACCTTACTTTTTGAACCACTCTTGTGCGCCACTTCAGTGAATTACCGCTCATCAGAAGAGTGGCACATCGCCATCGACGGTCACCTTACCTCATTCTAGTACAGTGTTTCTCAAAATGTGTTAAATGGAACCCTAGGGTTCCGCGAGAAACTTTCAAACACCATCAAAATTTTAAAGAAAATCCATAAATTAATTCTGTTATAATATTTCCCCCAAGCTCTTAACAAATGTCAGACTGTACAATACCATCACTTTATAAAACAGTGTCAGTGTCGGAATTCCAGTGTTGTTTGAAAGAAGAATATCCATCATTGTCAGGAAAGGCTCTGTCTGTGGTGTTACCATTTATTTGCATTGACGTATGTCTACGACATGGGCTTTTTTGCTTTTGCATGAAGGAAAACTAAACACTGGAATAAGTTGGACCGCAGAGCATGACATGAGAGTAACACTTTATTCAATACAACCAAGCTTTAAAATAAATTTTGTGACAGTCAAAAACAAAGCCATCCGTTACATTGATACTTTTCGGCAATATATCGTATTGTTTCATTAAAAAAATTCAAGTCTGATCAGTGATAAATAATAAGTCCTTGAGAAATATGTATTCAGGGATTTCGTAGCTATTAATGTGGTAAGAAAAAGGTTCCGTGGAATTCAAAGTTTGAGAACCACTGTTCTAGTATGTCTTGCAGTCAGCAGTGATTAACTGGTCCCAGCAGATTACAAAATAAATCGTATCGCACATCAATGTGTCCCCTAGTGACTCCCTGTATATAGTGATCTCAAGTCATTCTTTTTAAATGAGTCCAGTATTTATCGATTTAAATAATTTTACCGTTGCCTGGATATTGAGAAGATTTATGGCCCCAAACTCCCGTAATCCCCAAAACATGTTCAAAGAAGACGAATATAGGAACGACTTTCGCAGATGTTAGTTTTAAGCTTGTCGCATTAAGAAATCGTTTGTACGGGATTACCATTTATTAGAAGGATAACAGCTCCGGACATCGATTTCCCAGGGTAAACAGCGGAATTCTACACAGAGGGCCTTTCAACTACAAATAATTATCTGTCCTTATCGTTTATTCTTTTAACAAACTTTTGCACGGGAAGTAACTGCACTCTCTCTGTTTTAAGCGTTCTCGAAAATTTCAAAGCTCCTAATTATGCATTTTTGCAAAAGAAAACTGAATAATGTTTAATTAGTTATTCACTCAAGTGAGGAAGATCGATTAATTTTCTATGGCACTAAGATGTTTTGAGATAAATGGAATTAGGAGAAGGAGGACTGTATATTTTTATATATACATGATTTGGGTTTAAAAAAAAGACTCCTTTTTTATTTTAGATTGTGTGTAGAACGGATAATGTTGTATTGGGGACTCAACGTTTGCATGAAAATAAAACAAATGAATCTTGGGGAATATTTCTAAATTTACAGAAAATGTGAATTTTTGCGGGCTGCTGGTTTTGAGGTATTTTTAAGAAATTGTTTACCTGTAATGATGTTAAATGAAAATAACTCTCAATTTTCTTATTTTTATTTCTTTATTTATTTATTAATATTTTTGCATGTTTTGGACCTTATACATGAACTTTTATTGTAAATAAAACTTAAAATATGTGATAATCTGTGCAATAAAATATTTGCAATATAAATATTTATATCAGTGGCGTCTCGGGTTCAAACTCAGAGCTTTGGAAGACTGGAAACTTGTTTTTCCTCCTATACGTCTCAGGATTAACTTGTTTTCTTCTGTCTTTGAAAAATCTCAATAGTGAACATGGTCATCAGTGCCCAGTGTTGCTTTTTTTCCTAATAAGTCCCTAAATGGCTTTGGGGCTTATCCTTTCGTTTCCAATCTGAGAAACAATGCTGGACATAGAAGAACAATTTTAATATTTTGACTTTACAACAATCGAAGTGTACAGGTTGAAGTGGGTGTCATGACTGTAAATTAAAAAGGATTACTTTTTTTTTTAATTCTGCACACATTTCTTAGTTAAAGTTAGACATTGGCACAAAGCCCACTGCGGTCCAAGGCCTTCACTGCCCAACCACGCCTTTGCGACCATGGCTTCTGGGGTGGGGAAGCATATGCCTCGGCCAGGTGATCAGCGAAACTCCAAGTGTTTAACTCCCAAGCAAGTTTGGTCTTCATTTTATCGACCCACTCAAGGGATGAAAGGCTGAGTGAACCTTGCACAGCCCGGGAATCGAACCCCAGACCTGTGGCACGGCGCACGATGCACTAACCGCTACACCACTGTGTTTTACTAAGTTTAGGGAATTTTAATGATTTGAAAAACAAATATTATAAAGTCATCTATATTTAAATGAAAGTTAATTAAATATCCATTTCCAAAATTTTAAAGTTGAAAAGTAACTTATGATTCTCGAAATTAGTTACTAAAATTCATAAATGAATTTCAGTGAGAATTGGATGCCAGTGAAAACAATTTTATGTCTCAGCTGTTCAGAGTTGGCCCCTTCTCATCTATAAAAATAAATAAATAAATTATTTGCACTTTTGCGAGATTAGTATTGAAAACGTTACATTAATTTACATCATGACGTTGAGATAAGGCTCGTCGACTGCAATAGTGTTTGAAAAACTCTGAAGTCAATGAGGATACTGGATTGGACAAGGAGTAGTCAAAAAGTGCATCAAGCTTTGTGGGGTCAAATAATCTGGATGTAGTCAAGATTCTAAGGGAAGGAAGGAAAGTTTCCGACTGAAGACGTGGAAATTAGAAACAACATAAGCGCAAGGTTGCAGGCTTGAAGCAAATGCTACAACCAACATAGAGGAAACTAACTCAAGCCGTTGCAACGCCTCGGCTTGCTTTTCTCGAATGTTTGCCATGGAGTGCTTTGCATCACTACCCTTCAGCATTTCTCTCATTCGAGAAAAGACGGGGAAAAGTATTATGATTCTGACAATCAATTTAACTAAATTATTGAAGATCCCCCCCCCCCTTTTTGATTGGACGTTTATACACGACTTGCCACCCAGAGAAAATCACACTGATATATATATATATATATATATATGTATATAAAAATATATATGTACATATATATATATATGTATATATATATATATATATATATATATATATATATATATATATATATATATATATATATATATATATATATATATATATATATATGCATATCCTTATAAATAAAAATGAAATTCTGTTTGTTTGTTTGTTTGTTTGTTTGTTTGTTTGTTTATTTGTTTGTTTGTTTGTGGATTTGATTCGTATACAAATCCACAAAAATGGACCTATCAGCCTGAAATTTTGCACAGATATGTAAAATAATATAGAATAAATGATAGTCCACTTTAAAACTTTGAAAGTCCACCCGTTCCCGGAATTTAAGAGATCTTTTATGTTCTCCACGCAAAAACCTTTCCGTAATTGTAACCCCTGTAGTGAAAAAAGTGTGAAATAAGGATCGTGGTTGCCATGTGTGGCGATTTTGCCAAATAAAATGTTTTAAATTCTCAAAGTAAAAATAAAAGAATAATAATGATTTTTTTTTGTTAGTTTATATTCGTAAGGTTATTTTTTTAAATTATAATATCGTGTGCATGGGAAATCGGAGCAGGAATGAAATGTTTTATACGCAAAACAATAAGAATTGAAGATTTCCGAGGCTAATATGTTAAAATTTTTTAGTTTGGCGAAAAAATAAAATGGCTCAAATGCCGAGAAAGTGAGTTCTAGCGGTTTGCACTGTTTCCGGCTTGGAATTTACTGAGAGCTTAAGGAAACGGATTTTTGAAAACAAGTCCAAAGGTTTTATTAGAATACAGCGTTAAATTTTAATGATCCGTGCGGAAATAATGCAGTTATTAAGGGATTTCAAGCGATCTATCTTCAGCATTCTCGCCAATTGAGTGCATTGATTTTAGTTGGGGGAATTCCGCCAAATTTCAGATAATTGAAATCTTCGCATATAGTACATCGGAGTAACGATGAATAAAACATGTTATAGTTGATAATTTAAAAAATGAGGCTGTATTAAGGGATTCCACTTTTCAAAAAAATGCCTGGGGGTCGCACCATTTCCCATTTTGATTGCTGCTAAGTCAATGCTTCGAATGATTCCCTGAAAAAACTCTTGCAAAATGGCGTATATTGGCACTTTGGCGAGGCTTAGATTTGAAACTGGATTTTATTTGAGACTGGTATCTATATTAATAAAACAATGTATGTAAACTGTTTGTTTGTCTGTGTCTCGCGTAGTTCGCAAACGGGTGATCGTAGACCTACCAATTTTTGAACGGAAATTCTCCATGACAGGTCCCGACACACCTCGAAGCGATTTTTTCAAAATTCGAACTTTTTTAGGAAATATCGATAAAAACGTATCGCAAAAGGCTAATTTTTGCTTTCCGACATTTCGTAATTGTAACCCCACAGTGCATTAAGCGAGAATTAAGCTTATCTAGGTTGCCACATTCGGCAGTTCATTAAATGATTCAGACTCTTGAAGTAAAAATAAAAGAATAACGATTTTTTTTATTTTTACTAGATTATTTGTAAGGTTGTTTTTAAATTAAAATATCGTGTGCATGTGAAATCAGAGTGGGAATGAAATGATTTATACTCAAAAGAAAAATAGAATTTGGAAATTTTCCGAAAATAAATGTGCAACTTTTTAATTGGGCGAAAAATAGAAGGGGTTGATGTGCGATTTTGAAGAGGATTCTAACGCTTGGCGCTATTTATCGTAATTTAATAGTCTGCTATTTGGGTTATGAATACACCTGCGTATAAGTTTTTGAAATTTTCATTCAGTTGGAATTGTGCATTTTTCTGAGCAGCTTTATTGCATCTATTTCTAATATATTACATCCAGAAAAAAGGATGTTAGAAATATCAGTTTTAATTTTGTTTAATCACACTCATGAATAATGATACACTTTCCAACTTAATAAAATAAGGAACGAAAATAGGGGAAGACCTATGGATTATAACTCTTTTTATATATAGCACTTTAGTGCGTATTTAAAATCTGAAAGTGTGTCAGATTTTCTATGATTCTAGCGCTTGGCGCAATTTAATGAGAGGGTATTTTTAAAAACAAGCGTAGGTTATCTTATAAATAAAAATGAAATTCTGTTTGTCAATTTGTTGATTTGGGTAGTATACAATTCCACAAAAATGGACCTGTCAGCCTGAAATTTTACACAGATATATGTAAAATAATATAGAATAAATGATAGTCCACTTTAAAACTTTGAAAGTCCACCCGTTCCCGGAATTTAAGAGATTTTTTATGTTCTCCACACAGAAAGCTTTATGTAATTGTAACCCCTGTAGTGAAAGTGTGAAATAAGCATCTTGGTTGCCATGTGTGGCGATTTTGCCGAATAAAATGTTTTAAATTCTTAAAGTAAAAATAAAAGAATAATAATGATTTTTTCAGTTTATATTTGTAAGGTTATTTTTTTAATTATAATATCGTGTGCGCATAAGAAATGAGAGCAGGAACAATGAGGATCGCAGATTTCCGAGACTAATATGTAAATTTTTTTAGTTTGGCGAAAAATAAAATGGCTGATAGGCCGATTTTTAGAAAGTGAGTTCTAGCGGTTTGCACAGTTTTAGGCTTTTTGGCGCAATTTACTGAGAGCTTAAGGGAATAGCATTTTTGAAAACAAGTGTATAGGTTTTCTTAGAATACAGCATTAAATTTTAACTATCCGTGCAGAAATAATGCAGTTATTAGGGCATTTCAAGCGATGTAGCTTCAGAATTCTCACCAATTGAGTACATTGATTTAACTTGGGGGGAATCCGTCAAATTTTAGAAAATTGAAATCTTCGCATTTAGTACATCGAGGTAACGATGAATAAAACATGTTATAGTTGATAATTTAAAAAATGAGGCTGTTTTAAGGGATTCCACTTTTCAAAAAAATGTCTGGCGATCGAACCATTTCCCATTTTGATTGCTGCTAAGTCAATGCTTCGAATGATTCCCTGAAAAAACTCTTGCAAAATGGCGTATGCTGGCACTTTGGCGAGGCTTAGATTTGAAACTGGATTTTACTTGAGACTGGTATATATAATAAGACTGGTGATAGATAGAAATGAATGTTGGTATGTGTGTAGGAGGTTGAAAAACTCAGCACCGTTTCACCGATCACCATGAAATTTGGTTCACCTAAGTCTTTTATCATGGAGAAGGTTTTTATGCTATACGTTTTCCTCTAACTTGCCACTAGGTGGCGCAGCAGAACGTCGAATTCTATTCCGTTTAGCCGTTTGCTATGCGAATATCGTCCAACCCATTTCGATGAAATTTGGTACACGCGGATATTAGAACACGGAGAATATTTTTCAGTATCCATTTTGCTGTAACTTGCCGTTAAATGGCACTGCAACGCATCAACCTCTATACCGTTCGACTGATCGGCATGAAATTTTTTATACTTACACATTTGAGCACAAAAAATATATTCTAACTGTGTTCCTTTTGATGTTACTCACCATTAGATGGCACTGCAATGCATTATTGTTTTAACTCGGCACTAGATGACCCTGCAGCAGGCCAAATTCCTGACCATTCAAACGGTCGCTATGAAAATCAGTATACATAGCTATTTCAACAATGAGAATATTTTGGCGTTATCTATTTTGCTACAACTCGCCACTTGACGGCGCTGTAGCAAATCATTACCTTAATTAATCACTAAATGGTTAACTGACCACTAGATGGTAACTGATTGCTATGAAAATAGGTATACATAGATATTTGAACACGGGGATGAGTTTGGCGCTATCCATTTTCCTATAACTTGCCACTCGATGTTGCGTCCACACATGAATTTCAGGACTATTCAGCCGATCGTCATGAAAATTCGCATACATCGATATCTGAATGCGAAGGATATTTTCGCCGTATCCGTTTTGCTAAAATTCGCCACTAGATTGCGCTACGTCGCATCGCCTTCTGCACCGTACAAACGATTGCCTTGAAATTCGGTATGCATGATTATTGAACACAATATAACGCGATATCAATTTTGCTATATCTGTTTATTACAATGAATAGTAATCACCACAAATCGTAATATCAAAAAGTCCATTCATTCCCGTGCGAAGAACGGGTACTTCAGCTAGTATATATATATATATGTATATATATATATATGTATATATATATATGTATATATGTATATATATATATATATATGTATATATATATATATATATATGTATATATATATATATATATATATATATATATATATATATGTATATATATATATATATATATATATATATATATATATATATATATATATATATATATATATATAAATATATATATATATACATATATACATGTGTGTGTGTGTGTGTGTAACATTAGGGCGTAGGTTCTGTAGTCTTCGTAGTCCGGAGTGGCGTAGTATTTGGTCGAACTCGGTGGCCACGCCGGCAAAATGCTTCAAAATAATTTTTGATGAGGAATCGGTCGCTGTGAGTATCACGGACCGATGATGTTGAAAGTTCGCTGGGCGCCGGAGTGCAATAATCGTTGACCAGTTGAAAATTCCGGAGCGGAGGAAAGTGTTAGCGCCGATTGCTCTGCTTAGCGGAGATCCCTTTACATCATTCACGCTTACTAGTTTTTAAAGCATATTTGTATTAAATACTTCACAGGAATTTAAGCAGCAACAGAGGCCACGAAAAAGAGCGCTCGCCAAGCTGTGCTAGCCCTTTTATTAATTTTTGATGTCGTGTCACATGACCCGTGCACATTGCAATAATTGGTTAATACCGAATCTGGGCAACGGCATTGTTTTGTCTTTTAAGAAGACAGACTGACGGACAGCGGGGACCGTTTATAAGATTGCAAAGGAATTGCAAGGGACTGTGCAGTAGTTGCGGAACTAAGCAATTTTAGATCGTGAATTTCTTTTGTTCCCCACTAAGCAGTTTAAAAACGTTTTAATACTTTGACATTTTAACACGTTTTTGATTTCGTATGTTATATATATATTACATCTGAAACTTTTAAAAACTGTTTGAGGTTTTAACAAAATAACGAGGTAAAATCAACAAAATTTTTTTTTAAATGAGCTATGAGCATAGCTGTTCATAAAGAAATTTTGTTAAATCAAGAGAATAATTTGATTGATTTTAATCACATACACCTTTTAAGTAAATAGTTAGGTTAAACTTTAAAAATTGTGTTTATTTAAACCAAATTGTTTGGTTAAATTGACAAATGTTTTGCTGAAATAACGAAATATTTTTAACAAAAATTTCGTTTGCGCTATTTCAACCAGGTAATTTTTTTGATTTAACAAATTTTTCGTCGATTCAACAAAAACTTTTTTTGTGTGTGTGTGTGTTCGTTTACGGGCACACTTAGTGAGCATACGTGCCCTTATGATACAAATTAGTATAAATTATTACAGTAAAAATTAATTTTAAGCATTTAATCTTGTTTAAAAAGAGTTTAAATATTTATGTTAGTTTTAAATTCAACTTTGGAATTTTTAAAAACGCCTTTCTATTTTTGTGTTACGGATATCAGTCAAAATGGGTTATATTTCCTATTTAAGTACGCGAGTTTCCTTTTAATTTCTTGAGACGCTTTTAATAAAATTTTCGCTAATAACATATGACACTAAAAGGATTTTCTTTACACCTCTCCTTTCATAACAGGATAAAGCGCTGTAGAATATTTTCCTCCCCGTTTATGCATTCTACTGCACATTTATATGCGATGTGAAAATTAATTATTTAATACCTAAACCATAGTTTTTTGTTTTCTTTTTTTATACTTTTAATGCCCGTATGCGTAAAACGGGTAACGAGATTACTCGAATTTGAATTTATAATTCCATTCTTAAGCTTAGGCCTAACTTAATTTGCGAAATCATTATGGTCTACGTATTGCAAGTCACACGTCCGTGAAGAAGAGAGAGGGGTGCTCGCTATTGGGTAGCGAATGTTACTCTTGCTAAACTTGGCTGTGCAAAATCAATAATGAATACACAATAAGCTGATTACGACCTCCCGGAATACAATGAATCACAAAGAAGAAGCGGCTAATGAACGTAAAGGAATTAAACCCTTCCTCTTCATGCCTTAAAGTAGGGAGCTGGCCTGTTTGTTTTTCGAAAAAAGATTTGTTTAGTGTGTTGTGCAATATTGCTATACGAGGACCTGTGTGGGTGTAACAAACGGTATTCAGTTAGGTTATCGGAAATTTTAAAATGATATTAGAATTACATTTTAAAGCTCTTTTTTCTTCGTTTACAAATTACGGTACACCTTTTAAGGCTTTACAACAACGTAGATACAAATAGGGGATATGCAAATAAATAGCATTTTTGATATTTTTATCTAATTGCTAATTTAAAGCCCGAATTTAAAATTATCATCTTATTTCGAGAAATGTATGCATATTTGTCTACGCTTTTCACGACTATTTAAAAGTGGGCGCTTTTCCTATAGCTATAAGAATTTATAAGGAAAATTTAGTGAGACACCAAGCTATTTTGATCTACCTTACAAAAATGAATTGTTGCAATTTCGTTAGATTTTAAGTTAGATTTTAAAGGTCGGCTGTTACGGCTGATATTTTATGAATTTTACAAAAAAGCTAACCTTGACCAAAAATTACTTATGAAGTATTAAATTATGAGTTAAGACTTTCCATTTTTCATGCATTAAAAAAGAAGAAAAAGTAAAGTGTATGAACCGAAAGCAATTTCAGTTTATGACCTACACTTAATTTTTTGATAGTAAATTAGATTTTCTAGAGTGAAATATTTGCCTCAAAAAAGCTTTATTAGCAACAAGTTCTTCTTTTGTTAGAGTTTAGAGAGCCGCGATTTAGAGACACGTTTTAGAGTGACAATGCATACAGAAAGTCAAGTGAAAAAATAAAGTCCGACATTTAAAAAGTCATTTGTAAAAAATTTAATTTATTATAACGTAATATTAAATGAGATACTAAAAATTAAAAACCGCGCTTGCTTTTATGTTTCAGCCAAATGCTTTTGTTGATAAAGCGACTCGTCGACCTGCATTCCGTATACGTATCAAAGCACGGAAAGGAATGAAGCGTAAAAAAAGAATAATAGAATTTTTACTTGCTTCATTGTTGTAGTGCGCCCTAAAAAACATGTTTCTTTTGAATTGCATTTGTTCTCATCTGTGACTGTACTATATGTGTGGTATGTAGTAATGTGTGATATATGTGTCTATAGAAGATATGCAGCTGAATTTTCCCCGTCGCAGCCGAAAATTCGCGACAACAAGAACCTTTGGTTATTTCAAAGTTTGTGATTTTATCAGTACTTGTCGAAACTGACTTAAAAATATCGCTAGGTACGCGATAGGTTTAACGTTGAACGAAAGTTTTAAGTGTGTATATAGCAAATCGATTTACAACAGCTGACCCTACACATAACCTGTTATAGTTATCAAAGGATTATAAATTGATATCGAAAGATCTCAGATAATCAAAGTTTCGTTGTCATTTCATGGAAAATACTGAAGCATTGAAGAGTCAGAATTTAATTTCTTCTTACGATTCGTTTCCGTGAATCGAAACTTACAAGAGAACTTAGAAAGAGAAACCGCAGATGAAACATTTTACGAGAAAACAGAAAGGGAATTTAAATTATGCTTCCAGGAATTATCACGCAGGCATATTAAGGCTAATGAATAAGCGCGTCCGCCACTAGGACAAAAAAAGCTTAAGAGGTGCGAACCCACTGAGCAGAGTTAATTAGAATTCGTATTTTACGATAGTAGTCATGTCCAACAGGACTCCCTGCCAGTACCGTTCATTTATCAAACGCGTGTACGATCATAATATATGAGTGCGATTTATAGTGTGCGATCGCAAAATAATGGCGCGTCCTTCCACTGGCCTTGAAAAATACTTTTGAACTCATTAAAATACCCCCCAAAAAACTGGCCCATTCTTTGAAAATGCACACTTTTTTGTAAGTCGTGCTTTTCTCCTGGGGTGGATATGCGTAAAGTTTGAGGCAGAGCTGAACGAATTAAATTATTTAAAGCTCGGCGGAAACTTAAAAAGAGAGAAAACTAAAAAAGGAAAAGAAAGAGTTATTCAAGCTGTACATACTTTCCTTGGATATTTTCTTCTCAATTGCGTATTTTTTGTTTATTTATTGTACTAGTTTTACGAAAATGGGCTTTAAAATATTTTAACATTGATTTTTTTTAAAGAACTTTCCTACAGATTCAGTAAGAAAGCCTAAAATTCCAATTATTTTGTCGAGTGGCTGTAATACCGGATTTATTTTGGGGTTACCATTGTGTGATTCTTTACAAAAAAAAAATCATTCCCTCTACATTTCGCATATTTGTCCTCACAATATCTATTTCAGAATATTTAGAGTAAAGCATGGAATTTCCCAATGAACGAAAAGTTACTTTTGTAGGTTCGAATGTTTTAAAAACACAAACGGCTCTTGGATCCCGAACAAAATCAGTGAAAGCACGTATCTATGCAACAATACGTTCGGTACACTATGAATAATTATTTCTTTAATTCACGGAAATTTTGAAGTCGTGTTGCCGGAATATCTCCGTTTCTTTTTCTTCCGTCCATTGAAGAAACTTCTTCAGTTTCATCGAAATGTTTTCGTCTTTCTTCAGATTTTCGAGAAGAATTCACGGTAATATAACGTTTCTAAAGACTACGGAAATTATTCTTTGAAAAATGAGGAATAAATTAGCGTATAAAGACGCACTGTCAAAAGTCATTTCTTCAATTCAGGGAAAGTTTTCTGGCAGTAGTGCTGCCGGAAAAACTCCGTTAATTGACGAATATCCGTTTCGTTTTTTTTTTCCTGTCAAGTCAAGAAACTTCTTGAGATTCGACTATTATTTTTTCCTCTTCTTCAGATTTCACGGAAATATTACGTTTCCATTCAGCAGAATTTACGGTAATATAACGTTTCCATAGAGAATTTAAATTATTCGTTGAAAAATAAGGAATAAATTAGCCTATAAAGACACATTCTCAAAAGTTATTTCTTCAATTCGCGGAAAGTTTTCTGGCAGTAGTACTGCCGGAATATCTCCGTTATTTGACTAATATCCGTTTCGTTTTTTTCTCCAATCACTTGCAGAAACTTCTTGAGATTTAGGGATTTTTTTCCTCTTCTCCAGATTTCACGGAAATATTACGTTTCCATAGAGAAAGGAAATTATTCGCTGAAAAAATGAGAGATACAGTAGTGTATAAAGACGAATTTTTCTGAGAGTGTACCCCTCCAACTCATTAATTACTGGCTAAAATAGTAGTCCATTCCGGAACATTCGCGATCAGAATGAAAGCTGAAACGCAAACACTTTTCCCTTGAAACAGAGAATAAGCTTATAAATTAAATAGAAAAGATTGTTCGGTCGGCGTGTAATGCCCGGAAATCCCAAATGAAGGAATGTCTATTGCCGCGGATTAAGGCGGCCACTAGGCTTAAGTGTAGGCCCAGCTTATCCTTTCGTAAACTCATTTCGTCGGATTTTTCTGCTGGATTAGGAAAGGGGCCCCGTCGTTATTCTTAATTGTGAGGAGGGCGGCTCGCGCTAATAAGTATATATCTGCCGTTTTAGTTCTCGTGTTTTCCGGGGGCCTTATCTTTGCGCGAACATGTCTCCCGATAAATTTGTCGCACCAGATTGAGCGAGATATATTAGCGGGATCACGAGACCAAGTGGTGTTAGAACTATTAGTGGGGTGGATTTATCGACCTCGTGTTTTTCGGAAACACTTGCGTAGAAATTTTATTTAATATCAATGGAACACCTTTCGAATTTCATGATTTATCACAAAATTAAATTAAGAACAATAAGGTTACATTGACGGACAGTTAAAAAAAAAGCTAAAACACTTTTATATTTTAAATACGGACTAAAGTGTTATAAAGCGTATCTTAATCCATACATCGTCCCTATTTTTCTTCCTCATTCCATTAGCCCCACCAGAGGCATAGTTTTGAACTGGGAGACGGAAGGTGCCTGGTTCGAAACCAGGTCGCGTCCGCCAACCTAACCGTTCGGAGTTTTCCGTGGTTTTCTTCGAAACTAATGAAATATGGGTTAGTATCCCTTAGAAAGTCCCCCACGGTGGATAATCTCCCCCTAGGCCTACATCCCTTGAGCAGGTAATTGGCCTTAACACCACACACACACACCTTATTCCATTAATTTTGAAAGTGTATCATTATTCATAAATGTGCCGTGTTTTTCTTTCTTGTTCCATAAAACACATCTTTGGAATAGAAATCTACCTTAAAATCTCCTACTGAAACTTCTTTACAATCTTCGTCAAACATATTCCAACTATGCTTCACCTTTTTAAGTACTTTTTGTAATCGGCATCATAATCCATGAGGTACCATTTTGTCTTCCTTGTTTCATAAAATGCTTCTTTCGAATCGAAATTTACAGTAATTTTACCTTCTAAAACTGTTCTGCAATCTTCACCAAGAATTTTCTAACTATACTTCACCTTTACAAGTACTGTTTGGAAAGTGCTCATGATGCATGAGGTACCGTATTTGTCCTCTTTGTTTATTAAAACACTTTTTGGGATTGAACTTTATATTACTTTCGCCTTCGGCAACTGTTTTACAATCTTCGTCAGGTAAATTCTAACTATACTTCTCTTTTGTGATAAACTGTAGCGTTTGCCAGTTTCTAGTCAAATATGCAATGTGTCATAAAGCTAGTTTCAGCTTTGAGGGACTTATTTTTCTGTGCCAAACTTGGCAATAAATCGTAAAAAATTGCAACATTATTCTCCCCCCAGATATCTGCCAACCCTATTGAAAAATGCTACGAAAACGTGTCGACGTTCACAAAAATATATCGACAAAAATAAAAACCCGAAGTTAACGAAATTGCATTCTTGTGCTAATAATAACAAAGCAGCCATTTTTTTATTCATAGCCCAGACAGCACAGCAAACTTGCATCAAACTTGCAGCAAGCTTGATTTATCAAATCAATAAGCTTGAATTAAGCTTGAAAATTCCAATCGTGTAAGCTTGATGCAAGCTTGAATCAAGTGTTCTAGTTTACACTTGCCCAGCTTGCATTAAGCTTGACATTTGAAGCTTAAAAATTTTTCCAAAAAAAATGTTTTATATACACGGGGCGCCCGCTGGCTAACGCGCCCCACATAATTTATTTTTCCGCGCATTTTCCCCCTCTACGCTGAAATTTCAATTTAATTTAATCTGTTTCCATCGAGTGTTCGTCGTTGGGATAGAACCCGGGCCCTTTGGCTTCGTAGTCGAGCACGCTATCCATTCCGCCACCGTAGCCTTCTGAAGATATGACTAAAGTTTAAAGTGACTTACCACGCTGTTTTCTCGCCAAATTGATAAGTGGGCGATGTGTTATTTGTTTCTTTTATTTTTCCATGGGATGCATCAGAATTAAAATAATGCATCAAAATAAATTAAATTAAAATCAAAATTAAAATTAAAAAACTCGTTTTAAAACTTTCAGTACCGCAACACTCATGAAGCAATACTGCTGGCCAAAATCGAGACAAACGACTGATTTTGAAATCAATTTCGTAGTATAATTGTATTTTATTTTGAAGAATTTCCATATTTGGAAGTATAGAATGGGTTTACTTAACACAAATTTTGTGTTAAGTAATCTGAAATGAAAGAAACAGATAGTTAAACGTTACTTCGAAATGCTATTACACAGTTGCTAACATGTATGGAATACAAACACTTTAGTCATTTTTGTAAATATTTCTTAAAATAACAAATAATTGAAAAATTTTGCTATTTTTAACGCTAAAAATTCTCTTTACAAATGTGGTTATTTTCCTACATATTAGTATGCTATATTGATATAGAGCATTTCGAAGAATTAAAAATAAGTTAAAATTAATTTATACAAATGTAAATTGGAATTATTTTCATTGTTCATACTTTATAATTAACAAAATTATTTAACTTCTGATTTTTTTTATCCTTTGTAATTTTATTTTAAAATTACAAAAGTGTAAGATGTAAGATTTTTGGGCCCTAAAATCTGTAGGCCCTGGGCAGTTGCCCCGTTTGCCCTGCCGGTAATATGGCACTGGTAATATAAAATAAAGCACATCTTTTACGAACTTTCAGCAAATATTAGGACGCTAGACAATTAATGTCCATTCTCTTTCGCAAATGGCGCCATCAACGCTCCTTTAAAAAGGAAAAATCACGCTAGTATCAATTTTCAAGCTTAAATCAAGCTGTATTTAAACTTGACAATTCAACTTGACGCCTGTAAGCTTGCTGCCAGCTTAGAATGAGTTGAACTGTCAAGCTTGCATTAGTGCCTCAAATTCAAAGAAATGTCAAACTTGGTTTAAGCTTATGTGCTGTCTGGGAGATATAAAGATACCCTTTTTATTTACAATGTGTGTGACTGAGATTTCGTTTAGTTTTCTGCTAAAGTCCCTTGGAAAAATCGAGTTTGATACAGAAATTTTAAGTTAGCTCACAGTGGCATTCCATCAACTCCACGATTATTCGTTATTCTCTTACAGTGGTAGTCACCAAAAGCCATGACTCCGAGAGTCATGGCTTTTGGTGTCCGAGTCAGATAACCTGGATAGACGGTTTGACTCTGAGACATAGTGGAAATAGTATTGGTTCGATGTCGTGATTTGGTATACAGTGGTATTTGGTATACGCAGTGTACCTTGTATTTGGCATCTAAAATTCCGATTTCCAAGCTAACCTTTCAAGTAACTCGCTCTAACTGCGTTTTTCGCAGGTTTAATATTCAGTGAATCCGGCCACGATTCAAACGGCCAGTTTGACTCTCAAAAAACGACGAGGAAATTGTAACCCTCTAATTTAGCATACGGTGAATAGCATTTTAGTTGCTCATCTTTGAAGCAGCTCTCTCTCTCTCTCTGCTAAATAAACTCGTGGGTTTAATGTTTGGTGAATATGTCCATTAAAATCAGCATTTCCTGCCAATGGCTACTAGGAAGCTGCTTACAGAATGGATTCAGGAAGCTGCTTACTCTGGGAAATCCCTAGAAGAAAGAGAAACAAGGCTCCAGTAAGCTCTGCGTTAATTAAGCTTATTTTATGGAATATCGGTTGATTTTTTTAAGTAATATGCGCAAAGTATTTTCTTTATTTATTTCTCATGTAACACTTTACATCCCAAGATAGATCTGGAGCACACTTAATAAAATTACATAGATCTGTCATAGTGTGTTAAAATATTATTCGAATGCCTGTTTCTTTTCTAGAGAAGCATAAGCATAAAAAAAATTAAAAATAACAAAAAATAAATTTTAAAAGATTATTAATTTTTTTACAGGAAACTGTATTTTGACCTAATAGATTATTACAGCGCTGTTTGTACTTATTCGTTTGTTGTTCTTACAATAACATTAATGATTGTTTAATAAGATTTCAATTTTTATTAACACACAAATAACGTTTGGTATGCTTCAAATAATCAAAAAATTACAAAATAATTAACTGTCAGCATGCTTATAATATATTTTTGTATATAGCTGTAAGCAGTTTTTAAAATCCCATTTGTTGATAGTTAAAAATTTAAAACTGATATTTTTGTTTATTTTTGACTGAATGTTTGGTAAAAAAAATTTTAATTGTGACAAATCAACTATATTGAACATTAAAAAAGTTTTAGCAGAGAAAATTAGCATATCTATTTTTCGGTAGAGTTATAATGAATTCACAAGCTGTAAACAGAAGATAATCATAATACTAAAGAAAATACGCGAAATAGCTTTAAAAGACGTCTAAAACTTAAAATAACTAGGAATTTAGTCAAACTATTTAAGATCCAAATGTAATGTAATTATTTGAATATGGAAGACTCCGACAGTTCTCTACAATTTTAAATATAAATAAAATTGAAAGAAAATATCAAGTTATAGAAATGCAAATAATCCGTCCTCTTTTGTGACTACTTATACCGCATTCAGGGAAATTTTTGAGTTAATTCATGCATAAGTTTTTGCGTTAGGATATCCTGCGATAAATTAAGCGTTAAATAATATATTTTGAGAAGACAGTGAAAGTAATTTTAAATAATAGTACATAGTAAATAAGAATTCAATTTTGAAGTAGCTATAACTTTCTTTCTGCACAAGATAAAAGCAAAATTCAAATATTCTTAGAAAATATCAAATTATATCTTCGGCAAAATAGAAATTTTGATTTGATTTAGTTGAAAGTAACATCAAATTTAAAGAGAATGAAGACCAGTTTCTATTGAAATATTGTCAAAGATGCGTAACACTACCAAAACATATATTCCTGGTGATAATAACCGGCCTTATAAACAGCTACAACTTTTTTAATGAGAAGGCTGTGTTTTTTATAAGATACTAACTACACAGCCACTCCTGAATAAAATGAATAAGCATTTTAAAAACATGAGTCTGCATATGTGTGCAGTCCTTCAACCACTGAATCTGACTTGACATCTACGTTAGTTATATTACAAAGGCTAAAAGTCGCAATTTTCAGGCAAAACTTTAAAAAAAAACAGTAAACATTCTCTGAAGTTTTCGTAGATATAGTTTTAGAAGGAAAATACAGCTTTCCAGAGAAGAAAATACACAAAAAAGAATTTTGAAAAGCTGACAAAACATAAAATAACTAAAAAAAGTCTTTAAAAATCTATTTTATTTTATTCTCCAACAATACTTATATGTTGCGTTATTTAGTTAGTGTGCGCAGTTTGGTCCAGATTCGATCAAGGATGTAGACGCTTATAACGAACATACATCACGGATAAACGGAATAATAGATAGGCTAACTGGAATCTTAAAATGTCGAAAGAAAAGAAATAATTAATTAAATAAATAAGTTATGCTAATTAATATTTAGGCTAATTTATTCGCTCTTCATTCTATTTCATTCTCAAGTAGTATTTCCACGGCACTAAACAGAAATCAGATTTTGCGATGATTTCGTGAACATTGAATGTTGTTCAATGCTCGCAGTTATAAAAAGGAATGGTTCTCCTGCACATGGCAGAAGTTCCACTAAAATTGAAGTTTCCTTCAATATAATTCGTGCAGATGAAACATGGCAAGTTCAGAGAAGTGATAATCAGCTTGCATCAGCAGCTATTTCATTTTGGAATTATTCAGGTGCAAAATCAGCAGTCGGATAAGAGATTTTGAAATTGATTTGCAACAATGGATAGCAATTATTAGCAAATATCTAAACTTTCATGAATTATTATTCATTCAGTATTGCATGAAATTTTGGACAAAATATTACTTTATTTATCATATAGTGTATATCATACGTATAAATTAACAGTGCAGCTATTACAATTTTTGAATTATATAACTATGAACAGTAAAAGATCGGTCTTTATAAATCAATTATGCATATTTTTCATAAAGACTTAAAAGGAGTAGACACCTTAAACATTTTCATTATTATTATTGTTATTATTCACATTTTTCAAAGCAAATTAGTTATTATGTGAATATTAAACACAATTAAACTAATATGTAAACTTTTTAATGGAAAAGAAAAATAAAATATTTTAAAAAGTCACAATTTTGCTACTAATAACAAAATACCACTCCTCTATTAATATTTTTTTAATTAATTTTTGCTGTTGTACGGCAATATTTTGAACATATTTAAGCACTGGGTTTTGGCTAACTGCAGTAGTTTCAGAGAGAAAAAAAATAACTTCGACTACGCACAGAAAAATATCATCATGAGTAATGCCACAATGTAAAAAAAAAAAGTTTTCAACTTATACCTAATTCGATGCTTAAATCTCTTGCTTAAAATGTAAGGTTCGTTTTTAAAAAATGTCAAACAATTTCATCATCATTCGGTAAAGCCTTAGCATTTCAAAAGTGACAATATTTCGAAGAGCAATTAACTGAATAATGATTACTGAATAAATATGCGATTAAGATTTCATTCAGTTATAAGTTATTCAAAGTTATAAGGATAGGTATTCAAATATAAACAGCTGCAGCTGACGTTGTAAGGAAAATATTGCTTAGAAGTTCCAGTGAGATATACTTTAAAGGTAGATGCACTATTTCAGTGTATAAATCTCAAAATCAATATTTTCATCAAATTTTCATAAGAAGGCACACAGCTGATGTCTTTATTAAATTTAAATACACTTTTATGCTGGCGAAAACCTATCATACTGTCTAGTTTATTGTACTGTGCGCAGGTGCAATGATGTGAAGAGGAAAAATTTTATCATGCTTTTCAATGGCAGGAACGAAGTATGACTTCGGTTTAAGAGTCACATTGTAGGTAAATCACGCCAGAAGCATCGATTATAAAACACTTTAACACACAAAATATTCTTGAAGCCCAATTTGGTAATGCATCTCAGTCAAATTTGACCAAATTTTCGAGATAGCCTCCAAAACACTGTATATCACTATCAATGCACTTTCGGGAGACCATGTAAAAGACCTTTAGATGTTATCTGCATCCTTTAAATGGAGTGTAAGTTGTTAGAAACGCTTATATACATACTTATTGCATTGTGCTTGAAATGGGTTAATATCGATAAACTGCCATAAACTGCAATATATGGCAATTCTTTTGCGTCTTTCTGTAGAAGAACTCTAAATATTGGATGTAGTACATACGCTATTTTTAAGGGAGAGCACAATTGTGTAATCCTTAACAACCTATATCAATTTTGTTTTCTTTGAAATAGATACATATCTCTAAATTATGCTTTGATAATGACTATCCACAGAACGTAAAGCACTGAAAATCCTTTTGGATGCTCCTGTAAAAGAACTATAAAAGCCACATGCACCATTTCCATTAGATTACGTGATACGTACATAGGAATAACATATATCAATTTAGTAGCAACGGATGCATATTTACGGCACTTACAGTATGTACCGGCAGAGAGACAGACAGACAGCTTAAATCATAAACACTTTTAAGCTTTATCGGAAAACTGCTTAAAGAGATCTGAAAATTCTACTAAGCTTAAACAATTTTAATACTATAACAAACATACTAAAGCTTCCATAAGTAAGAACTGCGTTATCCGAATGCGTTTTAGGAAAACAAAATTTATAGGTACATTTCAGTAAAAATTAGGATCGACGGCATTTTCGACTCAGCTGTCCAGATGGTTAATAATATTTTGAAATACATGTTGGGGGAAAGAAAGAAAAACCTAACCTCATAATAAGAATATTCCCAATTGATATGTCTTCAAAGAGAGAGCGCTCTATTTTGCAGCATTTTAGAATTACATATACTTTCTTGTAGTTAAAAAAATCGTTTGGCATCAAAAATATGCAGCTGCAATGGTTAGTTCTTGCGTTAGAGAGATAAAGCTGCCTGTGTCGTTAGTGTTGAATCCCGAAACGTTTTTTACAGTTTTACGGAAACAGCCATTGTTGGGGCTATC
>JAWZYV010013824.1:0-225844 GCA_038373885.1 Cheiracanthium punctorium | reverse complement strand
GTTTTAAATGATTTTCGCAAAATCTCGAAATCTGATCAATTTTTTTTAATTAGATGCTTATAGTTTAAGGTGAGTGACCACCTATCATTTCACCAAATATCATTTTTTCACCTTTGCAGTTATTACGTGATTTTCGCAAAATCTCAAAATCTAGTCAATATTTTTTTTTAATTCGACGCCTATGTTTTACGTTGAGTGAGCACCTATCATGACACCCAATTTCATATCATTCGCTTCAGTCGTTTTTACGTGATGCTCGAACACAAATTTACGCAGTTTGAAAGGATTTTCGCAAAATCTCAAAATCGAATCAAGATTTTTTAAAAATTCGACGCCTATGTTTTAAGTTGAGTGACCACCTATCATGACACCCAATTTCATATCATTCGCTTCAGTCGTTTTTACGTGATGCATGAACACAAATTTACGCAGTTTGAAAGGATTTTCGCAAAATCTCAAAATCCAATCAGGATTTTTTTAAAATTGGACGCCTATGTTTTAAGTTGAGTGACCATCTATCACGACACCCAATTTCATATCATTCGCTTCAGTCGTTTTTACGTGATGCTTGAACACAAATTTACGCAGTTTGAAAGGATTTTCGCAAAATCTCAAAATCCAATCAAGATTTTTTAAAAATTCGACTCCTATGTTTTAAGTTGACTGACCACCTATCATGAGACCCAATTTCATATCATTCGCTTCTGTCGTTTTTGCGTGATGCTTGAACACAAATTTACGCAGTTTGAAACGATTTTCGCAAAATCTGAAAATTTAATCAAGATTTTTTAAAAATTCGACGCCTATGTTTTAAGTTGAGTGACCACCTATCATGACACCCAATTTCATATCATTCGCTTCTGTCGTTTTTGCGTGATGCTTGAACACAAATTTACGCAGTTTGAAACGATTTTCGCAAAATCTGAAAATATAATCAAGATTTTTTAAAAATTCGACGCCTATGTTTTAAGTTGAGTGACCACCTATCATGACACCAAATTTCATATCATTCGCTTCAGTCGTTTTTACGTGATGCTTAAACAAAAAAAGCGTCACGGACAGAATGACAGAAGGACAGAATGACAGACAGACAAACTTTTTTTTGAGGGTCGCATCGGATTCCCGGGTGCTTGAAACGGATAGAAATCGCAAAATTTTTTATTTCCAAGAAATGTACAGACAAATGTCTAATTTTATTTATATAGATTTTAAGGGAAGAATTTACATACGTATTTAATGAACAATATCTAAATACATATGTACTTACATAATACTGTACAGTTTATACATTATCACAATTTAATGCAGTTTAAGTAATCTAAAAAATAATTTCATTTGTGAAATAATTATAATTAAAGACAAAAAACCCGTGATTGAAAGAAATAGCACTCTCAAGTGCTAAAAAAGTGACTCGACGCGCTCGCGTAGACAAAAAACCAGTGATTGAAAGAAATCTCAAGTGCTAAAAATCTAAATAAAAATTGCAAGCTTTGAAGTTGAATAAATTTCATGTGTTTAATTTTGTAAGCACAAAATCGAGGCATGAGCCGAACCATAAACAAAGACACATATAGTAAGAGCAAGCAGGAAGCTGTTTTGGGCCTAATATGGAAACCTTTTATCTGGCTTATGGCAACAATTAGGCGACAAAATAGAGGCTGAGAAAAACTGATTTAAATATTTGCACCAGTCGGCACTGGAAATGAAATGGATTATCTTATTAATATACCCTTTACTCCCTCCCCCGTGTTTGTGTTCTGTCAAGCCTAAATGAGGGGCATCTACCTATAAGGGGGGGCTTGGGCGGAGGACTTTTTAAGGGACTCTAACGCATATTCACGTAACATCTGGAGAAAATCGCCCAAAACTCTAGACCACTACATGGACAGACACGCGATGAGAAAGAATTCCGAATCTGCACACTAAGTTGCTTCCCAGAGCTCAACTTTTTATAAATTCGCCCATTCGTCGGCATGATTGAATAGAAAAGAAAGACTAGAACTACTGTAAATTCACATTTCAATGTATCCACTGCTTTTTTATTAATGCTTTCTACTGGGATCAAATTTCATCATTCTGTTATTCATTTTAACGAGAACTACACTCTCGTACAAAAACTGCCCAACAGATGTAGGTTTAAATGACATTAAATTATGTAAAGTATCGGTATCGGCCGATACCATAACTTAAAAGTATCGGTATCGGCTATTTCTGAAAATGAATTTATAGGTAAAGTATCGGTATCGGTCATCGGCGAAAATGTGGTATCAGTCGATCCCTACTAAATATCAAATCTCAACATTCTACGATCCATAGTTTTTGAGATATGCGAGTTACATACATACGTACGTACGTACAGACGGCATGGAAAAACTGACCACAATAAACTCGCCGCTGGTCAAAATGAGTTGCAGACGCGTTAATATGATCGTGCATGCTAGCCTACGATGAGATGCATCGAAAAAATTCTTAAAATTAAATTTAGAGGTAGTCAAAATCGGATTTTTTGTCGAAATTTGGCCCCCAAAATTTTTCGGGATCACATTACTTCCTTATACTACGTACAAGGAAGTAAAAAAGTAATTTTGTTCTTAGTGTATAGTCTTTTCTTCCTATCTTACATTGAGCATTTTTTCAATTTATATTTGCTCACTTACCTCTATTAGATAAAGAATTAAGGCGAAACGACCCCCTTAATATTTTCTCTTAAATCTGATGGCTGTAACAGCTATTTTAACAATGGAGTATAACAACTTTATTTGCGGGGTGAAACAGGATTGGAGACTCACAATGTTACTTAATCCTGCGATAATTTTATTTTTTAAAAACATAATTTAATTCAAATATTTTACATTACCATTCCTTACTGCAAATGTTGAAAATGTTAGCCAGCATTTTGAATGCAAACATGAAAACAACAGAGTTTTCCAGAGGAGTCTTGAAAACACCGATGAATTAAAACAAACCTTAAATGTAGAAGTCTCGTCAGTAAGGCACACAATGTTGAGAAGCGTGTCAAGAAACCTGGTCCGACGTGTTCAAGTACGCATTTAAACTGTGGAGAACGTTTTCAACATTTTCTGTAAGAAAGGCTAATGTAAAATAATTGAATTAAAATATGTTTTTCAGAAATAAAATTATCACAGGATTACGCAACATTGTGCTTATACATTTCTATTTTGCCTCACAAATAAAGTCGCAACAGTCCCCAGCAGTATCGGAAATTTGCTCCCACCTTAAAAAAGGTGCAAACACTTATAATTTTAGTTCAGGAATATTTGCCACACCCGTTAGATTTAACCCTTTGAGGCGCAACCCTTTCCCAATGCTCAAAAAAAGGGCAGCCGTTGCCATCGCTCGACTTCACTACCAGCAAGATGGCGGACGATCGAAACGTTCATCGCGTGCTACAGATCTAGAGACCCTTTTTTTGACGACAGCTGGCTGTGCGCGGGCGCAGCCAGCTGTCGTAAAAAAAGGGTCTCTAGATCTGTGGCACGCGATGAACGTTTTTGATGAACGTCCGCCATCTTGCTGGTAGTGAAGTCGAGCGATGGCAGCGGCTGCCCTTTTTTCAGCATTGGGCAATCTATCCAGCTGTTCTCGCATTCTTCCATTTTTCAGCAGATGTCAGTGCTGTTAAAAAGAATCGTGACCATTTTCTTACGGTAAATGGCGTCCTTAAAAAGTAAAGGATTCTCGTGGGGCTGTGTCACCCGCAACTATTTTTATAGAAATCAAATCTATTCTTCGTGACTGGCAACAGTCAAAACGACAGAGTTTGGTGTTCCCAGAGCGGGAACACTGCGCGTTAAAGGGTTAAGCATAAGAAAAACCAGCGGATACTCTTCATTAAAATCATTTTAGGGCGTTATTTGTTTTAGCGTGTCCGTGAAAAATGGGGAGGGAATTGAAAGTACTGAATAATTTTCTGTCGCTTTTTATGGATATAGTCTCCTCGATGACGGGGTTCTTTGAATCACGAGCACGTGTTTCCGGAATGAATTATGCTCCGGAAACAAAGCGCGAAAGTGCTTCCAAACATTGTTAGAGCGATTCACCTCATGCGAACGAAAGAGCACTTTTTGAACGACATTTCACGTACTGCAAATAACACTTTCAATTTCAGGAGGAAGGTGAAAATGTATCAGACAAACAATTAACGCGGAAATAAAAGTATATCGGGGGGCGGGGTGGGAGGCTCCCAAAGTAGCTTCTTCCGCTCAAACTAGCGTCAAAGTTTTCAACACTTCTTCAATTCATAATCGGAGCGTCCCCCCCCCCCCCCCTCCTCCCTTCCTCTTTCCTTTTAACCTTGTTTTTAATTATTATTCTCAATTTAATTACTCCATTTCCAGAACGAAGCATTACATTGAGCTGTAATTAGTCTTAATTACTCTTAGTTCGCTGTAATTAAAATGTTTTTGGTGAGTAAATTCGCCGGGGCTCGATGAAAATAATTCTAAAAAGTAACAGGAGAGCTTAAAATGATGTCTGAAAAAAAAGCTTATGCATCTAAGAGAAGATTTTTTTTTTCTCGTTCTACAAATCGAATTATTTTTATGAAATTCTTAGAATTGCAACTTAAAAAAATTATAAGGTTTTTAAAAGAGTCGTTTTTTAAGCTCGTAAGTCAGGGAATGCTTCTTTTTGTAGGTAAAAAAAGTACTTATGGAGTACCCTTTTCTTTTGAAATTTTATATGCTAATGAAGGAAATTTTTCATTTAATACCAGTAGGCTATTTTACTTAGACATTATCTGCTACTTTTTTCAAAAGTGTTTTTAATGCTAATCGCGAACGAGTAAAGTCTTTAGTAAAATAGCTTTATTATTATTTTACTGAAATGAATAAAAAGTTTTATTTATACTTTCCTTATACAGGAGTACACTGAAAAATTATTCCTTTTTTATTATCGCAGCTGTTAGTCATGCACATGTACATTTTGAGTAGGAGAAATGTTTGAATAAGCTAAATACTAATGTTTAAATATTAGGTTTTGTAAAAAAAAAAAAAAAAAAAAAAAAAAAAAATTATTTCTAATTTTTAACAGGCTCCTTTGATTCAGATATTAATAACTATTTGAACTTGTAGTAATATGTAAAACAAAACAGTTCTTTCCCTGCAATACAAAAACTGACTGAGCTATTTTCATTTAAGTGCTCTTGCGAATTTAGGCCTCTTAGATATAATCTGAAATATTTTAAATCCGTGCGTAAATTAAACAGCAAAAGGCTTAAATTTTTAAGCAATCCTCTTGTAGCTAGAGTAATGTCTGTGAAAGGCAAGACTTTTATAAAATGGAATAAAAATATTAATATTAATATATATACATACTAGCTGACCCGGCAAACGTTGTTTTGCCATATAAATTATTCCTAGGATTATTTTAGTAGAAAGAAATGACTAACTTATTGTAAGTTTGTGAGGATGTGGTAAGGAGACTATTTCAATACGTGCACCCGCTCTATGTTGAGCATTACACGATTGGTAGCCCCCCTAAGGGAACACCAATGGGCCGCCGCATTGACAGCAAACCTTCTCGAGGAGTCTCAAAGAGGCCCTCATCAGGTTGCGCGGGGCTTGCCTAGCGGGTGGTAAACGGTAACCCTTGCCCGTCTCCCCACATTAGGGGAGGCAGTGCTGGCACCCAGACCAGCGGGGCAGGACGAGCCCGGCCCACTGTCCACCCGTCATCACTACAACAACCGTCGCACCGTTAGGAGATCTCAGGACACCAGAGAGCACGATACTCGTGCAGCATAGACACCATAGGTTTCCTCTGTCCATTGACAGGAAGGAGGTCACAACCACGGTCGGAGGAGTTCGCCCTCCGTTCGGCATGGTTCACCTGTTAGTTCTTTGCTCCATGCTTGTGCATGGCCTGCAAGAACCCTTTTGCGGGGTGGAATACCGCGAGAGCCGCGGTTTTCCTGAAATACATGCACCACCAGTATTTCGAACTTTATGCACCACCATTGGGGGACTCATAGGTCCTTCCCTGAAATACATGCACCACCAGTATTTCGAACTTTATGCACCACCAGTATTTGATGCCGGCCGGTTGGCCGGGCATCTTGGGAGATACATGCACCACCAGTATTCCCTAGCAAATTCGAGAAGCAAAGTACATGCACCACCAGTATTTGACTTTGTTCGATACATGCACCACCAAGTATCTATCCCCCACCAGCTATCTCTGGTTTGGGGAAGCGCTCGCTTTTTTCTCTAAGTTGCCCGTTAGCTTAGTGAGTCTCCTAGCGCGTCGAGGAAGCGGGACAGGGCCTCGCGCCCTTTTTCGCTCCGCACGTAGTTATTGAATGTTGAAGCATCCAATTTCGGGCAGAACCGATTTCTCAGTTCCAGTAACCCAGGGCAGTGGGCTACGATGTGCAGACTGTCGGCGGGACTTGTCAGAGGGCAGAAGTTGCAATTCCTTGTCTCCTTTACGGAGAACCGTCGAAAATAGGCCGGGAAGGGACCATGGTCCGTCACGACCCAGTTCACCTTACTACTTTTCCAAGTTCTCTTTTCGTTCACCGTTGGAAAGATCGAACGTGTAAAACGTCCGACTTCTGCTTCTTCCCACCTTTTCTGCCACAGTTTCCTGGCTTCAGTCCTCATGGAGTACTTCACGCTCCTTATCGAACTCTTTACTCTTTCATCTACTGATGGTTTCTGTGTTCCACTCTTCGCCAGAACATCGGCTTCCTCGTTTCCCCAGGTTCCGACATGTGCCTTCACCCAGTGGAAGCGGATCCGCCTATCTCCGATTTCGGAGTGGAAAGCTGCAACCATTGCATTTCTGCAATTCAGCCTTGAAAGAGCTTGGAGTGAGGACTGGCTGTCCGTATAGACGTCCAAGGTTTCTGTGCTTCGACAGAGTGGGTCCTGCAGACCTTTCAGGATCGCGACGAGTTCGGCCTGGAATACACTTCCGTTGTCCGACAACCTGTAGTGGCCGTCCGAGATTCTCTTCTGACCGTTATACAGGACGTATCCTGATCCCACTTTGCCATTGAGCCTAGACCCATCCGTGAAGAGCTCTAGTCCCTTCCTCCGTGGGCCCAGGGTGTCCCAGCTGATAAACGGACTTCTACTCGGGTAGAGGATGTGGTATATGAGTGGAAGAGGCATGGAGCGCTGTGAACGATGCTGGAATATAAAAATAACACAATACCACACATATATTTTTAATTCATTGTAATTTATTCTTTAAATTTATATATATCGCTAATTACAATAATTTTACTATAAAATAATATCAATCCCTTAACGCAATAGAGTATACAATATTTTTTGTTATCCCATCTTTAGATAACACAAACAAACTGGATGCCCACTGTATGGTTTGCTCACTCGAGAGCATGCCACGTATAACTGTCCGTGTGAAAAACATGGCGTGCTCAAATCTAATCCACAAACAGACATAGTTTGGCCTTGAGACTTATTGATAGTCATTCCATGAAAAATTTTGCCCCCCCCCCCCCCCCAAAAAAAAAGGATGAAAATCTGAAACACTTTCAGGTTTTAAATACGCACTATAGTGTTATATATTAAAATCGTATCATAATTTATGCATCGTCCCTATTTTTCGTCCTTATTCCATTAAGTTGGAAAGTGTTATCATTATTCATGACTGTGCTATATTTTTCTTCCTTATTTTATAAAACCCATCTTTGGAATCGAAATCTATCTTAAAATCGCCTACTAAAACTATTTTACAATCTTCGCCAAGTATATTACAACTATACTTCGCCGTTTTATATATTGTTTCCTACTTTAACGCCTCGACTCTCGCCAAGGAGGCGATGATTAAACATATGCAGTTACCATGACGATTTTTTGCATTTATGTAGAAATCGTAATTTAGAATTAAAATGACGATTTGGAACAACATGTAAGTACAGCAGGCCGTTACATTTTTATTTATTTTGGAATACCAATTAATGTAGTTTTAATAATTAAATGTCTTCAAATTCCTTAACTGGCGCGTTTATCGCTAGTTTGTTTACTTTAGTTATCACCTAGTTCTTTTGGGTGCGATGAAACGGTACTTACGTATTATCCCGGAGGTCACTTCCGCCAAACTACTTTTTTGTAGATTTTAAATACGTTGCCAATCGTATTCCAAACCATCAACAATTTCATGTGCCCGGCATTTATCTTGGTGAAAAATTGCTTGTCTTGGCAGACCGCCGGGATAATACGTAAGTACCGTTGAAACTTGTGCATAACTCCCAGAGACCCATGACTGGAAAGCTCGCCAAAGTACGGGGATTTTTTAGGTTGGCGAGAGTGGGGGCGTTAAAATAGGAAGCAACTCTTTCTTGTACCATAAAACACATGTTTGGAATCGAAATCTATCTTAAAATCGCCTACTGAAACTGTTTTACAATCTTCGCCAGGCATATTCTTCCTGTAGGCATATTCCAACTATACCGCAAAGACATTTTAAATGTTGTTTGGAATTGGCATCATAATCCACGAGTGTACCGTGTTTTCCTTTCTTGTTCCACAGAGCACTTCGGAATAGAAATCTATATTAAAATCGCCTAGTAAAACTCTTTTACAATATACGCCAGGCGTTTTCTAACTATACGCGAAATATATGTCAAGGCCAGGCCTGCAAAGCCCTCGCGAATGACTCAACATCCACCAGCACCTAAAAGCGACAACCCGTAAAGGCCTCAATAGCTTTCCCCCCTGATTAATAAAATGAAGACGACCTCAGCCCGAAAGAACTCTCACCCCTTTTTTTTTAGGAATAGACATTCGAGGAAGAGCTGCGGCACTAAGCAGTTGATAGCTGTATGCTCATGTACGACGATACGAAGAATAATGTAAACTCCAGCATGTAAATTACCTGTAAATATATTTTTTTCTTTAATATTAAGTGAAATAGTAATTATTCATCCCTAGACACCAGCCTAATACTCTCTCTTTTAATATTTATGGGGGCTCGACCCCAGAGAACCGTTTTGCAATAAGTGAACGATATGACGCAGTTCTTTTTTCTTATGACGCAGTTTATCTTTCGTCGTGGTGCTTAAGAGTGCAATCGGGGTCGCCGGGGGCTCCGGTGCAATACGGATAACGCACTTTGAAGTAAGTGAACTAACTTTGTTATTACATTAAAATGTCACTAGTCGACATTCCAGAATTGGCGGTTGCCATTAAGAAGAAAAAAAACAGCAAAAATTAAGCTACTTCATCAACTAATTTTCGAAAATACTGGAGATAGAAAAAATAGAGATCGGCTCAGATCGTTCCCTGGCTTTGCCTTCTCACCAGACGGTGACGAATTGAAAAATAAAATCGCAAAAACCAAAACAGAGTTTACGGTTAATAATTTGATTACTTTGGCTAATATACTGCAAATTTCTAATGAAGGTACGGGTGATGAGCTAGCCACTCGAATTGTCTCTTGCTTAAACAATTTAGAAGTACTTAAAGATAATCTTGTTCACGATGATTTAACTGATAATGAGTCTGAGACTGAGTTCAGTCACACTGAAGTTCAAGGGAGCAAATGTAACGTGCTTTCCCAAACCGAAAGTGTTAATGCTAATAATTTAAAAATAGCTGAAAATGTTGTGAAAAATACTAGTATGCCAACAAGAGATAATTTTAGTGCATTCGAACATTACAGGCAACCACCAATACATGGCAATTTTATAAACTCTCACGTCTCTTTTTCTGACTTGGAAAGTTTTATTGGGCCATTTGAAGGCAACAATTTCGAAAGCGTTGAAGCCTGGTTAGAAAACTTTGAAGATGCTGCATGTTTGTTGCAATTAACTGAGCTTCAAAAAGTAATATTTGCTAAACGCTGCATGCAGGGAAAGGCCAAATTGTTCCTTGCTAGCGAATCGAAAATTCATTCTTATGAGATATTTAAAAAAATCATGCTTGAGGAATTCGGCGATACATCTAACTCTGCCGAAATTCATGAAACGCTCTCTAAAAGGAAAATGAGATGTGACGAGACCATTGATGAATACTTTTTGAATATGAAACGATTAGCCAATAAAGGCAAGGTAGAAGATGCCGCATTGATGAAATACGTAATAAATGGTATCAATGAAGATGTTTATAAAAAAGCTTCTCTGTACGGATGCCAAAATTTGGTTGAATTTAAAAACAGGTTAAAAATTTTTGAGCAAATGCAGTCAGATGAACAAAAAAATAAAATTCCTAAGAATAAATTTGAGCAAATACAAAAAGTGTATGATGCTAAAGCTAAACCGAATCTCGAAAATACTAAAATACCTGTTTCGTCCCAAATTCGTTGTTTTTCCTGTGGTATGTTGGGACTACAAGTCTTATGTAAGTCAAAATTTTGCAAACATAAAGATAAAGGCCTTAAATGTTTTGCTTGTAATTCCTTCGGACATAAATCTAATGACTGTGTAAAACGTACTGTTAAGATAGAAACTAAATCAGAAGCTATTCATGAAGTTGAAGTACAACCAAATTTTTTCTCAGAAATGCAAAAGCAAATATCAATTCTAAATATCCCCATAAACTCTCTTTTTGATACAGGAAGTAAAGTTACAATTATAAAAGAGCATATTTATAACAAATTACGTAAACCGACTTTAACCCCCACAAACATGATTTTTGCCGGAATCGGCGCAGGCGAAATGAAACCCTTTGGCTATTTTAATACAACTATTTCTATTGATAACCACACATTCCAAACCGATGTATTCGTTGTCGGTAATAATTTAATTGCTCCAGACGCTATAGTCGGAACCGACGTTATTAAGCAAGGCGAATTCACGTTTAGTGCTGAAGGCATCCAAATTAAGACCAATGAAAAATCTTTCATCCATGCAATTACTGCTATAGAAAATAAAGACGAAGTGGATCTAACTCACATTCAATGTCCTGAATTGCGAGCCGAAGCTGCGCAAATAATTTATTCATACAAACCACACAAAACAAAACACGCTAACGTCAGCATGCACATTGTCGTAAAAGATGATATTCCAGTAGCTCAACGACCGCGTAGATTTTCCCATGCCGAGAACGACGAGATTCGACGTCAGGTGCGTAAATTATTAGATGAAAACATAATCAAACCTTCAACTTCCGACTACGCATCGCCGGTTGTATTAACAAAAAAGAAAAATGGCGAATATAGAATGTGCATCGATTACCGGAAAATAAATAAAAAAATTATCAAAGACAGATTTCCCCTACCACTAATTGAGGACGTCTTAGATAAGCTGCACGATGCAAAAGTTTTCACGACGTTGGATTTAAAAAACGGGTTTTATCACGTAGATATCGATGAGGATAGTAAAAAATATACATCTTTTGTGACTTCGGAAGGCTCCTGGATGTTTAATAAAGCCCCATTTGGTTTATGATTATCACCAGCAGTTTTTCAACGCTATGTTTTTCAAGTGATGCATGAGCTATTACAAGACAACACTGTCATAATATACATGGACGATATCATTATTCCATCAACTGATATGCAGCAGGGAATACAGAAACTAGCACGTGTGTCAAATACGGCATCACAATATGGTCTCGAACTCAATTTTAAAAAGTGTCACTTTTTAAAACAAAAAATTGAATTCTTAGGCTATATCATACAAAACGGAACGATTCGACCGTCACCAGACAAAACTAAAGCCGTTCAAAATTTTCCAGAGCCTCGTACCGTAAAACAAATTCAACAATTCCTTGGCTTAACTGGTTATTTTCGAAAATTTATTAAAAGTTATTCAATAATCGCTAAACCTCTGAGTGACTTATTAAGACAAGATGAACCTTTCGTTTTCGGTCCTGATCAGCAGCTAGCATTTCAACGATTGAAGGACGCGCTTTCAACAGACCCACTCTTACATCTATTTAGCCCAGGTGCCAATCTCCAGTTACATACGGACGCTTCTAAACACGGATACGGAGCCATTTTGCTCCAAGAGTCTCCAGATGGATATCACCCAATCTACTACATGAGTAAAAAAACTAAACCGCACGAAGAAAATTATTCTAGTTTTGAATTGGAAGTATTAGCTATCGTTGAAGCACTTAAAAAATTCCGTCACTACTTACATGGAACACATTTTCAAATTTTTACCGATTGTGCCGCATTTCAAAAAACCATGAGTAAGCGTGACATCGTACCCAAAATCGCCAGATACGCTCTTTTTCTCCAAGAGTTCGACTACGAAATTTTACATCGTCCAGGACATCAAATGAAACATGCTGATGCATTAAGTCGATCGCCTGTCATGTTTATCGCGTGCGATGAAATCACAGCCAAAATTAAAGCCGCACAAAACACTGATGAGTACATTAAAACTCTTAAGCGTCTATTAGAAGATGGAGACACACAGGAATACAACATTCGCAATGAAGTCTTATACAAAATTGTAAATGGTAAAGAGTTACTAGTTGTACCAGCTTCGATGCAAACCAACCTAATTAAAAAAATTCATGACAAAGGACATTTTGCGGTTCAAAAAACAGAAGACATTTTAAAACTTGACTATTATTTTCCTCAAATGCGAAGTAAAATTGAGCATGTCCTAGCTAATTGCATTCACTGCATTCTAATAAACAAGAAACGAGGCAAGGGAGAAGGTTTCTTGCACCCAATCCCCAAAGGTGACACGCCACTACACACATACCATCTCGATTTTCTGGGACCCTTACCATCGACTAACAAAAATTATAACCATCTATTCACTGTCGTAGATGCTTTTAGCAAATTCACGTGGATTTATCCTGTCAAATCGACTTCTACAGCGGACGCATTGACTAAGTTAGAGATTCAGAAAAGTACATTTGGCAACCCATCACGCGTAATTACTGACCGTGGAGCGGCGTTTACATCAAATGCTTTCCAAGAGTACTGCAATAACGAATCTATTGAGCACGTAAAGATCACTACAGGTATACCACGTGCAAATGGGCAAGTAGAACGAATCCATGAAACTTTAATCCCTGTGTTAAGCAAGCTTTCAATAGATGAACCCGAGAAATGGTACAAACATGTCCCAAACCTGCAAAGAATCCTAAATAGTACCATAAGTTCGTCCACCAAATGGTCCCCATTTGAAGTGCTTATCGGCACTAAAATGAAGAATAAGGAAGACAACAAAATACTCGAAATTTTGAACGAAGAATATACATCGCACTTTATTCAGGAAAGAGAAAAGCTGCGTGACGACGCTAAAAAGAACATCTTAAAAGTCCAGGAAACGAGTAAGAAACACTTTGACAAAAAAAGGAAGACACCCACTAAGTACAAAAAAGGTGATTTGGTAGCCATCCAACGGACGCAATTCGGCACTGGCCTTAAATTGAGACCCAAATATTACGGGCCATACCGAATTAAAGCATGCAAACCGAACGATAGGTATGATGTGGAAAAAATCGGGAACCATGAGGGACCGAATTCGACTTCAACCGCCGTGGACTTTATGAAGAAATGGTCCACCGATATCACCTAATTATCTTCCGCTTCTGACTAGAAAAACTCCCGACCGTGACTTTTTATTCCCGGACTTGACAACTCTCCCAAATATCACTGTTAAAGACAATCACATTTTTTTTTCTCACTTTTCTAGCACAGCTCCAAGACGTATTTCGTGACGATGTCGAAGAAGACGAAGGGCAGCCTCACGACGATTTGATTAGAAGCCTAGCCCACATGTTTTTCCCTTTTTCTCGTTTTTTTTCTTTTTATTTTCAGGACCTCAGACGATAATTGGGTCCCTGATGCCTACTGATGACGTCGACGATGAGGCGGATAACGCCCGGCCAAAGACGAGGACAACGTGGTGCCCACGAGAGCCGAGGACGTCTCCGAGCAGGATGGCCGAATGTCAAGGCCAGGCCTGCAAAGCCCTCGCGAATGACTCAACATCCACCAGCACCTAAAAGCGACAACCCGTAAAGGCCTCAATAGCTTTCCCCCCTGATTAATAAAATGAAGACGACCTCAGCCCGAAAGAACTCTCACCCCTTTTTTTTAGGAATAGACATTCGAGGAAGAGCTGCGGCACTAAGCAGTTGATAGCTGCATGCTCATGTACGACGATACGAAGAATAATGTAAACTCCAGCATGTAAATTACCTGTAAATATATTTTTTTCTTTAATATTAAGTGAAATAGTAATTATTCATCCCTAGACACCAGCCTAATACTCTCTCTTTTAATATTTATTTATAATAAATTGTCACGTTTTGGCACCACATTTAGCGATCCATTATCAAAAATTGCAAACTTTGTGCGACTTCCAACATTTTATTAACGCACCCCCCCCTCTCCACATTATCTGGCAAACACATTTGAAAAGTGACTCGACACGCTAATGTCTACACAGAAATCCTGATTGAAATTAATAGCACTCTTGGGCTAAACATTTTGGGGTGGACCGCATTTATGACTTAGGGGTATGAGACATAGTTAAAAACCTATTCTCAGACCTAACGAATATACATAGAAAATTTCATTAAAATTGGTCGAGTGGTTTCGGAGGAGTTAGGTGACTAACACTGTGACAGGAGAATTTTATATATTAGAAGATATACTATATATATGTACGACGAAGAACCATTACATTATGACCACCCTCACATATTTCAATGAACTCGTCTAGATGACAAGGAGAGCACGTAATTATGTGGGAATGGTATTTAACTGTTGCTGGAGAAGGTAAGGAATCGTTGTTGCACTAAACGTTTGTGAGTGATGGGAAAGACTGTTGATCAAGCAAATTTTCATAGAGGGCAGATTGTAATGGCCCGAAGACTCTGAACGAAAATTTGCGAAACTGGACGACTGGTCGGTTATTCACGATCTGCCTTTGTTATTATTTATAAAAAGTAGATTAATGACGGTGAAGCTAGCAGCAGACGCCCAAGATGTTGGGCATTCATGCATCATCAATCAAAGAGGACGTCGAAGTTTGTCGCGCCTAGTCTAGTACAGCCAAATTGACAGCAGACAATGACTCAGCTGACAGCCGAATGCAACGCAGGTCCAAGTACAAGTGTTTAAGAACACACAATTCAGCGGATACTGTTGGATATAGGACTGCGGAGCAGACGTCCCACTCGTGTGCCCCTGCTTACCAAGCGTCATTGTCAACTACACCTACAGTAGGCACGGGAACATCGAGACTTGACCACGGATATGTAGAAGAGTGTTGCTTGGTAGGATGAATCCGGTTTCTCCTTCATCACGTCGATGGTCGTGTCAGGGTATGTCGTCTTCCAGCATAGTCTAAGAGCCAGCGACCGCCAGACCTTCATCATAGTATAAAAGCTGAAACTTTCTCTGCGCATATTCCCCAATAGAGGTAGGAACAATCGGCCACTATAAAGTTTGGAGGATCGTGGCTTTGTCAGGTAACAGGTGGCAAAGGTGTATGAAATTGCAGAATATTTTCGTCATTTCATAAAGCTTAATTTTTTTTACATGTTCTTCTTCGCAGTACTAGAAATCACTTTATCCCTTGCCAGATACTTTTCCATCGTGGCAAACCCCCGCCAGACAACCTCAAAGTCATGGAAAACTGTTGTGTTCGTAAACTCCCGCGACGAAGTACGTCAAGCTGTCACAAAGTGCCAAGCAAATTTTATACTGCTACTTCTGAACTTTCTTTAGATGCTGCAGCGCGCTCGTAATAGAATTACGTTTTCCATGACTTTGAGGTTGTCTGGCGAAGGTTTGCCACGATTGAAAAGTGTCTGGCAAGGGATAAAGTGATTTCTTAGTATTGCGAAGAAGAACATATAAAAATATTAATCTTTCTGAAATGACGAAAATTTTCTGCAATTTTATACACCTTTGCCACCTGTTACCTGCCAAAGCCACGATCATCCAAACTTTATAGTGGCCGATTGTTCCTACCTCTGTTGGGGGTATGCGCAGAGAAAGTTTCAGCTTTTATACTATGACGAAGGTCTGGCGGCCTCGGGCTCTTGCTCCAGCAGAACAGCTGCTTCTTTCTCCCCGGTAGCTCAAACACCACCATGTTCCAATATGTCGACTTTGTGTGGCTGCTGCTTAAATATTTGTATGATTTGATTGTCAAGATTTATAAGAAATAAAGCACGTTTTTGAAGAAATAATGCACGTAGCGTCATGCAAATTTCAGGAGCGGTAGTGGTGAGATGGATATGTAAATGATTAAATTTATGCACGCATCTGATCACGTAGTACTCATAATCGGGCTAAAGGCCATGAACTTTCACTTCTCATAAATAGCATCTGAGGTTTTGCGTAACATTTGCGACTTTCGTGGAAACGTAAAAGTGCCTCAGAGACGTCGGAGAGCTCAACACCACCAGTTAAAGGGCGGGGAACGTGACGGTACTATCGAACTTCATGAACTTGGTTTGTTGCTGCACAACGGGAGTGCTATCCAACGTTGTGTCCCACGACTTATTCAGGAAGTTCGAAGAGGAAGTAGTGCGTTCAGGTGCACGTCAGAGTGCACAAACCAGCGTATTCGCCAGTCGACTAGTCGAGATCCTTTCTCCACGTCACGTGACATCCGAAGCTGGTTGCCACCAAGTGCATACGGATTTGTGTCTACCCAAACCACACGTAACAGACTGCATGAAGTACAGTTACATGCACTGGTACCAGCAACAAGGGTACTGTAGACCGATCAACACACAGCTTGACGCCTGCGTTATGCCATCGTCATCGTACCTGGTCATCGAATGCCACAGTGTGTTATTCATGGATGAATCCCGTTTCTGTCTGTGGAGGAATGACGTTGACGGAGGAATGACATGGCTGCGACCCGGAGAACGCTACAAACCAGAACCAGCCCATTCTGTCGAGTGTCACACCGATCCTGCAGCAGGTACCATGGTTTAGGGTGGCATAATGTTTGATCACAGGACAGATGGTACACATTGACAGCAGACCGCTACGTCACATAAGTTGTGAAGCCTGTTGTTCTGCCCTTGTTGTAGGGCGCATCCGATACGGTATTCCAACAAGACAATGCCAGGCAGTATGTCGCAGGTAGAAATCTTAACCGCCTGACGGGATTTGCCATCCGCAAACCTGTGGCATTCAAATTCAAATTCAAATTCCCTGGTCGGCAGCCTTTCCCAGATCTGAATCCTATCGAATACCTGTGGGAACTTATTGAACGTGCAATGATCCGGGAACCACAACCGCAAACGATGGATGATCTGCTCACAGCAGTGGGAGTGGCTTAGCAAAGGTTCTCCGGGCCATCAATGAACTCACTGATAGCATGCCTTGCCTGATTGAGGCTTGCATAGCTGACCGACGTGGGCACATTGGATACTGAATAAATTAGTTAAAAATGATTTTATTTGTCTGTTTTATTTTCATCTCACCACTATCGCTCCTAAAATTTGCATGATGCTACGTGCTTTATTTCTTGGTTTCACAATTTCACTTTTGAGGAGTGTATATTGAAGTCAATTGTTTTCACTGTTCTCAAAATAAGGTTGGAGGACTTTAGTACGCACCCTATTATGAATAAGTTTCTAACGGGCTAAAACGAGGACACTCAACAAAAACTAGGAAGTACAAAAAAATCAAACATTTGACCATTTGACCGAATTGGAAATAAAGTTTTCCCAAGCAACCCAGACAAAAAAAAAAAAAAAAAAAAAAAAAAAAAAAACGAGACAAATACCATTTTAAATTTTGAAGAAACCATATACTTTAAAAACATGATTGTGAGACATATTTAACTTCGGAATCGCTTCCACAAGAGTGCTTAGAAAACATTATGAAACCCGATCCATTTTTGAAAATAATGGGTAGCATAAAGTTTTGTGTATTTCCTTTTGCATATCAATTTTGCGTCTAGAAATAAATTTCAAAAGCCTGTATCAAATTTAATGTGGTATAAACTGGAAAAAAATATGCCCTGGAAGATTGGCGTAGCTGTTAAATAAATATTTTAAAATTTGTTGCTTTTGCTAACCGTAGTAGAATAAGTATGCTGGAGCTTTGGGGTGATTCACAAATTTTACCATTCATTTTTGATAGGACATCGAAGGCAATTTTGTAAATACATTTGTAAAACAAAAAGTTAATGAAATATATATTTTTACTTTTTAAATTTTAATTTGGAAATATTTTAATTTTATGCTTTAAGAAAGGAAAATTTGTGCATAATTAATAAATCAATGGGTTTCAAATACTGGTTTTTGACTGTATTTTCATGAATCAATAATAATAACCGTCGCCATTGTTACTAACTGAACAAATGCGATCGTAAATTTCATATATACACTGTGCAACATGAGGTTTATGTCAAGACTTCTGATTTTGGTGCGTAATGATTTTTTTTTTTTACCTGCAAAATAACTATCAAAGTCATGTAACTTATTTTTAAATAGCTTACCACGTCTTTATGTCACGTGCCAAGTGTTTTAACTTAAACTCCTCTCTGCGATGCACAATATCAAATGAAAATATATCTTTTAAATGGATACTTTTGAAGTAGTTTACCCTGTCTGTCTGTCATGCGTCAACTACTTAGATTTTTCTCCGTGCTCAGTATCAATAGAAAATTTAACTCTTTAAAGCAGGTATTTGCAAACTTTGAAAAGTTGCGGACCAAACTTTAGCGAAGTCGCGGGCTGTATAATTGGGATTTATATGGCTTCATGGTTTCGTATTACGACAAGCCTACACTGTAAAAAAATTCAGAAACGTTACATACTTATAGCAGAAAGGTTTCCGAAAGTATAGCGTAACCTACCGATGCTCTACTCGAACTCACGATTTCAGAAACATAACCCACATTTCGGCGTAAAATATTAACGGGGAAAGGAAATCTTCATTTGGGACTTCGCGCGCATGTGCCAAGTGCCAAGAGACAGATGGAAAAGAGTGAACGCGTCTTCCCTAATAGCACAGATGGTCACAAAAGAGTCGCTGTGACGTCACAGAGGGTCACAATTGCCACAGGACTGTCACATACTAGTCACATTGTGACTTGTGAGTGATGTGACGCCACTGTGTGGTCACTGTGAAGTTTATTTGTGACCAGTCACCAGGTGACCTCGCCGGATGAATACTTAAATAAAACGGATGAATGCTTAAATAAAACAGCACATTATCTCCTGAAAATAATTTATGTGGAAGAAAAAGATTTAAGATTTTTAATTTATATTTATTAAATATGGTATTTTCCCTCCATTTATAAAATACTCCAAAAAATTTTTAAGTGTCCAAAACCAGTCATTCCAGAACTAACTTTTGCAGCAGTCAGTTTACGTTTAAAGCAATCAGAGCAAGACGATCACAGCGCTGAGGTAACGTGTTGGCCTATGAGCGAGTGCGTCGAGGGTTCGATACTGGTACTGAGCGCGCCTTCCGTGAGAGTTTTGTGCTCGACTTAACTCCGTGAGAGTTTGGTGCTCGTATCGCTCCCATAAAAAGTCAACTGCTTCATACGAATAATATCTATCCAGGCATGATGACGAATTATGGAATTTCAAATATCTTCCTCTTAGAAATCCATTCATAAGTTTTTCGTATCATAAAATCTTATTTCGAAAATAAATATAATCTGCATTTAGAGCCAGAACAAAAAAGCATCCCAAGATTCGGTAAAAGGCATTTAAACTATTTTTTAAAGAATCGGTTTAGTCATATAATTTTCGATTATGCGGTGATACTTTTTTTTTTAGCTTCTTGAAATACTGCTTGCGGGAAATTGTAACTTATGACGGTTCTTTACTCGCGCTTAGAAAGTACTTTCATAATCAAAGCCATAATTTTTTTAAAGGGAATTTAATCTGGGAATTATATATTTCCATAAAGAGAAGGCTCCGTTATTTAAAATTCGCCGTTCGCTTCACTGATCCGAAAAATTTATTTCGTCAAATTACGTTTGTTGATGGTGGCAGCGCTGCTAAATATGAAAAATGAAAACATAATACTCGAATGCCAGAGAGAAAGGGAAAAGCACCATCGGTGAGTTTTAAAATTTTCTAGTTCAATTATCTGAAGAAAACTTTCATCGCTAAGTCTGAAAATATATATATATAAGGTCTTGCTTTTACCCCCGCTGCTCAATACACAGAGTAAAGAAAAATATTACTTTTTTTCAAACTGAGCTTTTTCCTTCAGAATTTCGCGGTATTTTTTAATAAACTTTATATGTAACTTTTACAAGTCAAACGTGATCGAATATACCGAATGTATTTCACGACGAAAAAGAATTTTAACTATTGGAAGAGTATTTTTCGAATAAAGTAGTTGAAAACATACGCAAATTTATCAAATAGTTTGCATCTTATGCAATGTTTTACTTTACTTTTATTTTTTATTCTTTGAATCGCAGAAAACAAATGTACTGTTCAATTAGTAAACACGTCTTTCCATTTAAAAATCAGAATTCCATTTGTACTTTTATAAAATACAAAAGCACATAGGCGAAAAAATTAATTTCCTTCGATACTTATATTTTTATTTCAGTATATTTGTACCCCCTGAACCCGCGCTGCTGTGGCGCAGTTTCTAGTTAAATGGAAAAGAAAATGCTTGTGTGTTTTATTATATCAACGCTACGCTTTGGGTGATCTGCCAAGGATGGGGGTGCCTTGGTAGGAGGACTTTCTAAGGACCTCTAACGCGTATTCACGTTACATCTGGAGCAAACCTACCAAACCTCCAGATTGTTAGATCGACAGCCGTGCGATGGGACCCGAACCCGGGACCTTCACACTCCGGCCGTCTACAATTTTCAGTGACATAACCACTGTGCCGGGGTGAGGCCAACAAGAAAACGCTAAAATTTCGCCGCCAATAAATGAAAATAACGGCCTTATTCGCCAAACACTTGAAACGAGGATTAATCAAATCACGCGTGTTTAAGTCATTGGAAAGCTATCTTGCCCACGACTTCAACGCGATGTGTGGATTAATTTGTGTATCAAGTGTTGGGTGAGCAAGGCAATAAGATAAACGAAAAATAGGAGTTAGAATCGGAATAGGTCAGATCCACCTCCCATATACCGCAAAAGTAGTGCCAAAAATGTCATAGATGGAGGACTTTGGGAGATTAGAGGTTTTGGACGAGCGAACATTTACATTTGTGCAGATAGATAGATAGATAGATAGATAGATAGATAGACCGAAAATGCATCTCGTAAAGGTCCTTCAATCCATCACCCATCCACCTTCTCGGACGAAAAACAGAAAACTGGATCCAGTTCCCACAGACTTTGTCTTGGTAGTGACTTCAAAAAAAAAGCCTGTTTATACCTGTCACCGGCGTCACGTCTATAAAATAGGTATATAAAAGCATGCGCGTATACGAATGCAACGTTGTGTCAAAATTTCAAAGCAATCGGAACAACAAAAACAGGAGTTATAATGCATTAACCCATTAAGAATTGCATACATTTTACATTCTTCAAAGTCGTTGATAATAACTTTTTAAGACTCACTAATGAATAAATAGACAGGAAAGCTGTTTTTAAGAACTATGTTTATTTAAATAATAAACATAAAATAGATTTTATATTTATAGTTATACTTTCTACCTTGATATACTTAAAGATATTTTTGTTCCATAAAAACTAAAAATTAAATTTTACACTAAATATCATTTTAGATGTATATTTTCAGAGAACATTATTCTGCTATTGGCAAAGTAAAAGTTAAAATGGTTGCTAAAATTTTAAACCTCATTGTTTGTTTACAAACACAACGAGCATGTATATATGTTATTGATGCGAATATGTAGATAATATTAAAAGACAATTTGATAGTTTTTGAAAGACAAAATCGTGTTTAAAGCGAATGCCCAGATAAAGTAAATAAAAAACTTTGTAAAAAACACACATAAGATGTTATAGGTAAGAGGATACGCACGTTTCAACCAAAAATTGTTTTGGCCTTCATCAGTCCAAGCCCTTCGTCGCAAGCAACACAGGGAACTGAAAAGAGATAAACAAGCAAGATGTTGCCACAAGGGGCAAAGAAAAGTCGAACAAAACCACGGAGAGGGGAGAAAAAAAATATATAAATAAAATATGGGATAAAAAGGAAAGGAAAGAATCACAAAAATACAGAAATAAAAAAGGAATAAATAAAAAAAAATTATAATAATTAAAAAAAAAAGGAACACACGAATACAAACACACACACAAAAAAGAGAAAACAGAAGAAAACAAAATAACAAAAAACAAATAGAACACAATATAAATATATATAAATTTTTTTAGTAAACTCTCTTCTAACCAACTTGATACTTTGCGACATCTTATTGCTAATACTATCTCTTCAAATAATGTGCATGCCAAATCTAACCTTTCTCGTTCTCAAAAAACTGCTCTCAAAGAACTTAATTCTAACCCTAATTTACTCATTACTAAAGCTGATAAAGGCGGCCAGACTGTTTTACTTGATAAATCTTCTTATGCTGATAGTATTAATAACATGCTAACCACTGGTCCATACACTAAATTAAATTCTAATCCTACTAACAGTCACCTTTCTGAAATTAAACACACTGTGAAGTCCTGTGTAATCTTAAATGCTCAAACTAAACGTTTTGTTATTCCTTCTATTGCTATCTGTGCTCGTTTCTATGCCATTCCTAAAATTCATAAAATTTCGCTTGCCTTTCGCCCCATTGTTTCTAACATTGGTACTGCTTCTTATATCCTTGCACGTTTCCTCTCGCATACTCTCTCACCTTTGACTGCTAGTAATACCCACACTGTTAAAAACTCTTATGATTTCGTTAACAAAGTTAAACTTCTTTCTCCTACTAATTGTAAAATGCTTTCTCTTGATGTTAAATCTTTATTTACTAATGTTCCTATCCAAGGTGCGATTGACTGTTAAGGAGTTTATAGCTTTAGTAAGCGTTTGTATTAAACAAACTGCTTTCATTTTTAATGGCTCTTTCTATAAACAAACTGAGGGTCTTGCTATGGGTAATTCTCTCTCTCCTCTCTTATGTGATATTTATATGCATTATTTTGAAGAGAAGCTCTTCAAAGTCTTTAATTTTCCGTGCTGGGTCAGATATGTTGACGATACTTTCGTTCTAGTGGATTCCAATTGTGATATTTCTAATTTACTTTTGATTGTTAATTCTGTTGATCCGTGTATCCAATTTACTCTAGAAGAGGAGTGCAATAATTCTTTACCTTTTTTGGATGTTCTTGTTTCTAGGAATCCTGACGGTTTCTCTACTTCTGTTTTCCGCAAACCCTTTTCTATATCTTTACCTCCTCATGCCCTATCTAATCATCCTTACCAACAAAAATTTCTGCTTTTTACACTTATGTGTTTCGTGCTATCAAAATTTGCTCTGATTCTTCATCTCTTAATAATGAAATCTATCTAATATATAAAATTCTCCTGTCACAGTGTTAGTCACCTAACTCCTCCGAAACCACTCGACCAATTTTAATGAAATTTTCTATGTATATTCGTTAGGTCATAGAATAGGTTTTTAACTATGTCTCATACCCAGGGGCGTAGCCAGGGGGGGGATATCGGGATATATTCCCCCCGAAATTTTTGGATTAGTGATGAAATTCCGTCTATTTATACAGATATAAGTTCATATCCCCCCCGAAATTTTTTTCAGGCGCATATCCCTCCCCGAAAAATTTTCCTGGCTACGCGCCTAAGTCATAAGGGCGGTCCACCCCAAAATGTTTAGCCCCAGAGTGCTATTAATTTCAATCAGGATTTCTGTGTAGACATTAGCGTGTCGAGTCACTTTTCAAATTTGTTTGCCAGATAATGTGGAGAGGGGGGGGGGCGTTAATAAAATGTTGAAAGTCGCACAAGGTTTGCAATTTTTGATAATTTATCGCTAAATGTGGTGCCAAAACGTGACAATTTATTATAAATATATTTCGCGTATAGTTAGAAAAAGCCTGGCGTATATTGTAGAAGAGTTTTATTAGGCGATTTTAATATAGATTTCTATTCCGAAGAAGTGCTCTGTGGAACAAGAAAGGAAAACACGGTACACTCATGGATTATGATGCACATTCCAAACAGCATTTAAAATGTCTTTGCGGTATAGTTGGAATATGCCTACAGGAAGAATATGCCTGGCGAAGATTGTAAAACAGTTTCAGTAGGCGATTTTAAGATAGATTTCGATTCCAAACATGTGTTTTATGGTACAAGAAAGAGTTGATTCCTTTTTTTAACACCACCACTCTCGCCAACCTAAAAAATCCCCGTCCTTTGGCGAGCTTTGCAGTCATGGGTCTCTGGGAGTTATGCACAAGTTTCAACGGTACTTACGTATTATCCCGGCGGTCCGCCAAGTCAAGCAATTTCTCACCAAGATAAATGCCGGGCACATGAAATTGTTGATGGTTTGGAATACGATTGGCAACGTATTTAAAATCTAAGAAAAAGTAGTTTGGCGGAAGTAACCGCCGGGATAATACGTAAGTACCGTTTCAACGCACCCAAAAGAACTAGGTGATAACTAAAGTAAACAAACTACCGATAAACGCGCCAGTCAAGGAATTTGAAGACAATTATTAAAACTACATTAATTGGTAATCCAAAATAAATAAAAATGTAACGGCATGCTGTACTTACATGTTGTTCCAAATCGCCATTTTAATTCTAAATTACGATTTCTACATAAATGCAAAAAATCGTCATGATAACTGCATATGTTTAATCATCGCCTCCTTGGCGAGAGTCGAGGCGTTAAAGTAGGAAACAATATATAAAACGGTGAAGTATAGTTGTGATATACTTGGCGAAGATTGTAAAATAGTTTTAGTAGGCGATTTTAAGATAGATTTCGATTCCAAAGATGGGTTTTATGAAATAAGGAAGAAAAATACAGCACAGTCGTGAATAATGATAACACTTTCCAACTTAATGGAATAAGTACGAAAAATAGGGACGACACATAAATTATGATACGATTTTAATGTATAGCACTATAGTGCCTCTTTAAAATCTGAAAGTGTTTCAGATTTTCATCCTTTTTTTTGGGGGGGGGGGGCAAAATTTTTTATGGAATGACTATCAATAAGTCTCAAGGCCAAACTATGTCTGTTTGTGGATTAAATTTGAGCACACTATGCTTTTCACACGGACAGTCATACGTGGCATGCTCTCGAGTGGGCAAACCATACAGTGGGCATCCAGTCAGTTTGTGTTATCTAAAGAGGGGATAGCAAAAAATATTGTATACTCTATTGCGTTAGGGGATTGATATTATTTTTTAGTAAAATTACTGTAATTTGCGATATATATAAATTTAAAGAATAAATTACAATGAATTAAAAATATAAATGTTTGGTATTGTGTTATTTTTATATTCCAGCATCGTTCACAGCGCTCCATGCCTCTTCCACTCATATACCACATCCTCACACACTCACAACAAGTTAGTCATTTCTTTCTACTAAAATAATCCTAGGAATAATTTATATGGCAAAACAACGTTTGCCGGGTCAGCTAGTTATTTACTTAAATTCCTTAGCTGTTTCTCGTGGTTTTAGCCCCTCTATTATTGATAAAGCTGTTTCTAAATTTAATAAGACTAATACTTCTACTAATACTATCAATTTTCACAACGAATTAATTGTACTACCTTTCTTTTCACCTTTATGCTACAAAATTTCTAAACTTCTCAAAAATTTCGGTTTCAAAGTCATTTTCAAACCTGTTAATAAACTTAAATTTTCTTGCCTTAAAGATCCTATTCCTACTGAGAACCGTTCGGGTGTTTATTATATTCCTTGTGGATCTTGTGATTTGGGCTATATTGGTCAGACCAGAAGAGCTCTCAAATTTAGGCTCAAAGAGCATGAGAGATATGTTCCTAAGCATGAACTTTCCAAATCTTCTATTGCCTCACATTGTTGGAATTCCAATCATCGCTTTCAGTTTTCTAAGGCTAAGATTTTGTGCACTCCTCAGTATTTGTCCCATCTGGATTTTTTGGAAGGTTTTTCCATTACCCAGCACTTAGAACGTCTTGTGAATGATGGTTCTTCCGTTCCTTTCGTTCATTCTGCTTGGAAGCTGCTGTTGTAAGTTTTTTTTCACTTTCTTCGTCTACTCCCCCCTCCCCCCTTTTTTCTTTTTCTTTCGTTCCCTTTTCCCCTCTAATCTTTTATTTTGTTTGCCCCCCCTTCTTTATGTGTGTATGTGTGTTACTGTCTTTCCTTTACGTTTAAAAAAAATATATTGTGCTGTCTGTTCGTGGTTTTGAATTAAATTTTTTTTTTTATATATATTTATATTGTGTTCTATTTGGTTTTTGTTATTTTGTTTTGTTCTGTTTTCTCTTTTTTGTGTGTGTGTTTGTATTCGTGTGTTCCTTTTTTTATTATTATAATTTTTTTTAAATTTATTCCTTTTTTATTTCTGTATTTTTGTGCTTCTTTTCTTTCCTTTTTATCCCATATTTTATTTATATATTTTTTTTCTCCCCTCTCCGTGGTTTTGTTCGACTTTTCTTTGCCCCTTGTGGCAACATCTTGCTTGTTTATCTCTTTTCAGTTCCCTGTGTTGCTTGCGACGAAGGGCTTGGACTGATGAAGGCCAAAACAATTTTTGGTTGAAACGTGCGTATCCTCTTACCTATAACATCCTATGTGTGTTTTTTACAAAGTTTTTTATTTACTTTATTGTTTAACACCAGTATTTTGAGTGTTTTTTCCGAATGCCGACATAATTTTAAAATTGATTTTTTATAATTTTATTTTACTTTATCTTTCCAAACCAAACGAGGTTGATAAAAAATTTGTATAATAGCACATATAAATGGTACTTATCAAGAAAATGATCACTTCGGACGGCTTCAGCTCAGATCCAGTTTTCTAAAATTGGAACAAAAATCAATCATCTACAAGAGCAGAATTGAGCTCCAGGCTTTCTGATCTTGTGCATGCTTGAACTTTTTTGTATATTCGAAGAAGACCGGACGTTATGTACCTGCCGAAATGATCATTTTTTCACTAAGTATCTTTTAAGTGTGTTATACAGTTTTTATTAATATTAAAATCGGCGAAGAAATTTCGGAGACTTGAGGGTGTGAACAAACGAACATTTATGTATAGTTTTGTTTACATAGATTTCGTAGAACCTGTTAAATCTTAGTATTACTGACTTCCTTTTTCTTGAAAGCAGTTGGCATTTTACACTGATTTCAATATCAATTACGATTCCTGAATTAATTCTAGTCATAGCTGAGAATTGTTTCTTTAACCCTAATGTATTCTATGTTATCATAAAGTAATAAAAAAGACATGGTATCCAATGAAATTTTTTTTTTTTACTTTTACTGTGAAGAGGCTCATAAAATATTGGCAATAGCTTTGAAGCACATACGGGCAACCTACGGGCCGTGGGCCGAATGTGGCCAGCCAATGCTTTTGATACGGTCCGTGGAACATATCAAAATTCCGTATAAAACTCAAACCATTCAAAATCCCATATAAATCCATCGTGCGGCTGTCGATCTAACAGTCAAGAGTTTTGGGTGGTTTTCTACAGATGTAAAGTGAATACGTATTATAATCCTTCAGAAAATCCTCCGCTTGAGGCACCCACATACACTGTAAAAAAATTCAACGTTACATACTTATAGCAGAAAGGTTTCCGAAAGTATAGTGTAACCTACCGATGCTCTACTCGAACTCACGATTTCGGAAACATAACCTACATATCGGCGTAAAATATTTACGGAGAAAGGAAATCTTCATTTGGGAGTTCGCGCGCATGCGCCAAGTGCCAAGAGACAGAGGGAAAAGAGTGAACGCGTCTTCCCTAATAGCACAGATGGTCACAAAAGAGTCGCTATGACGTCACATACTAGTCACATTGTGACTTGTGAGTGATGTGACTCCACTGTGTGGCCACTGTGAAGTTTATTTGTGACCAGTCACCAGGGGACCTCGCCGGATGAATACTTAAATAAAACAGCACATTATCTCATGAAAATAATTTATGTGGAAAAAAAAGATTTAAGATTTTTAATTTATATTTATTAATTATGGTATTTTCCCTCCATTTATAAAATACTCCAAAAAAATTTTAAGTGTACAAAACAAGCCATGCCAGAACTAACTTTTGCAGCAGTCAGTTTACTTTTAAAGCAATCAGACAAAACGATCACAGCGCTGAGGTAACGTGCTGGCCTATGAACGAGTGCGTCGAGGGTTCAATACTGGTACTGAGCGCGCCTTCCGTGAGAGTTTGGTGCTGCCATCTAGTGCATGCTACTTGTTAATTTGGAAACCTTTGTGAAATGGACGGAGAGGTTTCTGAAAAACACAGAAACGTCACTCGTTAATTCGGAAACCTTTCTGAAACAAACGGAGAGGTTTCTGAAAAGCACAGAAACGTTACTCGTTAATTCGAAAAGCTTTGTGAAATTAACGGAGAGGTTTCTGAAAAACACAGAAAGGTAACTCGTTAATTCGGAGACCTTTGTGAAATACATCGAAAGGTTACTCAATATTTTACCAAAATATACAGAAACGTTACACATCTTTTCCAGAAATCTTACCTAAAAAACAGGAAAATATGTAAATATTTTCCCGAAATATGCAGAGACGTTTCTAAATACCTTACCCGCATGGTTCGGAAACCGATATGAGCTGAAATATGAAAAAATATTTTAACATAGGGGGAGGGAAATTTTCTAAGCTCATAGTTAATTCATTTTTAGTGCAAATTTATTGAAAATTGGTATATTGGGTTAAAATGAGCTAAATTTTTGAAAACTGCAGTGAAATCTAGGTGTTGCTATTAGAAAAAAAAAATTGGTGCGAATTTAAATATGGAGATAGACCCTTACCTTATGCAAATTTTATGCACAACAAATTAAAGTGTGCGTTAATCGTAAGCGATTAATATATGTTATTTTGCTGTACGACGAACGACGAACGACGTCCGAATAAAGTGCAAGTGGGCATTTTTATTTTTTCGCAGCTGTACATTTCTGAACTTATATGAACTTTTCTCCTGTGTATGTAAAACAAGATCATTCAGTAGTATTAAAGATTAGCGATTTCTTGCCAAATATGGAAAATGATACCATATTGGTTTAAGTGTCGTAATTTATTTTTGACGCCCAGTTTGGCGATATTTCATCAAAAGATGCCAAGCTTGGCGATACCGGGCGAGGTTTAAGAAATGATCTAAACAATGACTGCCCATAGTTTTTAATGCATTGAAAGTCTTTGGGGTGAATTTGTAAATAAACAGCGCAGCCTATTGCAGTCAAAAAAGAAGATGCGCTAGATGTTATAGCAGTACTAAATACTAAATTGAAAGAGCGTCCGGCTAATCGTGTATGAGATACGGGAGATATATTCAAACGCGTGTGCATACCGATGTCTCGTCAAAACGAATACAGGGTGTGAACACTCACTTAAAATTGTTTTAGTGTTATTTGAAATATTGCCAGTCTAGTTTTATTTATTCTTTCAAGTAAATTTAGAAAACAAATTACGATATGTTGATTTAAAGCTGTTTAATTTAAATCATTTAATAGGAGCGCTATTTATAAATTCTTTAAACTACCATTAAAGAACACTAGGTTTCAACGATTTCTAGCTAAATACAGCTAAACTGGGTTCAGTTTGGGAACCTGTTTTTTGTGCCAAATTTGAAGATCTTTTGAAAAGCTTGGAGATTTTTGTCGCAATTTTCTAGCATATTCTATACTACATCGACTGCTGTCGTCAGACCATTAGCGAATTAAAAATTAAGATTTTCGAACTTCTTTTTATATTTAAATAAAACAGGGAGTGCATTTCAAAGATAGTAAAAGATTATCGCAAAATTACTATTAGTTACTACTGAAGAATGCAGACGGCGCTATACAAAAACTGATTTGTACTGTTAATGATGAACATATTCTAAAATTTTTAGTGAGTGAACAGAAAATATCACTGAATTAAAATGAATATCCTCACTGGATATTTATTTTTTAACTTTGCTTTTTTTCTAGGAATAAGAGATTCTATATCAATATAAATATATAAACTTTCTGTCCTAGTGTGCTTGCAGTGTTTGTAAACAATACCTAGCATGTATTTTACATTTTCTTTTGTTAAAATATTGAATTTTAGAATTTCATCAGTGTATACAGTTAATTTCATAAAAAGAAAATGACAAAGAGAATTGCTATTTTAGCTGTATTTATTGATTGCAAATATATATTTTTCCTGACTGAACTGTTAACAAATCAATAATCTATAAAATAGGAAAGGCAGAAACTTTTGACTATATTTTGGCTGAAGTATGTAAAAAATAATATAACCTTTATCAAGGAATGTTGTGATTATATTAAGTAGTTGAAGTGAAAAATAACAGAAATTCAAATCGCTCTTGTTAAGCTCAGAAACTGAAATTCATTAACTTGATTACTATTGAAATCCCACTAGATCTTGAATTGTTGCTTCCTTGTAATGAGTTCATACCTTGTTGTTGACTCCTTCACCATTAATTTCAGCCAAAATGATCGTTTAAGTTTCCACACAAACTGATTCAAAGCATATTGCTCTATCTAATTATCAATTTCTTTAAGAGGTCAATGCCTAATATGTGATCTGAGTCATAACGTCTTTTGAAGATACTTGCTGATCTGCTGAAAATTTAGAAAGAGGTGAAAGTTCCGACGTCCGAATCATTCTTCAGCGACTGGCGCTGTCTTGCGACGACGACGCCTGGAACGGGAGCGCTTTCTTCCAGATGCCTTCCGCTTGGGGCTCTTGCGACGTTTGGGACTCCGTCCTCTGCTTTTGCTCCTTCTGCGTCTAGTAGTCTTGCGACCTTTGGAACGGCTCCTGCTACGACGTCGCCTGGCTGCAGTTTTCACCTAAAGACAAATACGACAGACTCAATAAAAGTTCGATTAATGCTTTCCGAAAACATTGATTTTGTATCTCATCCTTCCTCCTTTGACGACATCTGGTTATTGATTGGCAACCCCCCCCCCCAAAAAAAAAGGAATGCTGCACTTACATGTTGTTTGAAACCAGCATTTTAATTTTAAATTAAAGGAATATTCCTTTGTTACGGTTGCCATATAAATACAAAAAATCTTCATGGTAACTGCACACGAATATTTATAGCCACATTAGAAAGGGTGGGAGGGGTTAAACAAGGATTCGACTTGTATTTTTAATAATTGAGTGTCTTCAAATTCCTCAACTGGTGCATTTATCGCTAGTTTGTTTACGTTCGTATCCATCAAGTTCCTATAAGTTCGTTTTCATCAAGTTCTCATCAAGTAGCTATATAGCTACTAGAAACGTGTGACTTGGAAGCTCATCTACGTGCGGCGATTTCTTAGGTTGGCGAGAGTGGGGAAGGGGAAGGGGTGTTAAAGCAGTAATTAACCCTTCTCCTATTTCTTTCGTATAGATGTGTTTCCAAAAATTAATTGGGTACTTACGTATTATCCCGGTGGTCATTTTCGCTAAACGATTTTTGCGTCAAATGTGCTGCCAAACTATTGCCAAACGTATTTCTAACCATGAATTATTTCATTTGTCCGGCATTTATCTTGGCGAAAAATTGCTCGTCCTGGCGGATCGACGGGATAATACGTAAGTACCATTAATTGTTTTTTACAAGATCAAAGTAGTAAATTTAACATTTATTCGAATACTTTTATAAGTAGGTATAATACTAAAAAGTGATAAAGGAGAAATGAAATTACGCAGCTAAACAAAAGGTATATAGTGGCTAGTTCATATCATGTCATTTATTGAGCCAAAAAAAAAAAAAAAAAAAAAAAAGGCGCTCCAAAAAGAGACAATACCAAAGCTGTGCTTCACAAACGCATGTTCTGTAATTATTTGAAAAATTGGTACATGTGAATATAAAATCATGTTTATCTTGAAAACTCTGTACAGTCAGAAATTTGGCGATTTTTTTCCCATGGTGTTTTGCACATATATACAAGTTTGTTACGTCATCGACGTTATTAAGAACTACTGTTATTATTACTTAATATTAAATATATGTTAATTCTATTATTAGTAAAACTATGAAACACCTTGGATATTTGTTACCAATGACGACTTCTCATTCTCTGGTTATTCTTTAGCGATTTACGTATGCGCATAAATGATCATGATTTGCCCCTATGGCTACCATTGAAACAGTTGCAATTCTTGGGTATCAGTCATCACATCTTGATAAAAAATTTCCCGCGGGGTACTTACGTATTATACAGGTGGTCCATCAAGATGAGTGATTTTTCTCCAAGATAAATACCGTACACATGAAATTTTTGATGTTTCCGAATACGATAGGCAATAGTTTGCCAACAGAATTCACAAAAACATAATCTCGCTGGAGTGACCGCCGGGATAATAAGTAAGTACTTTATAAAAGTAAATAAGTACCTGGTGCTAAACTATGGCAGTCTGACAAGGATTATGCATAAGAATAAAGAATATACGGAGAACTGTTTTAATGGCAATCATAACATGAAATCATTATCGATTATGCACTTGCTTAAATCGCCATATAATCAACAGAGAATGAAAATTGCCCATTGATGTCCAATATCCAAGCTGTACCAAACAGTTTTCCATACATAATCCTAGGTAATTCACGAACTTTGAACTACGAAATATTTCATCTCATCGTGGAAGTAGATATCCAGACTGTGCCAAAACTTCTAATTTTATTGCTTAAAATGAAAAATTTCATTTTGCCTGGTAACCTCTTGCTGCATCACTTTTCCGTTTGGCAGCAGTACGGTGTTCTGCAACAGACCCACCTTTCTTTTTTCGTCTTTTTGCTTTCTGTTATTTTATAAAGGTTATGTGAACACCTGCAACGAATTTGTTTTAAATTTCTCTGGAAATTATTAAAGATATACCTTATACAATCCGTCCTCCTTGTTGAGAATACCGCGATCAATGCCATTTTTCAAAGCCAGTTTGATCTCAGCGGCATGTACTGTGACATCAAGCTTCTTGGAGTCCCGCAAGAACTTCTTCAAATCCTGGAAAGAGACGCCTTTACTTCCTTGATATTGACGAATGGCATTCTGGACTCTACGAGAAACGGAAATGGTCTTCGAGGGTTTAGGGTTTTCTTCAGCTTTCCCAAGTTCCATAGATTTCATGATTAAATATAGAAATTTATGGCTGCAGTATTTCTTCAAAATTACTGGATGATTTAAGATGGAGTGATACCGGCTTAAAGCTTCAATTAGAAATGAAAGATTTAAAATGATTTTATTGTTCCAAATTTGCTATTTCGTGCAAAATATTTTTTAAAAGGAGAGACACGAGAGAAATAATGGAAGAAAAAAAATTATTCATTCTTCTGAAGTCCGATTCATGTGTGTCGTTTGCGATGGAAATAAGCAATCGTTTACGTCCAAGCTAAGCGAAAATGGTTTGCGAGGGAAATGCAATTCTGGTGTTGCAAAAATCCCGTATCAGGAGAACACTCTCAGAGCTGCTTGCTGGGATTACTGATATTTCACTAAGAGTTTCAACTTAAGGTAGCGTGAATTTAAATAGGTCAAAGTTTATTGCCGCATGAAATAAATGTAAATACGGTTTGTTCGTGTGGCATCGTCATTGTCAATAAATATTTTTGCGAATATTTTCTTCAATTCCATGGCAGCATCAGCAGCTACTAAGTGATGTGTTTTGCTCCATATGCATCCAGGCACGGTGTTTTCCAACTTCGTAAGGGAAGTGTAACTTCCTAAAGGATTAACTTCGTACAAAAAACATGAAAAATGCTCTTAAACACTACGCCAATATGCGAGGGCTTTTTAGCTCTCGCAACTTTATTTGCGAGGTTCTTAAACAGCGGCGAGAAAATCGGCTATCTTGATATCTGTTTAATCGACGCCTTTGGAATCCTACGGAATTCCCGGTGCGTCACATCCGTAACATCTGAATTGCAAAAACCTTAACACTCATCTTGCGAGGGTTTCTGGATTCGCCGGCGTTTCCCATTGCACATTTTTTCTTTGTAAAGGGAAACTCATGAATAGGGCTCTTAAACCTTGAGTGCTCAGAGTTTCAAATTTCATACCTGACTTTTAAAGCATGTTCACTGCCGAATTAGAGTAGAAGCAAATTTTCCCATGTTTGGATTAGTTTGTGGATTAAAGCCGACTGACTACACTAGAGCCCGAGGCTTATAGGAGGAATGCCCTCTGTGGGGGACTTTCTAATTGATCCAAGCACGTATTTACGTGGAGAAAACCACGGAAAACGCCAAACGGCTAGGTCGACAGACGGGTCCGGGCTTTGAACCTGGCGCCTCCCGCCGCCTTCCAGTTTCGAGAGCAGAACCTATCAATTTCACATATAAAAAATATAGTTTTTAATAATAAATAAATGATTCGTGTCGTGGAAAATTTAACATATTTCTTTCAAACTGCGTATCTTTAAAAGAATTATTAAGTTACTAGCTGCTACCCGCGACTTCGTCCGCGTCGGCTTTAGAGTTAGGTCCCGAGAGAAATGAAGCATAAGTGAATAACACATATGTTTGCGACAAAAGAAACTGCATTTAAATATTATTTGCCTTTTACTTATTTTAAATGAAGTATAATGCATGCTAGTATATTTCATTTAAAATAAGAGAGTATGCAGATTTGCTAAATTCAGATTTTTTTTCAGGCATTTGGCGAATAGAGACAGTTACGACAGTATTTTCGAACTGTTTTTGGTGTTCTTGTAAAAGAAATATTCATGCTATACGCATGAATTGTAGCCTGTGTTAATCAGGAATAGCGTAGCTTTCTATTAGCGAAAAAGTTTTAGAATCGGTTCTATTGTTACAGAGATACCCAGAGAGCGTAATGTCTTAGAATTATTTTGAGTGTTCCTGTAAAGGAACTATTTGCGCTACATGCATGAATTTTAGCCTATAATACTCAAGAATAGTGTAGCTTACTATCAGTGAAAAAAGTTTTGGAATCGGTTCAGTACTTACAGAGATACACATAGAGCGTAATGTAATTCTTATGAGTATCGCTGTAAAAGAACTATTTGTGATATATGCATGAAAGGTAACCTATAGCACTCAGGGTCCCACCGGTGTCTAAGAGGTTCTGCTCTCAAAACTGGAAGGCTGGAGGTGCCAGGTTCAAACCCCAGTCGCGCCTGTCGACCTAGCCGCTCCCAGTTTTTCGTGGTTTTCTCCAAAACTTCGCGTAAATGCGGGCTAGGATCCTTTAGAAAGTTCCCCATTGAGGAATTCCCCATATAGGCCTAGGACCCTAGTGCAGTCAATCGGTCTTAATACACAAGCAAACAATAATACTCAGGAATAGTGTAACTTTCAATCAGTGAAAAAAGTTTTAGAATCGGTTTAGTAGATATAAAATTTCCATAGAGCGCAATGCATTAGAATTATTTTGAGTGTTTTTGTAAAAGAAATATTTATGCCATATGCTTGAAAGGTTGCCTGTATGTTAATCCAGGGCTTAGGCTATCTTCATTACAAATTTTTCCAAATCCGTTCAACCATTTGTGTGTGATTCAGTCAAAAACATCTAAACACACAAGCCTACACATATTATTGGTAGGATTTGGAAATTTATGAGCTTTAAAAAACACATTTGGACTTTTCTTTCTTAATTAATAATGTTATTTTCATACCCTCTTAATTGCTGAGGTATCTCTTCAATACTTTTCTTGGAGAAAATTTGCTTTGGCATACTGCCTGGCTGGAGATATGAAGAAATTGTCGAATTGGCCGTTTATGAGCAGCGTCTCTTGGATTCCGACCTGCCTTAACGAATAGTAAATATATTATTCTCTCCTTTAAGGGTTTTCCACTGCTTTTAAACATGGAATTTACAACATTTCGCGCACTTATCGCCGTCTAAAAAAAGTCGCCAAGCACATTGCTAAAGCACATTTTAGTCATTGGCGTATCACTAAACTGGGGATTAATTCCACTTTTTGCAAATTTTGTTTTAATACTATAACCCTATAGTATTGCTGAAACTAAGTGTTGTTATTTCAAAATGGACACAACAATGGAACCAGCGGCCGACTTGGCGCGAAATACTGCGTGCCAAATGACTTCTCTAATTTTTTAGGGTGCATACTACACAAAAATTTTAACATTCGCACAAACAACTCCACATGAACTTTGCCGAATTTCACGGTCATCCGTTTGCGTAGTGCGCTGCAAAAGGGACACTAAAGTTTTGCTTAGCGTATTTATATATACATAGATAGATGGATAGATGTGGCATAAAACTGGCATAATTTCCGTGGTATTTAATATTTTTAGATGCACGCGCTTTTTTATTGAAGTAATAGCATTCTTGTTAGCTCAAAACATGAATCATTTGATACGGGCGAAACTCGCCAAGCATGGCAACGTAAAAACGTTTTTTAATTATTAATTAAAAAAGTAATTAACCCATCTATATCTAAACCCAAATTCATCCTAATCGATTCAGCGGTTTAGGCGTGAAAGCGTCATAAACAAACAAACAAACAAACAAACAAACTCACTTTCGCATTTATAATATTATATGTAGGATTCACAAAAGTAACAATTTTATTAGGAAATTTAGGTGACACTCGCGGCTGGTGGCGAACGTGTTTAAAATTCAGGCAAGAAAATTTGATATGGACATCACATGACTTCCTTGTAGGTTATTAAATTATACATATTTTCGAAGATCATCAAAATTTTTGTCATTTGAAACGTTTTCATTTAATCACTTATTCATTTTAATGTATTGAAATTATCCGAATGATCATGGAAGTGAATTATCCAGCGGACTGCAATCAAAATAAGAAATGGACACAACTAGATGTTACTTTAGTCCTAAATAAAAACTTCAAGATACACACGTACACGCCAAGCTTGGCGACTTTTCGTGTACATGCATATGTATTCAACTCTCAAATCTCAAAAACTATTAGTTATAGAATGTTGAAATTTCATAAATTAGAATGCTGTAACATCTATCTGTGCATGTCGATTTTTGGAACCAATGTACTGGAGAGTTTATTTACAAGACCACCCAAAAGAACTTCAATACATTAACGCTATGAACATCTTCAATATATTACATCTGCTGTCAGTCATTGTTTGGTCCATGCGTAAAATCTCGCCGACTGTCGTCGACTTTGGCGAGTTTTGCCGAAATGTCGCCAAATTTAGCGATAGTCAGTCATTTGGTCCATGACCAAAATATCGCCAAATTGGCGATAGTCTGTCATTGTTTGGTCCATGCCCGAAATCTCACCATTTGTCGTCGAACTTGGCGAGTTTTACCGAAATATCGCCAAATTTGGCGGTAGTCAGTCATTTGGTCCATGTACAAAATATCGCCATTTGTCATCGTCCTTGGCGAGCTTTGGCAAATTTTTCGCAAAATTTGCTGATAGTCAGTCATTGTTTGGTCTATGCTTAAAATCTCGCCATATGTCGTCGATCTTGTGGAGTTTCACCGAAATATCGCCAAATTTGGCGTCAAAAATTATTTTGCATTCTGTATAACTCTAAAACTTTAAACCGTAGAATTTTGAACTTTTGTATTTAGAACTATTGTTACATCCAACTGTTTTCATGATCTTTTTTTACTGCAATCGACTGGGTAATTTATTTACAGGGTCAGCCAAACGACTTTAAATACATTAAGGTGTATGGATGCATTAAAAGCACTAAAAGTCAGTTCGTCAATGACTACTTTGGCTATCCCTAATATCTCGCAAACTATCTGAAGCTTGTCGGCTTTTGGTGAAATATAGCCAAATAAAGTGTCAGAAGGAAATCTTACAAACTGAACTGAGCTCGGCGATATCGAAATATTTCGCTAGACATCGCTAAACCTTAGTATTACTGCAGTATTTTATCACTTTCAAACGAAATAAGTTTAGATGAAGTGCGCCGAAAATATTTTTGATTTAATAGACGTGCAAGGAAGTCATGTGTTGTCCCCATCAGATTTTTCTTAATTGTCTTACGCACTGTTGCAGAAGTAGTTCTACGTTTCACCATACAATAGATCTAAATTAGTTCAATTCTTTCGATGGAGAAACGTTTCACAATGATTTGGTTCCATTGATCAGTTTAAGCATCAAATCATGGCTCAATGTTTCTTCATAGAAATGTTGCAGCTGATTCAGCACCATATGATGGCGAAATGTTAACTACTTTTATTAACAGTGCACTTTGTCTGTTTTCATAAAGGTAAATCCGTCTTGAAATCTGCGATCAACTGGCGAATCCCTATAGGACAAGGGTGGTTAAAGTTTTGCATATCATGCGCCAATTTTTTCCGCATATGACTTCAGAAGCATACTACAACTCAAGCACGTTTTTCACACCCTCATGTTCTCGCGTAGAATTGCGAAATATGAATACAGGTAGATTTTAGTTTATAGGAGAAAAAGTAAAAACGTGTAAACATGAGATTGAAGGAGTTCCGAGGAAGGGGATATAAGAATAAATTTTTTGGACATTGGGGTCGGGGATCAGATTTAATGCGATTTTTGATGACAATGTAATTTAAAGTGTACAAATACTTCTTTTTGACGTAGCATCATAAATTATAAGAAAAAAAGAATATCTCCGTGTTTGAATTTATTTAAAACATCTTCCATCTGTCTCAAATCAATGAGTTGGTAAAAGGATTCAATCCGCCACTTGAAATCATCGCCAAGTTTGGAGAAGGATTTGGTCACCCTTACCCTAGGGATTCGCGTATTATATCGTATATTACACTTTGATAAGCCATGCTGTATAATAATAAAACTTGGTACCAGAAGTAAACGAAGATCAAGCAAGCGAATAAAAAAAATAAAAGTTTATGTTAGATATCCATGCTCAGTTAAAATAAAAGAGTAGATTAATCCTCAAAATGTAAAAAGAAGAAAACATTCTGTCTCAGCCTTAGATATAAGCTAAACAGTTGTCTTCTGAAAAAATCGGTAAAATATCTCTTGCGTGTCAATTTATTTTGTATAAACTATACTTTGTAACCAACGCTTTAGGCATGAATATCTTTCTCCCTGATTTTACTTCACATTGTAAAGAAAATATTGCACATTTAGATAAATCATGCATTAGTATGTAGCTCTCATACAAATTCTCTTCTTTAGTATCAAACACTTATTTGTATGTCAACATTAGGAATGAAGTTGGTGATTGAAATAGGGATAGATTCAGAATAAAATATGCTTTTTACGTAAGCACTCAAGCTTTTTAAAGTCTGGAAGTCTTTTTTTCTTTTACCACGATCTTTTAAGATTTCGGCCGCCTTTTCACATAAGTCTACATTTCTCTTCCAACTGTTATTTCGTTATTTATTTATTTAAATTTCTGTTAAAAGCGTTTTATAAGTAAATGCAAATCCATTCAGAATCATCTTCGGTATCCAACTTATGTAAATAACCCATTTTGATTTCGAATTTTTACGTATTTTAATTTTTTTAAATTCAAATGTCGAAAATGGAACTAGTAATGCTTTGTGAAGTTTGTCCCTTTCTACTTATATTTCTTCAAAATGCATTTAAAATGGAATGACCAATCAAAAGAACTCGGAGTTACTTTTCTAAATTCTACTTTGGAAAAAAGAAAACAAAAGACAACTTTTATTCCACAAAAGAGAAGAAAGAAAGTTTCGGTAAATTTTCTATAATTCAGTTTCGGCTTTTTGCTTTTACGAAGCAGGAATGCTATAATTCCTAGTCTTCGCAAACGCAAGTAGTATAAGTAAAAAATAATTGCTTTATAAATTTATTTTTCTGTAATTTGCATGAATTATTTGCATAAAAAATCAAATAAAATGAAAGTCTTCATTGATTTTCATGTAATATACTTTCTTCTTATGAAAACTGTGAATTTTAAATAAGTATTTTTCTCTTTTTTAACACTTTCTAACAATGATGAAAAGGTCTTATGATGTTGGTGGTTTTACAACCACAAATACGCTTCGTTTGATATAAAATTTATAGATGTTATGAATGAAGAATGCCTTCTAAATCTTTCTGAAGCATTTTTTTTTAATAATTTCTTCATTTATTTTTCACTGACAGTCATAAAGGTCTTTCAATTCATTACACTAGATATTGTTTTGTTTATTGATTTTTTGTTCAAAGATTATTTTAGAGACAATTATCTATTTCAAACAAAATAAAATTAAGACATGTTTTTAAGTTTTACAATATACTACTGTCCATCCAAAATAGCTTCTCTAGCTCTTTCTTATAGCTCTTATAAAGGATCCATGAAAATAATTTCACTAAATTTCGGTCTATGTGTGTGTAACAGTTTAAATGCATTATTTCATCTCAAACACAATACAGTGCATAGTTGCTTATAAAAGTTAGTGCTATTCATGTAAAAGGATAGGTAAAATTTTAGATATTTTACAGGGAGAGTAATATTTTAGATATTTTACAGGGGCCCGGTAAATTACATTACTACATCATTCCTACACTGGGGAAAAAAAGCCACTGACATCTAGAAAATAATTGGTGGAACTAGAATTTATGAGTCTATGTACTCCCTATAAGTACTAAATCATAGAATGAGATACTTCTGAACATACTTATCCAATTTAGCTCTCCCCTATAAGCCGGTGCTTGTACTCAGATAAAAATATCTGTAAATTGTTGCGTACGCTAGCGGGTTCACTCACAATGTCACAATCGGTAATTCTAGTGCTCCAAAAATCGAATGATAATTTCTCGTTACACAAACTAGTCATTCTGCTGTGGTTAGCTAGAGTTCTACGGTCTAAAAATTTTTGACCATTTCCTCTATAAAAGTTTTTTTGTGTCACCTACACGCATAATTACACAATCTATTTTTCTAGTTTTGGTACACAGAAAGCAATCATCTATTCGTTCTATATGAGAAAGGTATTTTCTTTTTCTCTCCGTGCATAAAATATCATTTAATACTTACATTAGTGTGTAAAAATACATTTAAAATTAAATTCAAATTTAAAATGATTGGAGGGACAGACAAATTCCACCTTGCTTTTTGATATGCCTAACTATGCATTTCATAAAATAATAACAATAACAAATAATCAAAAATCGTAATAATTTGCTTGCAACACCGGCGAACTTTAAGAAAAATGCTCCAATCCAATACCAATAACGATAAGCCCATGAATTAACTCATATTAAGAAAAATGTCACAGAAAAACTCGAAAAATTATTAAATGACCAAACTTCTCTAATAAATCTGTGATCGGATCCTAACAGTATCCTCTCACATAAAAAAATCTAGCTGTTTGCATTCGGAGATTTTTTTAAACTTTAATTCTTTTTAAAACTACAGTCATCTTGTTTGCAGGAAGTGTGCTGGATCATTAAAATTCTAGATCCGCAGATGTGGATATGAAACGAATAATTAGTTTCCTTTTGAGGATGTGTATACGGATATGGATCTTTCAGTTAGTGTATAATTTTGAAGTATATGCGATAGTTTTGTACAAATTGTGTTCCTTTTTGAATATTATTGAATATTATTCGACTACAGCAGGGTTTCCCAAACTTTTTTTTCCCGAGGCACCCTTCTCAAGCTAAAAGCCTTTCGCGGCACCTTTGTCAGGCTAAAAACATTTCGCGGCACCCTTTGTCAGGCTAAAATTCGCGGCAGATTTCCTTTAAAGCAATATGAATATGAAGATTAGAATGAAGCAGTTTGGATGCAGTTTACGTTTTATTTTGTTTGTTTGTTTATAGGGCTAACTATCAAGAAAGTACTCCCTTGGGAAAGGGATATAGAATTTTGACAATACCCCCCATTTCAGGGAGTTCCTATAAAAGAGAGGCTGCAGGACAGTCTTGAACTAGCCTGAAATATTTTTGTTTGAGCCCACTTAGTGATCGGCTTGGCTCAACTTTTTTGTGGGATACCGGTTCAGAGGAAATCATTTGATTATACTCCACCAAAACACTTTTCTTGATTATCCCCACGGCACCCCTGAGATACGCTCATGGCACCCTAGGGTGCCGCGGCACCCAGTTTGGGAACCTCTGGACTACAGTAAAAAATCTTCATGTAAGGGAATGTAAATCATTTGATAAAAGTATGGTGTAACACCCTGTGGAGTAAAAAAAATAATAATTTAATAAATAAAGTTTTAAAATAAAATTATAATTTTTTTTAGTAGATATTTTCATTAATTTTTCTTCATTAAAATAGTACATCGTAGCAATACGATAACTAAATAGGAATAGTAAATTAATACAAGGGCTGCTCAAATGAAAAGGTACGAAACGTCGTAACAACTTAACCGTTAATATATTTGCCTATGCCGCTATGAGAGATTAGCGAGACTTCTAGGGATATGATTGGAGTCTTGGCGTGGATAGGGGCATGCGGGGGCCCGCATGAGAGACCAGAAGCTCTTATAAAAAGCACCCTGCTACGTCCAATTGACGCGGCAGTGCGTTTGAGGACAAGATGGGTTCACATTGCAAAATTCGACGACTGTGGAGCAGCGAGGCGCTATCCGATTTCTGACAGTGGAAGGTGTTAAATCGGCAAGATTCATTGCCGAATGATAACCGTATGCAGGGAAGACTATGTGTCCCATAAGTCAGTGAGAAAATGGAATGTCCGTTTTCGCCAAGGAACAGGTCAAGTTCAAATGGGAGCAGCTTGATCATCCGCCTTACAGTCCGGACATTATGCCCGGCGATTTCCATGTGTTTGGTCCCCTGAAAAAAAACCCAACTTGAAAGGGAAGTGCTTCAACTCGGACAACAAACTGAAGGACGCTGTGAAGGACTGGATCTCATCACAGCCACAGGAATTCTTTGAATAAGGAATACTTCGACTTATTCATCAATGGGGTAGTAGTGCTCAGACCTATGGTGCATACATTGAATAAAATATCCATTTATACCCACATAGTCGTTTTGTACCTTTTCATTTGAACACCTCTTGTATATTTTAATTGTTTCCTTAGCAATAAATGTTCTAAGACTAATGCAGGAAGAGACAAAACAGGTTAAAATGTTCAACAATAGTTTTATAGTAATAAACTGTGCCGCTTAATAATTAACTGCTTCGATTAATTTTTTTTTTCAAAATAATAATTTTAATCGACTAATTCGATTACAGTTATGTCTGGTGCATGTCCATTACTGTATTGAAATACCACTTTTAAGTCGAATTTCCCTCCTACAATAATTCCAGATCCCCCAACCGGAAAAACAAAGTTTGTTGAATTGAAAAAAAAAATTTGAAGATTCCATGTGTGTCTAACAATCTTGATGAAACAAAAAAAATTTAGTTGATTTAATAAAAGTTGAGACAATACAATAAAATGTATTGTTGATAAAACTAAGTTATTTTCCCAAAATAGCCACAACCAATAAATAATTGTTGAATAAACAAAATTTTATTGACTTAATTTCCGGCAAATTTTGTGGTATTCTGGCTCATGAATCGTGATACAGATGTTCTCATTGTAATAAATAATTTGTATTGTTATAAAGTTCAAAAACTCAAAGAACTAACTATTATATCAATTTCTGAGTTGTTTCATAATACTATTTCTAACAAAACTATAACTAGCCGTTTTTTAAAATAAAATTGATTCAGATTTTTTCTACGAAGAAAAAGAAAAGAAATTAAACTTAAAATTTGTCATTTTGAAAGCTCGAGAAGAATATTTTAGCCATTTTCTTTCTTTTTCAGCCCCGTTGTAAGTAGTAAGTTATTGTGAAACGCTGGCATAAAATGCATCTTTATTCATTCGAGTATTTCTTTCTTGCATTTTACAGTTGTTACTTATAATCTTAAAATTTTCATATGATCACGAGAGAGTTTTCTAAGTGAATTCAACTGATCCATAATGAAATCGCAGAATGTATCCCGTTTATGCAAATAACCCATTTCAAACTTCTATTCAAAAAGCTCGAAGACCGAAGTTGGATTTCGTTGAGTTTTTCTTCATGCCCAAATGGCTTTGCCATAAATATTCAGGAAATGTATTTAAAATGAAATGACCAATCAAAAGAACTCTGTTTTTTCTTTCGGTTTTTCTGGAAGTGGAATGGAGTGAAGATTGACTTTGTCGAAGATATTTTAAAAATTAAGTCTGGAAAATTTTCTGACACGATTTTTTATGATTTATAAATGCAATAAAAAGTTAAACTTTACGTAGCCATTGATTAGAGATAGAGTTGGACCGAATTCTTGAATTCGTGGATCACGAGGGAAGTCATTAGCTTAAATTTTTAGGGCTCCTTCATGATTTTTAGGGGTCTTTTCCTGGCACACTTATTTATGATTGGCAAATACTATAATGGTTAAGCTTTGTGCAGTCATCGACGGGGCTTTTTTTCAATTATATTGTTATGAATTTTTATGGTAATCCAATTTTTGGCATTTAACTGAATCTAAAAATTAAGTTGTTTGCGTCATATAGCAATAATAGCTTTAGTTTATTTATTTATTTATTTTAGATGTAAATCGGCTAATTAGAACTCGGAATTTTGGATTTTCAAATGTCTCATTGGATAACATAAAGGTTGGCAGCATTTAGAAAATATTGGCTACATATCTTAGCTGTGTTCTGTTTTGGGAACTTATACTTGGAGCCAAATTCGCCGGTGTTTTGTCAAATGTAGCCAATATTTACAACAATTGTCAAGATTTTAGCTATGAGGCCTGCATGGCTTGCTTTCCGGTATAGTAATAATATTACACAGTCGAATGACAGGAATGGTGTGGAACTTTTGAGCATCATACAACATGCAGACTTTTCATAAATGTTGCACAGAAAAGTTAGGTTACACGAGGGATGTCAGCGAAAAAAAGAAGGATACATTTTCTGATTGTGAATTTGAAAAACCGAAAGAAATCGCAGTTATCGGTCGCAAATTGGACACAAAGGTTAATTAGATCAATTGCCGACAGCGCATTAGCCGAAGCCCTGTGACGTCAGAACGCAGTAAGAAGGCATTATCTTCAGTGTGGTATTGGCTCATCCAGTTTGTTATAGTAACATCAGCAGAAAAAAAAGTAGTATAACATTTCTACTATGAATTTGAAGAATCGGAAGAAGTCGCAGCTAAACAGATTTCCCATGCGTTTGATAATACTATTCCTAACTTAATTAATTACTTTTTAAATCAAACTCTGATCACGGGATCTTTTTCTAAGCAAAGATTCAAACTTTAAATTCGAGTTCTTATAAGCTCAAAACGAATTATTTTAGCCATATTCTTGCTTTTACAGCCCTGGAATAAGTAGTAAGCTATCGTGAATTGCTTGCATAAAAAGCGTCTTTATTCCCCTGGCCCTTTTTTTTTTCAGTTTACTCTTATTATTTATGTGTTTAAAATTTTCACTGGATCATCGGAGAATTCTGTAAGTGAGTTCATATTAGTTCGTATGAGCCATAATTAACTTGCAGAATTTATCTCGTTTATGCAAATAACCCATTTAAAACTTCTATTCAAAAAGTTCAAAGACCAAAGTTGAGTTTTCCTTCATACCCAAATGGATTTTTCCATAAATATCCAGGAAATGTATTTAAAATGAAATGATCAATCAAAAATAAATAAATAAATAAATAAATAAATAATAAAAAAAATCTGAAATATTTTCAGATTTTAAATACGCACCAAACTGCTATACATTAAAAGAGTATCATAGTTTATGCGTCGTCCCTATTTTCTTCCTTATTCCATAAGGTTGGAAAGTGTATCATTATTCATGAGTGAGCAGTATTTTTCTTCCTTGTTTTATAAAACCCATCTATGGAATCGAAATATATCTTAAAATCGCCTACTAAAATTATTTTACAATCTTCGCCAATTATTTTACATTTATACTTCACCGTTTTAAATATTGTTTCGAATGTCCATCATAATCCATGAGTGTGCTGTATTTGTCTTTCTTAGGTTGATTTCCACTTTAATGCCCCGACTCTCGCCAAAGTAGCGATCATTAAACATATACAGTAACCATGACGATTTTGTGTATTTATGTGGTAATCGTAATTCAGAATTAAAATAGCGATTTAGAAGAGCCTGTAAGTGCAGCATTTCGTTTCATTTTTATTTATTTCGGGTTGCCAATTAATGTAGTTTTAATAATTAAGTGTCTTGAAATTCTTTAACTGGTGCGTTTATCGCTTATTTGTTCACTTTAGTTTTCATCTAGTTCCTTCGGGAGCATTGAAACGTGTGCATAACTCCTCTCCTAGAGACCTAGGACTGCAAAGCTCGCCAAAGTGCGGGGAATTTTTAGGTTGGCGAGAGTAGGGGCGTTAAAATAGGAATCAACTCTTTCTTGAACCATAAAACACATCTTTGGAATCGAAATATATCTTAAAATCGCCTACTGAAAATGTTTTACAATCTTCCCCAGGCATATTTCAACTATATCGCGTAGACTGTTTGGAATGGGTATCATAATCCATGAGTGTACCGTGTTTTCCTTCTTTGTTCCATAAAACACTTCTTCGGAATAGAAATCTATATTAAAATTTCCTACCAAAGCTCTTTACAAATTTTCGCCAGGCATAATCCAACTATACTTCACCTTTATAAATACCATTTGGAAAGTGTATCATAATCTATGAGTGTGCCGTATTTGTCTCTGCTCTATAAAACACTTCTTCGGAATTAAAATTTTATTTTTAAATCGCCTACTAAAACAATTTTACAATATTCGACAGGCGTTTTTTAACTATACTCAAAATATAATTATAAAAATTGAAAAGTGATACGGCGCATAGACAAATCGTGTCTACACCAAAAACCGTGATCTAGCGAAATAGCACTCAAGTGCTAAAAAAACTCTTTGTTTTTTCCTTCGGTTTTTCAGGAAAGGGGAATGGAGTGAAGTCTGATTTTATCTCAAGATGATATTTTTGAAATTAAGTCTGGAAAATTTTATCACTTGCTTATTTATGATTTATAAATGCAATAAGCTGCATTTTAAAGTAATAGTTTTTATAGAACACCAAAATTTTCCTTAATACAGGAAAATGTTTTGTTAGTTAAAGAAATTTTAGTTATAATACAGCGCAATTATTTGTTGATCCCCCCCCCCCCCCCCCCCACACACACATACACACATTTGTCGTCTTTAATCCTTAACAAATTTGATGGCATTCTGGTTGATAGACCAAGTTAGGAATGTTTTGGGAGTGTTGTCACACTTGGGGGAAAAAGAAGAAAAAAAAAGCCTCAGATATCTAGAAAATAATTGGTGGAACTATAAATTTATGATTCAATGTTATCCCTATTAATATCAGATCATAGAACGGGACACTTCTGAATCCACTAATCCATCTTTTTTATTGCGCTATAATCTGGCGCTTATACCCAAATGAAAATATCTGTAAATCGCTGCGCACGCTAGCGGGCAGACTCATAAATTGTAATTCTAGTGATCCAAAGATCGAACGCTCATTTCTCGTTTCACAAACTAGTCATTCTGTATGATTAGCCTGAATACCAAGGACTAGAAAGTCTTGATCATTTTGTCTATACCAGTCGTGTGTATCATCTGGATGCATAATTCTAAGATCTAGTCACCTAGTTTCGGGACAGAAAACGACCATCTATTCGTTCTAGATGAGAACGGAATTTTTTTTTCTCCGTGCAACACACATACGTACACACACTCAAAAAAAACCTCTAATGTAGATATCTTACGCCTTCCTTGTATACCTATGAAATTATGTACAATTTTGAGGAGCACCATTCAAACATACTTCATTTGAAATCGACATTCGAAACTTTAATAATATTCAGGGTTTTTCGATTTCTCGACAATTTCAAAAGATATCACCCAGCTTGGCTCAGCTGTAGGAACTTATTTCTGGCACAAAAGTTGACGATTTTCTCTGAAATACGGCAAGTTGGCGAGATTGGGTGTTTAGCGCAAATAATGCCCACGGACTTTTAATATGTTGAAGAGCATGTTGACTGTTCTGCTCTCAAGAGATTGTATCTTGCATATTGAAGATGTCCGTAGATAGTAATGTATTGCAAGTCTTTTCGGTAACCCTGTAAATGAACTACTTAGTCTACTGCAATTAAGAAGGGAAGTGAAGGGAAGGTGAAGTGGTTTGATATTACAACATTCTTAAAGATAAAAAATTTCAACATTATAGGGTTAATCGTTTTGAAGTTAAGTCAGTTACGTGCATACATGCGTACGTATGTACAAGGTAAATGCGAGTTCTTGAGCTTGAAAAGTACTTTGTACCTATTTGAGAGTCATTCAATAGATTGGTGGTAAATTTATTTTTTCCTTATTGCCGTTTTGCCAATAGCAAAGAGAGTTTTGCCAATAACAAAAAGAAAAAACGAAAAGCAAAAGAGAGTTTTGCCAATAAGAAAAAAACTGACGTGTCACTTCATAGCAGATTCTTCATCTAGGGGTTACGATAGTTCAACTTGTTGAATCTACTCACTTCATATGAAACCAAATGAATGGACCAAAGAAGTTCCAAACAGGGACTACTTTGACCCAAAACTTTAAGAATAGTAAATTAATTATAATAAGAATAGTAATAAAGAAAGCATATTTTTAACCCTCTGAATGTCTTGGAAATGTGCAAATAATGTAACGTTGTTTTCACGGTAAAACTTTCATGCAGCTTTTAAATTATGAAAAAATAAAATAAAATTTTGATAGGAAGATTTCTAAATAGGCTCCTAAATTACATACAGGCTTTAATATAAAAAATGTCTTATGATATCTCAATGTTATAAATAATTTAAATTATAGATACATTGCAGTGAAAACTGGAATAAAGTGGACGGGATTTTACATCACAACTCCTTGGAGGGTTGTAAACTGTAACAATACAGTTTACTTTCTTATTCCATGTTAATTGGTTAAAATTCAATTTGGAAATATAAACACCCGTATATTATATTTTGTAATAACAGAAATGTAAGTGAAACTTGAAAAAGTGGTCCTGAGTAGTCCTGGTTGAAGATGTCAAAATGGTTTGAATATGCATATATACGTGCATACCAGAGGCGTAGCCAAGGGGGAGTTAGGGGGTCATAACCCCCCTCCCCCCATGAGAAATTTTTTGCCGTGCAAAATGTATATTCTTCACTACATTATCACATATATGCATACATATATATGAGTTGCAGTAGTCGTAGCACCATCACCCCCGCCCCCCCCATAAAAATTTCTGGCTACGCCCCTGGTGCATACTTATAGGTACGTTGAGGTGTCAAGCAGTAAGTAGTCAGGGTAAATTTAGCTAAGTTCAAGCATGATTTTTCCGTCAAAATTCGAATACTAAAATTTTTAGCGATCGCAAAACTTCCTTTACTTCGTACAAGGGAGTAAAAAGTTTATCACTTTTCACGTAATAGTTTTGAGAAACTGAAAAAGGACCTGCTGTTGCATCGATTTCTCATTATTTTGGTAGTACTAATCCTAACTTAATTAGTTATGCTTTAAATCGAACTCTTATCATATGGAAAATTAAAAAAAAAAAAACGACAACTTCAAATTCGCCATCTTAAAAGCTCGAGACGAATAGTTTAATCATATTCTATGTCTTGGAGCCCATTAGTAAGTAGTAATTTATTTGAATGGCCTGAACACGGTGAACCTTTATTCATACAATCGCTATTACACCGATTTCTCATTCTTTTGGTATTACTATTCCGAACTTAATTAGTTATGCTTTAAATCAAACTCTTATCGATGGAAAATTTTACTAAATAGATTCAACTTCAAATTCGTCTTCTCAAAAGCTCGAGACGAATAGTTTAATCATATTCTATGTCTTGGAGCCCATTAGTAATTAGTAATTTATTAGAATTGCCTGAATAAGGTGCACTTTTATTCATCCAATCACTTCTTTCTTACATTTACAGTTGTTATTTATATGCTTAAAACTTTCATCGGATCACACGTTAGAGTTTTTAAGGGAAATTCAGCTTCATCCATAATCAACTGGCAGAATGTATCTAGTTTATGCAAATAACCCATTTCAAACTACCATTCAAAAAGCTCGAAGACCGAAATTGGATTTCGTTGAATTTTCCATCATGCCCAAAGAGCTTTTGCCATAAATATTCACGAAATGTATTTAAAATGAAATGACCAATCAAAAGGACTTCGGATTTTTCTTTCTTTCTCTCAGGAAAGCGGAATGGAGTGGAGATTGACTTTCTCTCCAGCTAAAGATATTTTTGAAATTACGTCTTTAGAAAATTTTCTGACACGCTCTTTTTAGGATTTATAAATGCAATAAAATGTTAAACTTTCCGTAGCCTTCGGTAAGAGCTAGTGTCGTGACTATTCCATGAATTTGGTTTTCCCAAGGAGTCATAAGTTTAAACATTTAGGGTTCTTTGCTGATTATTATGGTTCCTTTTTCAATAATATCTTCCCGAATTTTGGGTGTTACTGGTTCTTTTGGGGTTTCATTTAGTTTAAAATTCATTTTCTACGCGTCAATAATTAAAGTTTCAGGTTTTTTTTTTTTTGCATGAAAATCGGATAATTAAAAGTCGAGATTATAATCTTTAATTCTGTTGGCTATCAATTAGGGCTGGTCGTTTTTCGAAAAATATTTTCGATATTGCTTAGCTGGGTTCAGTTACAGAAACTTGCATTTGGAACCAAGTTTTGCGATATTTTGCTATCGCCTTATTCAGCTTATTTTTACTATGTGGCTTACAAAGTATGCGACGAAGTCTAATTAATGTATGCGGGACATTTTACTGACTAGGTCTTTCTATATGGGGGCCGTATAAAAAGTTAAATTGTGTATCGTAGGATTGAATCGCAGGAAAATTTTAATCGTCACTATGTTATGCTTTGCCTTTGTTTACTTAAATTTGTAATTTTTTCTCTTATGTCTATTATTAATATATAAGAAATAAAACCTACGTCAGTGTTTTTGAGACACCCTGCATATATGTACAAAAGAGAAAGCTGGGTTAAGGTTATTTTTATAATCGAATCATTTAGCACCTTAACACTCAATTATCATGTTCCTGCAGTAATAACTACTGATGAGTTGTCCTTAGAGATATATTTTTATTCATCCAAACACATTTTCCCTTCAGAAACAGTTGATATTTATATTTTTAAAATTTTTACAGGATCACGGAATAGTTTTTTTTAAGTGAATTCAACTGCATCCGCAATCGATTTGCAGAATGTATCCCGTTTATGCAAATACCCCGTTTCCCAACTTTTATTCAAAATCTCGAGACCGAAGTCGAAGATTTTGTGGAGTTTTTCCCCCCATCTTCAAATGGCTTTTTCCATAAATATTCACGAATTGTATTTAAAATGAAATGACCAATCAAAATGAGAACTCTAATTTTATTTATATATTTATAGTATATATTTTTCGTTTTCGTGGAATGCAGATGGAGAAGGTTAAGTTTTCTTTTTAGTGGCGATATTTTTTAAATTGAGTCTTTGGAATTTTTTTCGGATGCACTTATTTATGCCTTTGTTGAATGCAGCAACGAAACATTTTATGCACTGAACCAATGTAATACTTTCAAGTTTGGTATTATGACCAGATATTTAGTTTTTAATTATAAAGATATGTACAAGGTGGTTATGGAAATCAGAGCCAGTTTGATATTGTAAATTTTAATTGTCACAAAAATAAGTTGTCTCTACCTACCTTTATGGTTTGACTGGAAGATAAAGCCCGTTGTGGGGGCAATTGCGATGGGAGCTAGAAAAAATATTTGAAAAAATACGTCTACACTCAATATATTAAGTCTTTCGTACCACTTAAAATAAATTTCTTCATATTCAATTTTTCTTCTATACAAAATCGAATTTTAAGCTATTCTGGAAACGTGCGGAAACTTTTCGCTTTCGAACGATTTCGTTTTGTGGGAACAGCCCTCTAATATCAATGCTTCGTGTAGAGGGAACCATTTTATTAGTGGAAAAAAAATTAAATTGGATAATCTAGAAAAAATTTCAAACGAATCGGAATCGCAATTTTGCCTTCAAAGCCTGATGACTGTGACTTGAGTATAACGTTAATGTCAATTGCCACAGCTAATTTTGTCACGCAAATGATTCACTTTTTTTACTCTCAGAAATAAAATGGAGCTGAAAATAGTGAATCTTTTATCCAGGGAACGGCTTGATGTAACAATGGCGTTTAGAAATAAAAATCAGATTTTCAAAGAATTAAATACTAAAATAATTCAAAAAAGTTTAGTGTAAGAAGTTTCACTAGACCGGCTACTGGTGGTAGGGGAGGTTGGGAGGATCTCGAGACCTCACCTGCCTCCAATGGACACCCATGGGCGTGAACGTCATTTACAAAAATTTATATTGTTGCAGAAAACTCTGCTACGTTTCTGGGTTCGTCATTCTAAAGTCCAGTAGGTGTAGAAAGTTCTAGTAACGAGTCCACTAGTCAGGGTCGTACAGGAACTTTATTGTTTCTAGAACTTCATCGAACAATCAGCTGTTCAAAATTTACAAGCAAAATCAACCAGTAATGCGCTTATAACAGTACGCCCAATACCAAAGATTTTACAAATGCTGTATTTCTTACAAAAAACAAAACACTTCCACAGGCATAAATTCAGTGGACTCTTACGAGGGAAATCGCAAATTGCCCCTCAAGATTCAGCAATAAAGAATTTATACACAGCATTTTTAAACAAGGCTTTTAAAACAAGCGGAAATACCGCTTATATAGCGTCAATACAGCAATGAAGCATTTATACACAGCACTTTTAAACAAGGCTTTTAAAAACAAGCGGAAATACCGCTCATATAGCGTCAATACAAAGCCTTAAGCTTTCACGGACATCTGCCCGTTCCACAAGCAGCAGCAAGACTGCTTGTGGATCGGGACAGTCCTCTTCCTTTTATACTTCCTTTTATACTTAGCCCATTCCAGAAAACTCGGGACCTCTCTAACGAGTCCCCGAACAATCGCGTTCTGATTACATCATAGAAATATTAATGAATACAAGGGTAATATGTGATGTTAAAGCAGCAAAACAAACTTTAAAGGCCCCATAAAGCGGGAATTTTAATTACGTTGTAGAAGAGAAGTATTAGATTATTATGCATATTAATGCAGAAAAACAAACTTTACAAGCCCCATTGGGAAAATTGCGCCGAATGCCCTAAAGTCACCAAGCTTGGCGACTTTTTGCAGAAATATCGCTAAATTTTGCGCCAAAAATAAGCCCCCCATAACTCAGATTAGCGAAGCTCTAACATCAATATTTCTCGAGATCTCTGGAAAATCCTATAGAAGCCAATCGAGAAACATAAAACTCTATATCTCGCGTTCTAGTTAACCAATTTTGATGCAACAAAATTCAAAATTTAATTATTTTGACGAGTAGAACACGAGTATTAAACTATTTTAAGCCTCAGAACAGCGTTTTGCCCCGAAAATTCGTCACAATATCTATCTGCAGCACTTTCGTCTAACCAATCTCACGATAAAAGAAATCTGTGTATGTCATGCAGAGGATGAGCACGGAAGTAGGGTTGATGCATGCACACACATTAATTTGACTACTCAGCTTATTTCATTCTGAGAATTACCAGAGCATGACTAAGGCAACTGCAGATGGGGAAACTGTCCCGGGGACCCAGTCAAAGGCAGTCCCGAAATCAAGTAGTGACATTATTGTCGGCAGTAGAAATATGTGAATATCGTATATGTGGGTGGTTCTATGTTTCGTTTCTTAGTCATACCGTTCTGCTGCGTTATAACTTTATAGAGCAAGAACCCGCGACCGCCAGACCTTCGTCATAGTATAAAAGCTGAAATTTTCTCTGCGCATGCTCCCCAACAGAGGTAGGAACAATCGGCCGCTATAAAGTTTGGATGATCGTGGCTTTGACAGGTAACAGGTGGCAAATGTGAATAAAATTGCAGACTATTTTCGTCATTTCATAAAGCTTCATTTTTTTATATGTTCTTTGGAACAGTACTAGAAATCACTTGATCCCTTGCCATACACTTTTCCATCGTGGCAAACCCCCGCCAGACAATCTCAAAGTCATGGAAAACGAAATTCTATTTCCGTCATTTCATAAAGCTTAATTTTTTTATAAGTTCTTTGGTACAGTACTAGAAATCACTTCATCCCTTGCTACAGGGGCGTAGCCAGAAATTTTTCATGGGGGGTGTTACGACTACTACAACTCATAATATGTATACGTGGGTGTGAGAATGTAGTGAAGAATACACATTTTGTATGGCAAAAAATTCCTCATGGGGGGGTTATGACCCCCCTAACCTTCCCCTTGGCTACGCCCCTGCCTTGCCAGATAGTTTTCGATCGCGGCAAACCCCAGCCAGACAACTTCAAAGTTATGAAAAACGTAATTCTATTTTGGTGTAAAAATGGTATAATTGTAGTTTATGTTTGTCAATTTCACGCGATTCTACAAACTTGGAATTGTTTTATTGCAAAGACATGAGTGATTTTATTCTGGCAAAAATTGACATACCTGGCAATCATTATGCTTATTTGTCAGTTTTTTATTAATATCGTCTAAAATAATTCGATTTTGGAAATTTGAGTTAGCTTAGCAGGTTCCTCGGAATTTTCCGAATCTGTGGACACCATCGTCGAAACTCAAATTCCCACGGTTTCGGAGGAGATTGTAGAACAAGCTTTTGACCTCGGCAGCGGCCGTTTATTTATTTAATTATTTTTTTTTTAAATAGAGAGAAAATGTCGAATTTTAGAATTTCGTCAGTGTATGCAGTTGATTTGGAGCTTACGTACTTTCCCGGTGGTCCGCCTAGACGATAGATTTTTCACCAAGATAAATGCCGGACACGCGAAATTGTTGATGCTTACGAATACGATTGGCAAAAGTTTGCCGGCACATTTTCCGAAAAAATAATTTGGCAGGAATGACAGCCGGGACAGTACGTAAGTACCGTTAATTTCATAATAAGAAAATGACAAAGAGAATTGCTATTTTAGCTGTATTTATTGCTTGCAAATATACATTTTTCCTGACTGAACTGTTAATAAATCAATAATCTATAAAATAGGAAAGGCAGAAACTTTTGACTATATTTTGGCTGAAGTATGTAAAAAATAATATAACCTTTATCAAGGAATGTTATGATTATATTAAGTAGTTGAAGTGAAAAATAACAGAAATTCAAATCGCTCTTGTTAAGCTCAGAAACTGAAATTCATTAACTTGATTACTATTGAAATCCCACTAGATCTTGAATTGTTGCTTCCTTGTAATGAGTTCATACCTTGTTGTTGACTCCTTCACCATTAATTTCAGCCTAAATGATCGTTTAAGTTTCCACACAAACTGATTCAAAGCATATTGCTCTTATTATCAATTTCATTAAGAGGTCAATGCCTAATATGTGATCTGAGTCATAAGTCTTTTGAAGATACTGGCTGATCTGCTGAAAATTTAGAAAGAGGTGAAAGTTCCGACGTCCGAATCATTCTTCAGCGACTGCCGCTGGCTTGCGACGACGACGCCTGGAACGGGAGCGCTTTCTTCCAGATGCTTTCCGCTTGGGGCTCTTGCGACGTTTGGGACTCCGTCCTCTGCTTTTGCTCCTTCTGCGTCTAGTAGTCTTGCGACCTTTGGAACGGCTCCTGCTACGACGTCGCCTGGCTGCAGTTTTCACCTTAAGACAAATACGATAAACTCAATAGAAGTCCGATTCAAAGTTGGGCAAAATACACCGAAAATGTATTTTCGATGCAAAATACAAAATACATTGATTCAAACACTAAAACACAATATACTTGTTGAATTAAAAATATTCAAAATGCAAAATACTTGAGAAGAAACTAAATTTTCCATTAAAGATCCCAGTTTATTTTATTTAAATACATTTTAACAAGAATAACAAAAGCAATCTTAATAGTTTTATTAAGGAAAAGGTGCCATTTGTTTTTTTTTAAACGATGCCTTTTAAAATTTTACTTGTATAGCAATAAGATCCGAAACAGACCATGTGATTGCATTAATGCTCAAATCGCAATGAAAACTAGACAATTTCAGCATGTGAACAATGCATATTCGTTTGTTTCAAAATCTTTTATAAAAACTTTAATTTCCAAGTCACAGTACGTAAAATAAATGTCTACGTATAGTATTTATTATTTATTGATTTGAATTGAACGTTTGAATAAAATACCCAGCTAAATCACAACCTAAAAAAATTCAAGTTTTGTCTTTCAGTGAGTTTTAGAATTTGTTTAGGTTTAAATATTTTGCATATTATCTAAGTTTTTAGCTTCTATAACTCGCACTGACTCATTAAAATGTCCTCCACCCAAGACATCCCCCCCTAGGCAGATAGCCGTCTCTTAACCACAATAACCAATAACTCATTATACTACTGCAGAAATACCGACAGTCTTATTTTTCTAGAACTTAGCAACGCATTTCAAATTGTTTATAAATTGCCTTAAAGTATGCAATAAATACTATTCAAAATGTTTTTACTACTTTTGGCTCCATTTATTGTGTAAATCTAGAATTTCTTTCTTTCTTCTGTAGAATTTCTTTTCTAGAATTTTTGAAAGACAACATTCCTAGACGAAACATGCTGTTTGTGTTTTAAACATAAAAAGCTTTCCTTTCCCTTTCCTGTTTAATTAAATTTAAAGATCACAAGATATCCTAACACTTCTTCAGTTACAATGCCACATGTAATTCTGGTGCAAAAATATTTTAAAATACATTTTTTTTTTACGAGTGAAAATGCAAAATGTACAAGATACAAATGTATTTTGAAAACACATGTATTAGCAATACAGCCCAACTCTGGTCCGATTGATACTTTCCGAAGTTATCGATTTTGTATCTCTTTACACCTTCTTTGGCGGCACTTGAATTTTGGTGACTTTAACAGGTCGTATTTTTCTCTTTTCGTTACTCTGTTGCTGGAAAAACACAGTAATCCCTTCAATTCCTTTATTAGAAATCACAAGGAGTTTTATAATTATCGCTTTCAAAACAAGCTACGAGGAGGCAAATAATAAATATGCTTCAATCGTTGGCATATCGCAAAAACCGCATTTTCAAAGTGAAATAAACTGCCAAACTTTGATGATAAACACTGGTGTCCAAATCACCAGCGATTATCTGGAAGAAAAGGGTATTCACCATATGATGATTTATGTGCAAGCACATTTTCACCAATAAACCCTCTCCATAAAAAGTATTCAAGTCTTTAGTCAAGTCTCCTATGTCAGTTCCAAGTTTAAAATATTGCATTTCGTAAAAAATTAATCATGTCGTGCTTAATAATAACTTCTCCTACTATAGACAAGGTGGCGATAAATATCAGGGATCCGTAACTCAACGTAACAAAATTGTAACGTTATTCGGCCTTGTAACAAAATAATTCGTTATACAATTTTTATATGTACAAATAACTGCTTGATTTTCGTTATGTATTAGTTACGTTACATTTTGTATTTTATTATCGTACCGTAACAAATCTACAGAACGCAAATGAATACGTTATTGCAATAACGTTATTCAGAATAACGTTATTCAATGGTATACTTATTATAACGTTATTCCGTTTTGTGTTATACTCAGAAACTGAACAAAAAGTAACAGAATGCATTCGGTTACTCATGCTAACGCTTAGTTTATAACGTTAAACTCACCTAACTATTTAATAACGATACAGTATCAATTAGTTATAGAATATAGCATTTCGCTGAATAACGTTTTAAATACGGTATGAGACCATAACGTTAAAGGAACAGAACGATATTTTCATACCGTTATAGCTACATAACTATATGCAATAATATTGGAACATTTCGTTACAAATTATAACATATTGGTGTCAATATATTTAAATACGGTATAAGATCTAACGGTTCAAATAACTTAAAGATTTCTGATCCGAATCAACGGCTTTTCGGACTGAGAGGAGGGTGTAAGATAAGTGTTGCGTGAGAGCCACCCTTACTTATGTTTTGTATGTAGCACACACACGGACATAGGGGCTGTCCAGGAGCAAGGGCTTCGGAAGCATAGGCCAAGGGGATCATTTGCCTCCCCCTAGATTATTATATGCCGTTTATCCTCTGCCTTTTAGTTTTTTTCCAATTCGATAACCATATGTTGAAACAATCTTTGTCCTCCCCCCACCCCTGCATCGGAAAATTTTGTGCCGACGCCCATGTCCAGGAGTCGCGAGTCAGACAGTATGATAGGGGTATATTGAATAATATAAGGGTATATAAAGGGGTACATACAAAGCCATTGCTAAGGCTTTATTTAAGGAGGGGAGATAAATTGCCAAGTCAAATATCGGTTTTTACCAACTTATTAATTTTTTTATCAACTATATTACCAAATTTTAATTTTGCCAACTGGGTTTGTATAATTTTGTCAAGCGTATCAGAAATGAATTATGGTTTTCGTTATTTTATTTATTTATTTTTTTTTACCAAGTTTGCCAATTAGGAGTCTAATTTTGCCAAGTTTAGCAGAATTTTGCGAGTATTAGAGGGCAGACTCCCCCTACCCCACCTCCCCCTTTAGCAAAGGCCCTATGTACATGATCTTGAAGAAAAACCTTTTTTTCTAATAGTGGGTGCATGAGCTAAATTACTTGAACTTCTAAAGCCGAGATTCCAAAAGGAGTCAATTAAGCTTTCAATGGGTTTATATTATTCCAGGGACGTATTGGGGATCGAAAATAACTTTTCGCTCTTTTAACAGATTTCTTCTTCTATTTCTGCTTACTTTTTAAATAAAAAAGTTAAACATCTCTGGGGCACAGACAGCTGGGACATGCCACCTTTTTACGATTGTAAAAACTGTTTTGGATGAAGTGGAAAGTCTCAGCGTTTTGGCTTATCCCGCGGTTGTCAGTCTGACTTTGGAGTTTTGGATATTGAAGAGAAATCGTTTTTTATTATCTGGGTTATTTAATCGTCTAAGCCGAGATTTCTGAGGGTGTCAATGAAAGTTTTAAATGGGCAGAGGTTTCAGGGACGTTTTGAAGGGTGAAGATTATTTTTTTGTGTTTTAACTGTTTCATGTTTTCTTTTTCTTTTTTAAATGAAAAAATAAATTTGTTGGTCTATTAATAAAATGAAATTAAGAAAGTCGAAATTAGAGGCGTAGCAATGGATATATATCCCCCTCGACGCCGAAATTTTTAGATCAGTTACCATGAGCTTTTAGATTTTTATGTCTTGCAGAAATTACATTTATTTATTCCCGACACTAATGCATATTTTTACCCTGAATAAATTACCCTCTACATTTCTGGTCAAGGTAGTGAAAAGGTTGGGAATCTGAAGAGAATTTCGACAACATTAATACATTTTAAGAGACATACTGGTTTACGTGTTTAATACCAAAAGTGATATCGTTCTTTTATAATTGCCGACATGAGCCGATCATTCTCGTTACAATTTTTTTCGGAAGGGGGGGGGGATTGGTGATATGAAGTGTTCGAAAATGATACAGCTTGTTCATTAGAAATATGAGTGTCTCACGTTTGAGTACCTCATGCGTGCTTAATCATGTGTACTATGATTCACGTTAACCACAACAGGGCAATAATTTGCTAGTGACAGTTCTGGATCCGCGAGTAAAGCTTCAATGAACAAAAGTGAGAAAATTGAGAGTCAAAATAATTTTATTTATGCTCAGTCAGTACATATAAGTATTACACGACGCTATTTTCCATTTAAATGTTAACAGTAATGTGTAAGGTATGTATGACAGACATTCACTGTTTAGTGCAAGGACTAGTTTCTTCATGCTTCGAATCCTCACACTCACTCGTTGTTAGAACTACAGTACTATTAAAATCAAGCATGTTTTTCAGCGTCGACATAATTTGTCTTTGTCAACATGCCTTGTCACGGCGAGGCACTTTTCAGATGTGATTGCCAGATAAAGTGAAGGGGAAGGGGAGAAAAAATGTTGAAAGTCGCACAAGGTTTGCAATTTTTGATAATTGATCGCCAAGTTTGGTGTCAAAAATACGTCTTCAAAACCAAACCAAGCTCTGTGATATCTCCCAAATTTGGCTAGAAACTGGCAAACGCGACAGATTATTACAAAGGAAAAGTATAGTTAGAATATGCCTGGCGAAAATTGTAAAACAGTTTTAGAAGGCGATTTTAATATAGATCTCAATTCAGAAGATGTGTTTTATGGAACAGGAAGACAAATATGGTACACTCATAGATTACGATACAATTTCCAAATAGTATTTATAAAGGTGAAGTATAGTTAGAATATGCCTGAGAAAGATTCTTAAACAGTTTTGGTAGGCAATTTTAATATAGATTTCAATTTTGAAGAAGGGTTTGTGAGCAAGAAAGACAAGCACGGCACACTCATGAATTATGATGCACATTCCAAACAGTATTTAAAATGCTGAAGTATAGTTGGAATATGCTTGTAAAACAGTATGTATTGTAAAACAGTTTTAGTAGGTGATTTATTGATAGATTTAGAATCCAAAGATGTGTTTTATGGAGCAAGGAAAAAAAATACAGCACAATGAATAATGATACACTTTTCAACTTAATGAAATAAGGAAGCAAACTAGGGAAGAAGCATGGACTATGATATGCTTTTAATACATAGCACTCAAGTGCGTATTTAAAATCTGTGTTTCAGATTTTAAATATGCACTCTGTTCTTAAGTGTTTCAGATTTTAACTTTTAAAAAAAATAATAATACAGCCAACTAGGAAAAATTCAAGCTTGTAATAGTCCTGTATTTACTTTGAACAAATAACTACATCTTACATTTTAGCAGTTTGTTGCTACGGCCAGGCAAGTAAGGCTAAATAGTAATTAAAAGGAACATTCAGATGAAAAATACGATTTTCGCCAGTTCTACAGGAACATTTTGACTGACAGTGACTTGACTTTGATTCACGGGGATTATGTAACTCACACGGCATCACAAAAATTTGTCAACCCATATGTCTTCTGACTTAAAACTCGGGGCGCAAAAAAGGAAAGTTGTTAAGAGCTGTAAAAAAGAATTCGTTTACATTATGGTCTATGGATAGAAATTCTTGAAAGTGCGCTATTGCATCGGCAGAAAACCGTCCGAAACTGTAGACCGTTAGATCGACAGCCGCGCAGTATGTCCGAACGCAGTACCTTCACACTTTGGCTATCGACCATACTCATTGTCTTAACACTAGTGTCTAAACGGCGCAGTCGATTGAGCTCAAATTGAGCTTGTATGTTATAGGTCACGGTCGCATGACCTGCGTAGATTTTGGTGTGTGTAGTGCTAATAATTTGTTCACAGGATTGCAAAAGTAATTCTTGTGCATTTCGGCCTACGAATGCAAATCAATTAAAACGTACTAGTGTTTAAATGGTACATTCGAATAAGTTTAAAAAGGGTATGTATGTTATAGATCGCCGTCACACAGCCTGTATATCCGCCACTGGGTGTAATAAGCATCTTTATAACATAGTGAACTTTCTTGTATTACTTCAGTTTTAAAGTATTTCAAAGACTGAGATAACCATTCCCCTCTTCTTTGAAATGCAAGAAATTCCCTTAAAAGTGCTCCTATGAGAACCCATGAAGGACGACACGATCCATAGATTGAATACTATTGATTTATACGAAAGTTAATGCGAGTCATGGAACTGACCTCACGCTAGATATACACTTACAGAATTTAGAGTTATTTTTAGCTTAAAAATGCAAAATAAAATACCAGGGACCAAATACAGGGTGTCTACCGCTCCGGAAAATCCGGAAAGTCTGGAAAAAGCCGGGAAATTGGGTAATGGGTCCGGAAAATTCACCAAAAGAATCAATTTTTTTTTGTGTTCTTTTTTTACCCTTCCTCTTTAATTGTCAGACTGGAACCGAAAGCAACTGCAATGCATTTTTCGGACCGCGAAAGCATCAAGCGATGTGTTTGTATAAGGAGGGAAAAATGGGGCTCATTAATCGTGATGGGAGGGTAAAAGACAAATTATCTTACTTGGTAACTTATGGGTTAGGACCGTCTTTCCAAGAACAGTTAGTTAATTCTATCATAAATAGCGACTACTTCTGTTTCTTTTAATTGATGAAAGCTTAATCCTGTATTTCAAGAAGTTGTACAAAATATGCAAATATAAATACAAGGGAGAGGGCATTGTCCAATTCCCCAAAGTAAAATGCATTGGTCAGGAATTTTTTTCCCGGGACCTCCCAAAAGTCAGTAAAAAGTCAGGAAATTGACTTTCAGAAATTTGGTAGACACCCTGAAATAGCTGCCTGGTTTGTCATTGCATTAGTGAGGTTCTTCGTATATGTATTATATTTCTAAAGATAGGTTTATATTTTTTAATTCTGACAAAAAAGATTGTACGGAAATCTATTTGGGCGGTCTATAAAAAGTCCTTTTCGTTTGCACATCACACCGTTGTAAAATCACAAAATAAAAATATCATTATGTTCAAAATAATTATACAAAATAAACGTCTCCTTTTAAAATAAAAAATACGGTGAAGGGGATGGCATACCGCCTCAAATACAGCACTTCTATTCTGATTGAAAAGCAATTCGTATCGTAAATTTATGGACGAGAAATTTTCGTGATAAATATCGTGTGAGACAATTCTCTGTCTCGTCTAGCGTCTCGCCTTGCTAAATATTTCCTTTCTCGTCTCGCGTCTTGCCTCGAAAAATTTTCTCTGTTTCGCCTCGCGTTCTAGTCTCGCATGCTAAACAGGAACGCGACACGATGCGATGTATCTCGTGTCCATCAATAGTTGCAACTCTGCCGGATTAAAAGTGGCTAGAATCACAGCGAAAAATGGATAGAAATGGCTAAAAATTATTTCGAGCTGAGAGAAAAATAAATTACTAATAAACTAATTGCAATAACAAAACAATATTTTGATTTTGCCTCGTTTTGAACGTGTCCTTAAAGGAATTAATTGTAACATCAAGTCAAGGTGCCCTATTGTGTTCTCGACATCCAGAGAGTCGTCTACGAAGTTTTGTTTCGCTGTCGCAGAATGTCTACGCTTTTAAAAAGACGTAGACCATCGTTTATACCATCATGTTTGCGCATTCGAATTATAAAATAAATTTAAATAACATGTAATGATGCAAATGGAGAACTACAGACACGGACAAGCGGAATGGACCTATGACTAACGACGTTTCAAATGGCTAGAAATGGCAGAAATAGCTTCATACAGGAAGAATACGGCTTAATTCCTTAAGTTCTGATATTCTGATTGTCTGAGGTGGGTGATTGGATGGGATATTTCGGTGAAAGGTCTCGACATACTAAGTCAAATGTAAGTCATGTAATCGAAGAACCTTTCTGCGCTGTTATCTTTTGTCGCAAACATAGCCAGAAGTTTTTCTGGAGAAGTTGTGAAAGGCAGCGGTGCACCCTGGCACCGAATTGTAAAAAAATTTTGAGGGAGCTCGAATGATTCGTTGGGACGTGTGGGGGGGGGGCGGCGTTAAAAAATACTAACCAATAGTTTAATTGTTTCCATAGAATCAGGATTTTTGTAATTACGTTCCAAAACGTGCGTTTTTCATTATAATCATTATATTAAAAAAATTATTTTTACATTTCAGAAAATCTGCATAATTGTTTCAAGTATCCTATCTTAATTTCAAATTAAATAAGTTTAAATGGAGCGCATAAAAATGTATATAATTTAATAGACATGAAAGAAATCATGTGTTTATCGCATTTTTTAAAATTACGTTGATTATCAACTCGGGGGATCTAGTCCGAGGGGAGTGCTCTCCGTGGGTGTTTTCCTAAGGGGTCCTAAACTGTATTTACTCGAAGTTTCGGAGAAAATCCGGGAATCTCCGGAAGGCTAGATAGGCGGATGCGACCTGAATTTAAACCAGGCACCTTCCGTTTACTAGTTGAGAGCACTATGTGCTCGGCCACTGGTGGGGCACATCAAGTTTTTTAACTTAATTTTAAAAAAAGGAAGAGGTTCTGTGTTAAACGCGTATGATTTTTAAAATTAACTTTCACTTTCTTTGGTAGAGTTTTGGATCAATATATTTAAAAAAAGGGTCAATTATCTTTTATTTCGCATTAGAAAATTTCACGATTGCAAAACTATAAAGTAACGAATCTGAGTATCCGGAAATAATCTTCAAGATGTTTCTTTATCCACTCATCTTGCTTAGCCCTAAAAACTAATAAAATTTTCTAACGCTCCCGCCACATTTCTGTCAATTCAACTCTGTTTAGACAGAAAGATTCGAGAATCGAGATTCAAAATAAACTCTAAATTTGCGCTTTCAGCTTAGATTTATCAAAAATTTATTATGGTTAATTTTTTTAAGTTTAAAAAGAGTCTTTTTATACAAGCCCAGTAGTTGGTTAATTGTTGAAAACTTTTTACTATGGATAATAATACTTTCATCACGAAAAAGAGTTCGCTTAAATATTACGAATGATTTATCGAAGAATTGGTTATTACAAGTGTTTCAGGCTGGAAAAGGGAGAAAACGTGAGGAAAATGCAACGCCTACACATTTTTAGTTGCTTTTTCCAACGATGTATCTAATCAGGGATTTATAAATACAGGGTGTATCACTACACTAAATTCTGTCCCGGGTTTGGAACGCTTATAAAAAATAATATATTGCCGATACGGCAACAAAGTTATCTTTACTGAAGAAAGGAACACTACAAGTTTTGTTTCACAAATCACGAGCTTCCTGTATCTCTAAATATATACATATAGAGTGTGTCACAACCTCCCCCCCCCCGAGTTTGGAAGGCTTATAAAATATATTACCAATACAGCATCAAAGTTGACTTTACGGGGAAAAGAAACATTACAAGTTTTGTTTTTCACAAATAACCAGCTTCCTCGTCGTTGAATTGGCCAGGCTCTATCGACGACAATCGCCTTCATCCGTCGCCACCACGCTCTCCAAACCATAAGAAGTATGCGATTTTTTTATGGAGTTATATAATAAATCATGTGTTTGTGTCCCGTGTGCCTCATTTACGCCAAAGGATCACAACCGCAATCGCTACCATTGATCGCGACAAGTTAAAGCGAGTATGGGAGGGAAGAATTTGACTTTAGACTTGATAGCTGCCACATCACGAAAGGTTCACATATTTAACATTTATGAAAAAAAAGCTTGTAACATTCTTTATTCAATAAAGTCAACTTTGTTGCTGTATTGGTAATATATTTTTTAATAAGCTTTCCAAACTCGGGAGGGAATTGTGACACACTCTGAATATATGTCTGTTCTTCTGTCTATCCTCTGTAAAGTATTAAGATAAATTCTAATATTCTGCGGTTTCTTAAAAAAAACGAAAGGAAAATTAAAATTACAAAATATTTAATTTCATTTAAAAAATAATTCCTTGTGTGGAGGTCTCTTCACCCTCCTGCCCCCGCACTACGGGGTAACTTTCAACTGTGTGTTCGGGGGTTTCGGAGGCTTATACCACTGCTAGGGGCGTAACCCTTGTGAGGAGCACTTTCCAAGCATTGTGTTGAGGGGGCGCAAAATTCAAACCCTGCTAGAAGCAATCATGACACCTCAGCTACAATGCTGTTGCTCTTTCTTCTCAACCGAAAGCTGTCGACCACCTCAAGTTTGCGGTTTTCTTGACCCCTCCAACAGGAACAGAACAACCCTCTGCAAGAAAGTCGCCCCCTCAGTCTCAAGGTCATCCTTTTATGGCTATTTTATCTGCTAATCATCTGCAAAGTCAAGAAATATTTCTTGCTACTTCTAATTCATTGGAGACGATTACTTCTCACAAAAGCCTTTAAGTACTTTGTGAAAAAGCTCCGTATCCACAGTCTTTTGTCTTATCGAAAAATAGTAGCACCACACTCTTTGAGTCTCAACCAATATAGAAAAAAAAATATTTGACAGTAGAAAGATTGGAACGAAATTTTTGAGGAGGCTGAAGCCCCCGCAAGCCCCAAGGAGTCGGCGACTGTGGCCGTACATATATAAACTTAAATTCGGCTTGATGGAAAAATATTAAAACTCATACTACGTAAAATTACCCGGGGAATGATATATCCCGATATCCTCAACCCCGGCTTCATGTGTTCTTACATCGTCGGTCTTCTGTCAAATGAATTTATATATTTAAAAGGGGACAATGTAATCATGCTTTCCTCATGCTCATGACTAAAAACTCATCGTGGTCAGGATGCACGAACTGCTTGTTGTACAAAATTTCTTCGGATGACAATAAATCAAATAGTACAAATTGACATAGTTTCTATAAAACTAGGCGCAGAATTTGAATACGGCAGCTTTACGATTTCACATTAGCTCTGTCTCGGTATGTTCGAACATTCAATAATTAAGAATACAGTGTTCAAACGCTAGTGCACTTCAAAAATTAATGTACAGACCGCAATGTATAAGAATACTTTTTTGTGACATGAAAAAACTGTGAATCCTACACTTACGAGAATCTAAACAGGTTGTAAAACGGAGACCTACAATATACATACTGAATTTGAACTTATACGAATGCACCATTTAGACACTAGTACACCTTAAATTATTTGTGTCTATAGACCATAATAATGTATAAGAATCCTGTTTTGCAACCCTGTTAACAAACTATAAGCTGTGCACACACCAAAATATTTGCAGGTCATGTGCCTGAGATCTATAATATACATACTGAATTTTCGCTTAATCAAATACACCGTTTAGAACTAACGTTAAGACAATGAGTATGGTAGACAGCCAAAGTGTACTGGTCCCGCGTTGGGGCATACTGCGTGGCAGTCGATCAAAGGATCTAGAGATTCAGGCGGTTTTATGTGCATGCAGATACAAAGTAAATACGCGTTAGAACCCCTTAAAAGGTCCTCCGCCCAAGTCCCCCTCTCCCGTGGGTAGATGCCCTTCGTGTAGCCTTGCCATAACACAAAATACTGAAATACTCAATAGACGCTAGCGCACTTTCAGGAACTCCCGCCCAATGTATTAAATTCTTTTTGCAGCCTTGTAAAAACTACATATTCTGTACACGCGAAAATCAATATGGGTGGTCTATAATATATATACAAAATTTCAGCTCAATCAAATGCACAGTTTAAGAGCTATCGTGTTTGCTTACGTACACAAATCCATCACCGCAAAAACAACATAAATGAATTAATGCCCGAAAACGTGTAAATACATGAAAATCTTAAAAGTCGAATATTTTCATGATTACAATACTTTCCATATATGTTCGGAAAGTAAAAATGTGATAGATTTAAAGATGAGGATCATTGACACATGAGAGAAATGACAAAATAGTATTCCGAAAATCAGTCATTACATCAGTCATCGTAATAGCAATCTATATTTTTTTTTTATCGTAGCAGTTTCATAGTTTTGCACCATTTTATTCTTTATTGGATCTTTAATTATAACCCTTTTGAGCAGTATGGCTAACGGAATGTATGGGTACATCCACGCGCTACTGTAGCGTACGCAGACTTCCTTCAAGGGAAGGGGGAGGGAAGACATAATTTGCATGCACATTAAGAAAGTACTATCTCCGCACTCAACATCATTTCCCCCCTTTCTTCAAAAAAGAAATGGTATGCAAAAAACAAGAAAAAAACATAAAAGTAATGGCTGATTGGTACATAATTTGAGTTCATGAGATCAATGATGTTACATATGATGTTACATAACACGTAAAACAGTATGTCTTTTCAAATTTATTAACATTCCTGATAGCCCTAGATCAGTGATTCCGGATTTCTTTCCACTATCTTGCGACAGTGCAGAGAGTAGTTTCTTTGGAAGGAGCTATGCATTAGAGTTGTGTATAAATAAACGTAATTTTCGCAAGGCATAAAAATCTAAATGCTTATGAGGTCGCATCGTGGCCAAGTGAATAAAACATTGAATATGGTGGATTGCTAAACTATTAAAGTCCAGGCTTCCAGCCAACTGCGTCTATCTAACGGTCTGAAGTTTTGGGCGATTTTTGCCAGATGTTACGCGAATATGCTTTGAATTTCTGAAAAAGACCTCGCCCAAGGCAACTCCCCCCCGCTAAGCAGATACCCGTCTGTTAGATTTGCCTCAGCAAAATACTCACATACTCATTAATGCTAACACTGACTGATCTAAAAATTTCGGTGTTAGGAGGATACGTACCCCTAGCTAAGTCCTTAACTCACACTTCCTTTAAAAAAAAAATTTAAATGGACCTACAATTTAACCTTTCCAGGGGCGGTGTCAACATCGGTATGTCACTTTTTTACATTTCTTTAAAGTAAAGAAAGAACAACTACTAATTATTTTAACTTTTAAAATTATTAGGTCGGTGCATAATTATCAGGCGTTTTTCCCTTTCCCCATCGGCCGGAACAGTCCCAGCTTTCGCTCCCTTCCAATCTGCCATAAGTGCCTGGTCGTCAAAATCCGATGGTCGACCTCCTCCTGGCTTATCTTCTAAGCTAATGTCACCAGACTTGAAACGGGCAAACCACCCTGCAACGAAAGCTGGGATTGTTTTGCCAAATGGAGAAAGAGGGAAACGCTTGATAATTATGTATATGCACCAATCTAATATTAATTAAAAGTTCTACTCTTTAACACCCCTCCTATTGCTAACAGTTGACAGGACTAGCGTTTAAAAGCGTTTTGTGTTTAAAAAAAAAGATTTTTTTCTGTTGTATTGTATTGTGGCGAAATTACGCAAGGGCTATCTGCCAAAGAGAGGGGTGCCTTGGTCGAAGGACATTTTAAAGGGTTCTAACGCGTATTCACGCTGTAACTGGAGAAAAGCGACTAAAACTCAACACTGTTAGATTGACAGCCGCAGAATAGGACAAAACGCTGGACATTCACACTTTAAACATTTTTTTTTAATATTGTAAAAAAGTGACATGCTGAAACTGACTGTGTCCACAAAAGGTTATCTTTTATTAAAAAATAAAAGGAAATACAATCAAAGTACGAAAAATTATCTTTGACCCCCAATACTTCAATAAAATAATCTAGCTGAAGTAGCAGCTTTAAAAAAAATGAAAAAAAATCCTCTTCAATATACATTGTCAGCGATCCAGAGTGAGGGGAGGGACACAGGAACACGTACCACCTGAAAATTACAGTGTAGAATATTGGCTTCGTTTTTAAATTCAAGTGAATTTATTTACCAGAAATATGAGCCAAATGTTTTGTGCCACCTCCAGAATTTTTTCTGGATCCGCCACTGTCAATATCTACCCTGTTCATTTTAAATTAAATTCAAAATGTGCAAGTTAAAGTGTTATTTGGGAGCGCCCCTTATTGTTGGGGGCCCAGGCAATTGCCCCGAATGCCATGCTGGAAATCAGTCCTTGCGTGTATCCTGTGTTTTATGTACGGAACACGAGTCCAGGTGGTGAACCCACTCAATACTTTTACCTTTCATTCACCCTCCTCTCAGTCCGAAAAGCCGATGATTCGGATCAAAATCTTTAGGTTACTCGATCGGTTAGATCTTATACCGTATTTAAATATATTGGAATAATTTGTTATATTTTGTAACGGATTGTGTCAATATGAATGGCATTTCGTTATTGCGTTATAACGGTATGAAGATGTCGTTCTGTTCCTTTAACGTTATGGTCTCATACCGTATTTAAATTGTTATTGAACGAAAGGCTATATTCTAACTAATTGATACTGTATCGTTATCAAATAGTTATGCAAGTTTAACGTTATAGACTAAACGGTTAACATGATTAACCCAATGCATTCTGTTACTGTTCTTAGAGTTATTATGTATAGCACAGAAAAGAATAACGTTATAATAAGTGTACGTTGAATATCGTTATTAAATATAACGTTATTCCCCAAGCAGTTTTGGGTCAAGTAACCGAATACTGATTTCTTAAATCATTAGCATTATTGATTATAACGTTATTTCGTGAAGAACGATTTGAAAGTTACGGTATGAATAACGTTATTCGGCTTGTGAATAACGTCATGATTTGTAACGAATAACGAATTGGTTATAACGCGCATTACGTTAAGTTACGGATCCCTGATAAATATTCATATGCAACTACGATGATTCTTTTTTGTATCTATGTGGCAACCGTAACAGAAGAATATTGCTTTAATTTAAAATTAAAATGGTAGTTAGAAACAACATCTATAAGTACAGCATTACTTTTATTATTTTTTTTTTCTAAGTGCAAATTAATGTATTTTGGTTGATTCCTGCTTTAACCACGACTCACTTTCGCCAACCTAAAAAGTCGTCGCACGTTGCAGAGCTTTCAACGCTCACAGAGGAACTAGAAACGAGTGTAAACAAATTAGCGATAAATACACTAGCTGAAGAATTTGAAGACACTTAATTTTTAAAAACACACTCATTGGCGATAAAAAAAAATAAAAAAGTAAAGCCGTAGTTACATGTTGTTCCAAACAGTCATTTTAATTTTAAATTAAAGAAATATATACTTTTGTGACGGTTGACATTTATAGACACACAAAAAAAATTAAAAAATAAATAAATCGGTCTATGTTCCGTATCCGGTGCCCCTTGGTTCTGGCGACATCGTGAGCGATGTTCAACGTTAGTAAAGTACCCTGCCGAAAGTTGTTTGTGGCAACCATAAAGAAATGTGTAGAGCTTGGCGACGTTTTTTTTGGAGGAATGATAATGCGTCAAATATTGTAAATTGGATAATTTAGAACTATCGAAAGATGTGAAATTTCTTGCACTTTCGGGCATGCGTAATAGTTGTTTTTTAATCTAGCTACTGTGTGACGTAAGCAGATGAATGTAACGAATTCGCTTGCTCAATTTGACGTCACTAAGCTGTTAATTTGCGTTTTGCGCATGCGTTATTGTTATTTTTCGTTTTATCCTGTTCTTTCGTCTACTATTCTAATTTGCTTCAACTTGTACTAATGTTTTTTTTTTTTTTTTCAGTCTCGCAGAGGGGCCCGCGTTAGCATATTTTCGAATGTATGTATCGATGAATGTAACGAATTCGCTTGCTCAATTTGACGTCACTAAGCTGGTAATTTGCGTTTTGCGCATGCGTTATTGTTATTTTTCGTTTTTTTCCTGTTCTTTCGTCTACTATTCTATTTTGCTTCAACTTGTACTAAAGTTTTTTTTTGGGTCTCGCAGAGGGTCCCGCGTTAGCATATTGTCGATGGGGCCCTTTTGAGGCGGTGGCCGGACCCACTGTTGTTTTTTTTGGGTCTCGCAGAGGGGCCCGCGTTACCATATTTTCGAGGGGGCCCCCTTGAGGTGGTGGTCGGACCCACTGATGTTTTTTTTGGTCTCGCAGAGGGGCCCGCGTTACCATATTTTCGAGGGGTCCCTTTTGAGGCGGTGGTCGGATCCACTGATGTTTGTTTTCGGTCTCGCAGAGAGGCCCGCGTTAGCATATTTTCGAGGGGGCCCTTTTGAGGCGGTGGTCGGACCCACTGATGTTTGTTTTCGGTCTCGCAGAGAGGCCCGCGTTAGCATATTTTCGAGGGGGCCCTTTTGAGGCGGTGGCCGGACCCACTGATGTTTTTTTTTGGGTCTCGCAGAGGGGCCCGCGCGGACCCACTGATGTTTTTTTTGGGTCTCGCAGAGGGGCCCGCGTTAGCATATTTTCGAGGGGGCCCCTAGAGGCGGTGGCCGGACCCACTGATGTTTTTTTGGGTCTCGCAGAGGGGCCCGCGTTAGCATATTTTCGAGGGGGCCCTTTTGAGGTGGTGGCCGGACCCACTGATGTTTTTTTCGGTCTCGCAGAGGGGCCCGCGCTAGCATATTTTCGAGGGGGCCCTTTTGAGGCGGTGGCCGGACCCACTGATGTTTTTTTTGGGGTTGTCGCTGAGGGGCCCGCGCCCCCTCCAAGAAAAATGTTTTTAAACTACATAAATGGGGCTGTTACCAATATTTAGAAGCTTTACATTAGATAAAATGAATATTCACAATTTGCGCACTCCTCCGAAAGAGTTTCTGGTTCCGCCCTTGGAGAACATATGTAAAGCTGACGTCATAAACTTGAAAATCGTCTGGATTTTTTATCACATGTTGGTCTTGAATATCGTTTTTTTTAAAAATCAGAATTTGACTGGCAATTCTGAAAATTAAACGCGGTGCATTTGAAGTATAGAATTTTCATTTAGTGTTAGTTGCATGAAGATTGAAGTTTGGTGTTCTTTGATTCTGAGTGGAATAAGTTTATGTTGGATTTTCCTTGTGTTTTTGATTCCGTTTTACGGACCCTTTATCGTAAGTTAGTGAGCGTCTCGGGGAATTTCGTCTTGGGGAATTTCATCGTTGTAATGGATATTCCCGGTCCTTCCATTATAAAATGAGGTGGGAAAGGTGAGGTAAGTGCTTGTTTAATCTACTTTTTCTAATGTTTTGTTGTGGATTTGACTGTTTTATATAGTGTCATTTACTTAGAATTTGTGTTTCTTTGTAAAATTTTTAGTGGTATATACTAGTGTTTATTCGTCACAAGATGACGATAGCCGTTGGAGCTTGGCGGTCGCCAGGGTGGCTTGGTGCCATGGCTGGAGCTTGGCGACAAGATCCGTAGCGCTCGCACTTGTCGATCGCCAAGCTCCAGCGGCTATCGCCGTGTTTACATGAGGGGCACCGTCTTGTATGATTTTACCGAAACATGATTTTCATTGAAATGAGGCAGGAATTTAGTCAACCCTGCACTGAATATAAAGAACAGTAAGGTATATGGGGCGGCGAAGATAGCCGCCTTGGCGGCTCTTATGTTAATATTATTGCTATTAAAACTACGAAACAGCTTGGATATTTGCTACCAATGGCGACTTCTCATTTTCTGGTTATTCTTTTGCTTTTTACGTGTGTGAATAAATACTAATCATTTCCTTATACGGTTGCCATTGAAACAATTGGAATTCTTGGGTATCAGCCACCACGTCTTGATAAAAAATTTCCTGCGGGATACTTTTTTATCAAGATGCGGGGTATTATACAGGTGGTCCACCAAGATGAGTGATTTTTCGCCAAGATAAATACCGTACACATGAAATTTCTGATATTTCTGAATACGATTGGCAACAGTTTGCCAGTAGAATTCACAGAAAAATAATCTGGTTGGAACGACCGCCGGGATAATAAGTAAGTACCTAATAAAAGTAAATAAGTACCTGGTGCTAACTATGGCAGTCTGACAAGGATTATGCATAAGAATAAAGACTATACGGAGAACTGTTTTAATGGCAATCATAATATGAAATGATTATCGGTTATGCATATGCTTAAATCGCCATATAATCAACAGCGAATGAAAAATCCCCATTGATGTCCAATATCCAAGCTGTACCAAGCAGTTTTCCATACATAATCCTAGGTAATTCACGAACTTTGAACTACGAAATATTTCATCTCATCGTGGAAGTAAATATCCAGACTGTGCCAAAACTTCTAATTTAATTGCTTAAAATGAAAAATTTCATTTTGCCTGGTAACCTCTTGCCGCACCACTTTTCCGTTTGGCAGCAGTACGGTGTTCTGCAACAGACCCACCTCTCTTTTTTTGTCTTTTTGCTTTCTGTCATCTTATAAAGGTTATATGAACACCTGCAACGCATATGTTTTAAATTTTTCTGAAAATTATTAAAGATATACCTTATACAATCCGTCCTCCTTGTTGAGAATACCGCGATCAATGCCATTTTTCAAAACCAGTTTGATCTCAGCGGCATGTACTGTGACATCAAGCTTCTTGGAGTCCCGCAAGAACTTCTTCAAATCCTGGAAAGAGACGCCTTTACTTCCTTGACATTGACGAATGGCATTCTGGACTCTACGAGTAACGGAAATGGTCTTCGAGGGTTTAGGGTTTTCTTCAGCTTTTCCAAGTTCTATAGATTCCATGATTAAATATAGAAATTTATGGCTGCAGTATTTCTTCAAAATTACCGGATAATTTAAGATGGAGTGATACTGGTTTAAAGTTTTAAGTAGAAATGAAATATTTAAAATGGTTTAATTATTCCAAATTTGCACGAGAGCTAATTTGCTATTTCATGCGAAATATTTTGTAAAACAAGGGACACGAGAGAAATAAAGGAAGAAAGAAAAATTATTCATTTTTATGCGGCCCGATTCATGTGTTACGTTTGCATTTGAAATAAGTATTTATTTGCATCCAAGTTAAACGGAAAATGGTTTGCGAGTAAAATGCAATCCTGGTGTTGCAAAAAACGCGGACGTAGACTGTAGGAGAAAACACCTTCCGTAGCTACTTGCTGGAATGAATTATTGAGATTTCACTAAGAGATTGAGACTAACGTGAATTCAAATCTGTCAAGGTTTATTGCGGCATGGAATAAAAGTAAATACTGTTTGTTCGTGTGCCACGTCACTGTAAATAAATATTTTGTGAATATTTTCTATTCAATGGTTGTATTAGAAGCTACCAAGTGATGTGTTGCACCATCTGAAGCTTAGAAAGCTTCCGCTAGAAAGCTTAGAAAGCTTCCGCTAGAACCGCTTTGCCGGTAGAACTTTTGCCAAAGAAGAACCGCTTTGCCGGTATCGGCATGTCAAAAGTCGCCAAAATTGGCCAGATTTGTCGATTCATCGCCAGTTTTGGTGTCAAAAAATTAAGTCCCCAAGACTGAAGTCTATTTTCTACTTCGGGATGTCTGCTATATTTAGGAAAATTTGCGAAACCCAACTGAATTCGGACGCGAATATATTTCCGTTAGGGTGAAGTAATTTGAAGTCTGTTTTCCTTTAACAAAAAATTATACTTGCTACTTATTACTACAGTTGGGAAAGTATGAAAATGGATGGGATTTAGTTCAGGGGAGGAAAACTACACGGTAAAAAAAAAGTTACCCCAAAAAATGGGGCAGCTCTTGTAGTTTAAAATTGCAGAAACGTTTCCGAACCATGCGGGTAAAGTATTTAGAAACGTTTCTGCATATGTCGGAAACATATTTACATATTTTCCTACTTTTTAGGTAAGGTTTCTGGAAAAGATGGGTAACGTTTCTGTATATTTAGGAAAATATTGAGCAACTTTTCCGTCTATTTCACAAAGGTTTCCGAATTAACGAGTAACCTTTCTGAGTTTTTCAGAAAAAGTAACATGCATTAGATGAAGCGTTTCGAGTAACATAATATAGATGGCAGCACCAAACTCTAACGGAAAGAGCGCGCAGGACCAGCGATCAGAATCGAACCCAGGACAGCCGGGCCCATAGGACAGCACGTTACCGCGACGCTATGATTCTCTTGCCGGAATTTGCTTTAAAAGTAAACTGACTGCTGTTGTGGTATGGCTTGTTTTTGAAACTTAAAATTTTTTTGAAGTATTTTGTAAATGGAGGGAAAATACCATAATTAATAAATATAAATTAAAAATCTTAAATCTTTTTTTTTCCACATAAATTATTTTCAGGACATAATGTACTGTTTTATTTAAGTATTCATCTGGCGACGTCACCTGGTGACTGGTCACAAATAAACTTCACAGTGACCACACAGTGAAGTTACATCACTCACAAGTTACCAGACCCTTATTATCGCATGGGCAAATCGGGACTTTGCCCAGGGACCCCAGTTTCAAATGTTGTTCTGCAGTGCCGTAAAAATAGGGAGGCATGGCGGGGCGAATGCCCGGGGCCCCCACACGTAGGGGCCTCAAAATCCATATGGCTATTTTCCAAACCTCTTGTTTTTTTTTTTTTTTGTCTTTTATAGCTTTTTAGATTTGCTCATGCAATATTCTAAACGGATCACCTATCACTGTTTAAGCTGGAAAAAATTGCTTATTGCTTACAAAACAGCTACAGCTCACCAACAGATCCGCTGTATTAAGATATGTACAGATGATTTGTAACAGTTAAATTTATATGCCAGTATTTTTAGAGTCAAAGTTCTTTAACTAATGACCTTGTGTTCCCTTTATTTGTATTCTAGAAAAACATGATCTGGGCCTCAGAAAGCCACTCTGAAGCAAACATACCTTTTGGGGGCCCCCTCTAACTTCTTAAAATTATCATATCACTAAGGTAATTTCAAGCAAAAGGCCTGTTTTTTCTTTTTTTTTTTTGTAATTATTACTCACAAGCATTTTTATGCACTTAGAAAGGAATGTGCAGATGCATAATCAGTTGTGCTCACTGACTTCCTGTAAGAGAAGGGGTTATGGAAGTTATGTTATGTTAAAAATGTTCGGACTTTATGTTAAAAATGCATGGACAAAGGGCGGGGATGTTGAATCCCCCCCACACACCATTTGTGTACGCCACTGCGCATAGTAACTATATAGAGTTGAAGTTTCCTTCCACAGTTTTCTAGAGTAAGTGAAGTGAATGCTCGAAAATTTCCTTTTCCCTTTAATGAGGATCTAAATTAGGAATGGCATGGCATGGCATACAAAACTCCAAATGCCAAATGGCATGAGCTGCTTTCTCTCGCATATCCAAAAACTCAAAATTAAACTACTTAAATTGACACTATGTCCTTTAATATTTCTCCTCTAAAAAACCCACGATCTGAGCCCCTCTTGCAAAATATTTTAATATTTTTTGGTCGTCCTTTTCTTTTACTTGTGTAATAATCAGCGATTTGTACATTCTTTTACATTCATTATACAAATGATTCAATAATTATTCGTATAAACACTCAAACTAAAAATGAAAATAAATGCTACATTTCAGCCGGAATGTGATATCCATTAATTACTTCATTATATGAAATTAAAAATACCCTTTTTTTTTTTACAAATCAAGTGCTCGATTATAGGCTGCAAACGCTTTTATTAGAAATAATACTTACTAACTTATATCATGAACACATAAGAGCTATACTGATGATTTATTAATTTTGTTGTGTTGTGTTAAGGTAAAGCTACGCAAGAGTTATCTGCTTAGAAGCAGTGCAATGAGCTGAGGATCGCTAACGCGTATTCACGTTACATCTGGAGAAAACCGTCCAAAACTTCGAACCTTAGATCAACAGCCGCACGGCTGGACAGAACCCTGGACCTTCACACTTCAGCCATCTTACTATTTTGCATGTTGAGTGTTTTATCGACTCGTTCATGATGGGGCCTAATTTATTAATTTTTTTATCAAGTAATGTAATTTTTAACTATTTAAGATGGGGAGACCATAAAGTTCCACGAGAAAAGGGACGAAGCGTGAGGAAATATAACTGTAAATTTTTGGAACTCATCTACTTCTAGTCAGTGACTTATTCATGACAAGTATACACTTTTGCCCGTTCTTTGTATAAAAAGTAAAAAAACAAAGGTTTTTAGTTCTCAAATGGAAAAGAAAAAAAAGAATAGGGATTGGAAAGTACTTCATGTCATTTAAAAAATAATTCATTCAGCACTGTGGGGATTGCGAAATGAGCATTTTTACGGCGGCGTTCTGAATTCTTTCGTAGTTTTGTTCTGTTTTCATTCTAAAATATTTCAAAGCCTGAGATGAGTCCCTTTCCACAAATGGAAGGCCCTCTCTAAAATTATTCTTATCTTATGGGCACCCATGTGCTCGCCACTCAGACGATGTAATTAACAAGGTCTGAAAATTGTAGGCATCAAATGGATCACACATGGTTTCAATATATTTGCCTATTTAAAACGCCAAAGAGCTTCCTTTTACTTTGTTCCGAAGCAATCAATCACTGTCCTAAGAACAGTATCGGTCCTATGAATCAGACCACCCAAGACTTGTAGATAGTTTAGTACTAACAGTACCGACCGCTCAAAATTGCTAGCGGCACTTCTCTGGCGGTGGGTGAGGGACATTCCGTTCAATTCATTAATTTAACTAAACGGTAGGACTGCATGTTTCTGGTGAACAGACTTTCATTTCAGTCATAAACTGAGTTATATCTGCTTTCTTTGATCTTTTTTTCTCATTTCTGTAAGGTGAACCTTTTAAAGTTAGCATAATTTAGCACTATTTTAACACATGGAAAGTGCCTGCAGTCTAGAAGCTCAGTTTATTCTAGCGAACAATGTGACAGAGATCGCTTTGAAAGTGCGATATTCGAGTATTCTGTGTTTTTTTTTCGACTTCTTAAATTTTAGGTAAAATTTGGGAGTAAGTTTGGTGTTGTTAATTCTTCAACAGTTTATTTCATAGGTTAAAATCATTGCAGAGCTTCCTTATACATAATTTAATTCAATATAAAAAGGACTTTTGCAAGTGGGTCTCAAAAGCATTAAAGAGCTGCTGAGCTGAAGTTAGAGGCAACAAAATATGCGAAAAGTTTGGCATGTTGGATTAGAGATGGAGATTCTTCTGGTGTGAGATGTATTGCGACAGATTCCAAATGAAATATTCTTTAAGGAAAAAAAAATTAAGAGAATTCTCTTCAGATGAAATTTTAATACATGCGGAAGAAAAATCCAGAGACAATATTAATTTAGCTGAATGCTCTGACTCGCTGCATAATGCAGAAAATTCAGCGTCTGGAAATACAACATCAGAAGATGAAAATACTTTGCAACATAATGTGGAATTCTTAAAAGGTTAGTTCATATTTTATATTTCACATAACGTGGCACTGTATGTAAAAAAACAGAATCTATAATTAATTGTATCCATAAATCATGTCTTAATTTTTCAACATTTTCTATCTGATACTTTTATTTTTAGTAATGTGTTTATTTACTGTTATAATTTATTAAATTTTAAAGTTTCGAATAAACAAATATACATTTTGTTCAAATATGAAAATTTAACACTAAACTTTTTTATTAAAAAACATTCGTTAATATGTTGGATGCAATATAAAGTATAGGCTTTTAATATTTTACAACCCGAAAAAAGTAAAAGCTGTTAGTTTAATTACTGCTTTTTTCTTCGATAAGGCTACAACTTATAATAATCATAATATTAATTACGTAATAAAACTAATATTAATAACTTATAAATATTTTAATACGAAAGTACGAAAATAAAATTATATATACCTTTACATGCAATGTCAAGGAAGATTAGAATGTTGTGAGGTTTATAGTTTAAGTAAACATTTTACTCTTAATATATTATTATTGGTAAATAAAGAATTTTAATATGAATGAAATTTGCAACAAATAAATATTGCTGTTATCCGATTATAATTTTTTAAAGACAAGTGTTTTATTTCTTTTGTGTTTTACTCTTTTCTTAGCTGAGTAAATGAATGACCAATTCAGTAGTATAATCTTGCTAAAATTTAGGACGAATAGATAAGCGTTTGGTGTTGCTGCTGTAATTTTTAGTAATTTAAATTACAGTAAAAGAAGAATTTTCAGACTAATAGAATATTACTAGTATTTTCTGTTTTTTTTTCTTCAGTAGTTTTTAGTAAATGTATTTAACCATTATAATTCTTATTTTTCCCAATGGCATACCCAGGTAAAGTAGTGCCCATGGCAGGCAACAAAATTGCACTTTCTTTTTCTTAGTAAGATCGACACCGATCTCTTCGTTTGTATATGACCATTCTTTGTTCCATAGTTTGTGTTGTGGCCATTGATTAAGCAAATGAAAAAACTATCAAAAAGTTTGGTCACAATAAGTAGTGTCTTATTAACTTTAATCTGTTCGCTCCCATCGTTAAGAGGCGACGGTATAGCGATTCTCTCTTCTGTTCTCATCGTTGCTACCAGACCTGAATGTTTCAATGCTCTTGTATCGAGAAAGCGTTTGCATTGAGCTACATCATAGGCATTCAGGTACTCATACGGGAAGCAACAATGGGTACAGAAGAGAGAATAGCTATTGTCACGTCCTTGCAACGATGAGATCGTACTTGTTAAACGCTTCTTTTATTGCGTCATCCAGCAGTAGAAATCTGCACCCCTTTTCAAGTGTCATAAATGACACACGCCTTTCTTGCTATAGCTTAGAGGTACGCCACTGACTTCTCTTTAGTGTTGTATGTTGCCTGTTGTAAATTGTGTTCTTAAAGTCAATTTTTCAGAAGTAGAAAATGTGTTTATTTAAAATAGATGTGGATTTTTTAATTTAAAAAAAAATAAGTTCTTATATTATATCATATGTGTTATTAACTGAAAGTGTTTAATTCTGTCTTTGCGTACATACAAATACATGTACGTGCTAACCTATATTCGTTCTTAAAATATAAGATTAAAAGGGCCCCCATATTCACTCTCGCCCCTGGGCCTCCTAAACCCAAGTTACGGCACTGGTCAAAATATTATGAAAAAGAAAACAAATTTTATAGATGGGAACCACCAAATTCATCAATGCCCGGGGCCCCTGTTGGTCATAATCGGGCCCTACAAGTTACAATGTGACAGTCCTGTGACAATTGTGACCCTCTGTGACGTGACAGTGACTCTTTTGTGACCATCTGTGCTATTAGGGAAGACGTGTTCACTCTTATCCTTCTGTCCTTGGCACTTATCGCATGCGCGCGAAGTCCCAAATAAAGATTTCCTTTCCCGTAAATATTTTACCCCGAAATATGGGTTATGTTTCCGAAATCGTGAGTTCGAGTAGAGCATCGGTAGGTTACGCTATACTTTCGGAAACCTTTCCGCTATAAGTATGCAACGTTTCTGAATTTTTTTACTGTGTACTAACATGTGGACAGTATACTGAAATTGTTGCTTTGAGATGAAGACTTAATTTTTCGGATATTTGGCGGGGGATAAGAGATGGTTCGACTTTTTATGACAATATAGTGTTTTGGAGTGTACAAATGCTTCTTTTAGAAGTATAGCGTGCCCCAAAATTTACACAAGATTTTAATTAAGTAGAAAACACTGTTTTTTTTCTTTTCAATTGTATTTTTACTTCCTTGTACGTAGTATAAGGAAGTAATGTGATCCCGAAAAATTTCGGGGGCCAAATTTCGACGAAAAAACCGATTTTGACTACCTCTAAATTTAATTTTAAGAATTTTTTCAATGCATCTCATCGTAAGCTAGCATGCACGATCATATAAACGCGTCTGCAACTCATTTTGACCAGCGGCGAGTCTATTGTGGCCAGTTTTTCCATGCCGTCTGTACGTACGTACGTACGTACGTATGTATGTAACTCGCATATCTCAAAAACTATTGGTCGTAGAATGTCGAGATTTGATATTTAGGATTGTTCTATGATCTAGTTGTGCACCTCCCCTTTTGGTCGCAATCGAATGTATAGTTTATGTACAGGACCGCTCAAAAAAATCGAAATACATTACGCTCTATGGGCCGAAATTCATTAAACTTGCATATCTCAAAAACGATTAGGCGTAGAATGTCTAAACTTCATATTTTGGATATTTGTAACATCTAGTTGTGCACCTCCCCTTTTGGTTCCATTCGACTGGATAGTTTATCTACAGGACCGCCCAAAAGATTCGAAATACATTACGCTCTATGGAGCGAAATTCATTAAACTCGCATATCTCAAAAACTATTGGTCGTAGAATGTTGAAACTTTATATTTAGGATTGCTGTAACATCTAGTTGTGCACCTCCCCTTTCGGTTCCATTCGACTGGATAGTTTATCTACAGGACCGCCCAAAAGATTCGAAATACATTACGCTCTATGGAGCGAAATTCATTAAACTCGCATATCTCAAAAACTATTGGTCGTAGAATGTTGAAACTTTATATTTAGGATTGCTGTAACATCTAGTTGTGCACCTCCTCTTTCGGTTCCATTCGACTGGATAGTTTATCTACAGGACCGCCCGAAAGATTCGAAATACATTACGCTCTATGGGCCGAAATTCAAACTCGCATATCTCAAAAACTATTAGGCGTAGAATGTTGAAACTCTATACTTAGGATTGCTGTCACATCTACTTGTGCCGCTCCACTTCCGGTTCGATTCGACCGCATATTTTATCTACAGGGCGGCTCAAAAGATTCTAAATACATTACGCTCTATGGGCCGAAATTCATTACAGCGTATTTTAGTGGTATTGGGCTATTTCAAACGACTCAGATGTGATATATGCTGTTAAGAGTTACAAAATGAATTTCTCCATTAAAAAAAGTGTCTTTATCATTTATAGTTTTGCTACAGGAACACTCAAAAGATTTCCAATACATTACGGTCAATGGCAATTTTAGTGGCATTCATCCATTTCAAGCACAATACCACATAAGTTAGGTAATGGTCCGACCACGGTCACGTGCCTCCCTCAAGAACTACGCCAAAAATCGCCAAGCTTGGCGACTTTCGGTGTACGCGTGAGCGTATTTAACTCTCAAATCTCAAAAACTATTATGAAATTTCATATATAAGATTGTTGTAACATCTAGTTGTGCATCTCGATTTTTGGTTCCAATCTACTGGAAAGTTTATTTACCGGACCACCGAAAAGAATTTCATTACTTTAATGTCTATGGACATCTTCAATATTATACAACTGTAGACATTCATTGTTCTGTCCATGCCCAAAATCTCGCCGACTGTCGTCGACCTTGGCGAGTTTTGCCGAAATATCGCCAAATTTGGCGATAATCAGTCATTTGCTCAATGCCCAAAGTTTGCCATTTGTCATCGTTCTTGGCGAGTTTTGGCGAAATATCGCCAAATTTGGCGATAATCTGTCATTGTTTGGTCCATGCTTAATATCTCGCCATATGTCGTTGACATTGACGAGTTTCGCCGAAATATCGCCAAATTTGGCGCCAAAAATTATTTCGTATTTTGTATAACTCTAAAACTTTAACCCGTAGAATTTTGAACTTTCGTATTTAGAACTATTGTAATATCTAACTGTTTTCAGTATATTTTTTGACAGCAATCGACTGGGAATTTATTTACAGGGTGAGCCAAATGACTTTAAACACATTGAGGTGTATGGATGCATTCAATTCATTGAAAGTCTGTGGTCAATGACTACTTTGGCTATCCCTAAAATCTCGCAAACTATCTCAAGCTTGTCGGCTTTTGGTGAAATATCGCCAAATAAAGTGTCAGAAGGAAATCTTTCAAACTGAACTCAGCTTGGCGATATCGAAATATTTGGCTAGAAATCGCTAAACCTTACTATTACTGATATTTTATCTCTTTCAAACAAATAAGTTTAGAGGAAGTGCGTCGAAAATATTTTTGATTTAATAGACGTGCAAGGAAGTCATGTGTTGTACACATCAGATTTTTTTTTTACTGAAACAGAAATAACATAACATAGGGTTATGTATGGAATAGCACATCGAGAAAATAACCTCCACGGGTTTGCTAGCATGTATGCACTCTTTTGTCGAAATTTTCCAGGACCTTTTCGAATAAATGTGGATGAATTTCGTTGATGCACTGTTGCGTAATCAGCACATCCTCCTTCAATTCACTGGTGGATGTGGGTTTGTTGACATAGACATTTGACTTCAAATAACACCACAGAAAGAAATCCAGTGGTGTTAAATCACATGATCTTTCTCATTTCGTCATCAAAACCATCATGAATGAAACTTTCATTCTGTTACAGAACACTGCAAATTTCCTGGGTTCGTCGTTCTTAAGTCCAGTAAGTGTAGAAAGTTCTAATAAAGAGTCCACTTGTCAGGATGTAAAACGAATTTTATTGCTTCTAGAACTTCGTCGAACAATCAGCTGTACAAAATTCACAAGCACGATCTTGCAGTAATGTGCTTTCAACAGTCCGCTTAGATCAGAAGCTTTCGCAAATGCTGTATTTCTTACAGAAAATAAAACACTTAAACAGGCAAGAATTCAGTAGAAATATACGAGGGATATCACAAGCAGTCCCTCAAGACTCAGTAATAAAGGATTTACACACTGACTGGGATTGTCTGTCATACCTGTATTTATAGGTGACGAAGAAGCTACAAGGAGCTTCTAGAAAAATGTATCTCTCGAAGATTCCTCATAAAGCGGGGCTTTTGATTACATCATAGAAGAGAACTATTTGGCTATTATTCATGAAATGTGGCAGAAAATGTCGCCAATCTTGGCTACTTTTGGCGAAATATCACCAAATTTGGCGCCAAAAAATAAGTCTCCAAAAGTGAGGTTAGCGAAAGGACTAGAACCAATATTTCTCGAGATTTCTAGAAACGCCATACAAATTAATGGGGAAACCCAAACCTCCGTATCTCCGGCGCTAGCTGACCAATTTTGATGCAACTAATAGCAAATTTAACTATCTGACGCGTAGAATACGAATTTTAAACTATTTTAAAACGAAGAACAGCGAGTTGCTCTGAAAATTCGTAAAAATTATTTTTGAAATGCTGTTCAACAATGAAAACGTTTTGTTCTTTCGTATTTGGTGCATTTTTACTAACCCTGAACTGTTTTATTTATTTTTTTTAAGCAACAAAAAATTAATTAATTTTCTGTTTAATTCAAATCGTGCGTAAATTTTGGGAAACTGTATAGCAGGGGTTCCCAAACTTTTTTCACCGCGGAACCCATGTAAGATTAAAAACATTTCGGGGCACTCTTCTCCGGCTTTTCGCGGCAGGTTACCTTTACAGCATATGAATATGAAGTTTAGAATGAAACAGTTTGGATGCAATTTTCATTATTTCTTTTGTGGTTATAGGTCTAACCACCAAGAAAGTTTTCGAGTATTTTTTTTTTTGGGGGGGGGGGGAAAGTGATATAGAATTTTGCCCCAGCCCCCATCTCAGGGAGTTCTTGTAAAAGAGAGATTACTGGGCGGGGAACTCTCTCGAACTTGACAGAAATATTTTTTTTTTCGCCCACTGGTCATCCGCTTGGCTAAATTTTTTGTGGGATACCGGTTCAGAGACCCTTGGCATATGCAACGCGGTACCCGTGGCACTCAGTTTGGGAATCTCTGCTCTATAGTATCTCAAATTATTACAAATAAAATATTTCCGATTAATTATTTTAATAACGTCCAATCTGTCTCGAAAGGATAATTAGGCGTAATGATGCAATGGGCTACTTGAAATAATTCAGTGGCACATTGCATCATTGGCCTCTCCTGTTTTAAGCTATATTTAACCGGACTCCGCATTCCGATTGCGATGTTACGAAATTTTAGTCCCACGAAGCATTCAGTGAAAAGATACTCCACGGTTTACCCTTAGGAGATATTACACCCTGGCAAATGCATTCAGAACGTTGATGCATGGGACGAAAGAACTAGAATAAGCACTAGTAAAAACAAAGAATTTTTTCTCGAAATAAACTTCGCTGAAGCCGTTATACAAGACTGTTTTCAATTTTATTGGATACTGGAAGAACGAAACACTCTGAGAAACGATTTATTGTGTTCAGTTGTAAGTAACTTATTACGTAAGATATTTTAGTCTTTTACAGTTTTTATTCTAATAAAATGTTGTGCGATGTTAAAAATATAAGGGTTGCCCAAATGAAAGTGGCACTACAGGCGGTTTGAGTAATGGTTTAATGATATTAATATAAATTATTAATTATTTAATGATATTAATATAAATCGTTTCTTATGTAAGAAAGAGGTAATCCCGGCGTAACAGATGAGCTAGACAAAGTCATCTTGTTGGTTGAAACAAGTGTCCCAGAGATCAACATGATGATGAATATTCTGCATGGGAAACTCCGGGGGAAAGGGGAAACCTTTTATGTAGTATTGTGTGCACACTCCCTTTGCTTATCCTCATGCAACGTCACAGAGATATATCTTTAAAGAAACATGATCGGGACTACACATGATTTTGAATGTAAACGTTTATTACTCGAGTGAGGAAGAAAGTATTTTCTTTCGTGATTTCTATGCGACCCCTGATATGCGTTCATTCTACGTGATCTTTTTTCCTTCGAGAGTCAATGAAAAGTGGTTTAAGTCAGCATTGCATTTATCTTCATATCTCTGACAAATTTTAAGTTGTAATTCTCAAATGCTGTATATCAATCTCATGAGTTTATGGAACACATCTTACTAACTGGGAATTGCTTTGTACGGGGGTAGCAGACTAAGTCCACGTAGCGTATCGCGCATGATTGTCTTGAGCTGAGCGAATTCCGTGAAGTTATCTCTACCTCAAGTTGAATTAACTCTAACGGTCTTTCGCTTAGCTTACGCGGCGAGCTCCCTCTAAAACAAAAATGGCCTGTTCACGTGGAACAGTCGGTACACTGGCTGCTGTGAGGAACATGGTCATCTAGGCTGGAGTGAAAAACACTTTTTCTCGAAATTCACATTGCCTGAGTCTTTAAATGGTGCGAAACTGATAAGAACTAATTGTCTGTAAATTTCTGCAGGTTCCACACTTCAAGCGAATATATTCTCAGTGTCTTTTCTAGTCTTTTATGAATTTCTATTGAAATACGTTTGGAATTACGTTTAATTAAATAATTGTATAATTAATACTCCGGTACACCTGCTCTATCAAGAACAAAGGCTAGTTCGGGCATTTGGTCTGTCTTGGAGAGTTAGGGAATCTCATCGTATGTCGTTTTCCGACATTTGGCTTCCTGACTAACGAAATCGTCGTCATTTTCTGAGGTATATTCCATTTCTGAATCAGATCCTAAGTCGGCGTTTGCTTCTAAATCTACGATTTCCAGCACTGACATGTGATAATAACGTACTAATAAAGCAATTGAATAATGAAAACATCACTAATTACTCAATTAATTAATTAATAATTATTATTTTGATAAAAATAAGCTAGAAATATATTCGCTTGAGTTGCGGAACCTAAAGATGACAATATTTTTAGCTGAAATTTGGAAACAATTTGTTCTTATCAGTTTCGCACTATTTAATGACTCAGACAGTGTGAATTTTGAAATAAAGTTTTTTCTCTCCACCCTAATGGTCACGTTCAGGTATTGGCAAGATGAGAAGGCGATATGCTAGCGACCAGTGGCTGGTGGCATTCGGCAGAGGAGGAACTCGGTTTGTTTGTTTTTTTTCGCTGATTATTCCTCGATGGTATGTCCGATTTCGGATTTTCTTTTTTTTTTTTTAAGTGATCAGCATCCTGACCTTGACCAATGTCATATGTTAAATGAGCGAGCGGAGCGAGTAATTGAGAAATAGAATAATTCTTATAATATTTCCATTGAAAGTTAATGGCAGCTGGTTTTTCGGTGATTATTCCTCCGTGGTCAACCCGATTAATTTGATTTGAGATTTATACCTTGCCATCATTGATGACTATAACCACGCCAAATTTGAACTAAATTGGCCAAGCGGTTTAGGAGGAGAAGCTTTACATTTAAATGCCTGAGTGTAGTGTAAGAGCTTGGCTCACTTCGCTAAGCTCAACAAATTTAAAAAGTGTAACTTTTGGAAAATTAACGAGAGAATATTTTTCTTAACGGAACCGAAGGAGCCTTAATTTCGACTTTATTTTCAACATTTCTCCAATGTATACTGTCCACTTACCCCTAATACATAAAGAATTAAAGCCGGTTACCTAGTTTTTGGGACACCCTGTATAATCTATTGTACCTCTGTATAATTTTGAATGAGGCTAGAACCTCTGATTTGCCATTGGCTAAGCTTACGAAACTTTAAATAAAAGTGTTGATTAAATTTTTGTTAACATTTGAAAGTAACACTTTTCCGGTTAAACCAACTGAATGAAGCCAGGGATCTTACTAAAAGGTGGGGGGGGGGAGAGGGGGAGCCATAACCTTAACACTCTAAAATTCTGTTAAACCTTGCAAAATTAGATACCTAGCTGACGAACTTGATAAAAAAAAATACCGAAAACTAAAATTTACATTCTATTTCTGGTATACTTGGCAAAGTTACACAAAACCAGTTGTCAAAAGTAAGAAGTTAGTATTCAATAGTTTATAAATCCTAACTAATATTATAAATGCGAAAGTGTGTTTGTTTGTTTGTTTGTTTATGACGCTTTCACGCCTAAACCGCTGAATAAATTATGATGAATTTTGGTTTTAGATATAGATGGGACCCTGGAGAAGGTTATAGGCTACTTAGAATTTTAGATTTTTAATTACTTTTTTAATTATTAATTAAAAACCGTTTTTACGTTGCCATGCTTGGCGAGTTTCGCCCGTATCAAGTGATTCATGTTTTGAGCTAACAAGAATGCTATTACTTCAATGAAGAAGCACGTGCATCTGAAAAACATTAAATAATACGGAAATTATGCCAGTTTTATGCCAAATCTATCTATCTCTAATAATAAAAATGAATGTTCTCCAGACAAATCTACAGAAAGCAGAGCTTTGAAAATTTGAGCATGACTGGGCCCATGACTTCGGTAAAGTGTACCTGAGGCTCAGAATTTTAAATTTAAGTACTTTTCTAACTATTAATTAAAAACCGTTTTATCGCCCGCACAAAATGATTTATGCTTTTGAAATAAAGCAGAAATTCTATTTGCAAAATCACATGCATTTGGAAAACATAAATAAGTATGGAAATTATGTTGATTTTACGCCAAATTAAAAAGCATAAGTAAAGAAAAGTGTACTTACGTATTATCCCGGCGGTCCGCCAAGACGAGCGATTTTTTGCCGAGATAAATGCCGGGCACATGAAATTATTAATGGTTTTGAATACGATTGGCAACAGTTTGGCAACTCATTTGACGAAAAAGCAGTTTGGTGGGCATGAGTGCCGGGATAATACGTAAGTACCAAGAAAAATCCAGATGTGTTTCTTAAAGTTCGTAAATTTCCAAATCCTACCAATAATATAAATGTGTACGTTTATGTGTTTGGATGTTTTTGACTGAATCACACAAAAATGGTTGGAAAAATTTGTAATGAAGATAGCTTATGCCCTGGATTAACATACAGGCAACCTTTCAAGCACTATAGCATAAATAATTCTTTTACAAAGACACTCAAAATAATGCTAATGCATTGCGCTCTATGGAAATTTTGTAGCTACTAAACCGATTTTAAAACTTTTTTCACTGATTGAAAGTCCTAGGCCTATATGGTCCTAGGCCTATAGGGTCCTAGGCCTATATGGGAAATTTTCTAAGGGATCCTAGCCCGTATTTTCGCGAGGTTTTGGAAAAAAACACGGAAAACTGCGAGCGGCTAGGTCGACAGGCGCGACCGGAGTTTGAACCTGGCACCTCCCGCCTTCCAGTTTTGAGAGCAGAACCTCTTAGACACTGGGGGGACCCTGAGTGTTATAGGCTACCTTTTATGCATATATCACAAATAGTTCTTTTACAGGGATACTCATAAGAATTACATTACGCTCTATGTGTATCTCTGTAAGTACTGAACCGATTCCAAAACTTTTTTCACTGATAGTAAGCTACACTATTCTTGAGTATTATAGGCTAAAATTCATGCATGTAGCGCAAATAGTTCCTTTACAGGAACACTCAAAATAATTCTAATACATTACGCTCTATGGGCATCTCTTTAACTACAGAACCGATTCTAAAACTTTTTCGCTAATAGAAAGCTGCACTATTCCTGATTAACATAGGCTAAAATTCATGCATATAGCATAAATATTTCTTTTACAAGAACACTCAAAACAGTTCGCAAATACTGTCGTAACTGTCTCTATTCGCCAAATGCCTGAAAAAATCTAAATTTAGTAATTCTGCATACTCTCTTATTTTAAATGAAGTATACTACCATGCATTATACTTCATTTAAAATAAGTAAAAAGCAAATAATATTTAAATGCAGTTTCTTTAGTCGCAAACATATTTGTTATTCACACATGCTTCGTTTCTCTCGGGACCTAATTCTAAAGCCGACGCGGACGAAGTCGCGGGTAGCCGCTAGTAATAAATAAGTTAGTAAAAACCGATATTTGACTTGGGAATTTATCGACAAATCCCATGGTTCAGAATGAAGCAACAATGACAGGACCGATACATGGATTATGGTGCACTTTCCAACATAGTTTCAAATGTAACAGCAAGAAAGAAATGGGGCTTACGCATGAATTTATCATATGCTTTTAAAATTTTTTAGCAAGAAAAAGAAATAGAAGCCATGCATGAACAACCATGCACTTTCCAACACGAGGGTTATTGGAACGCATCCCTGGATGAACCCGCGTAAATCAAGAGTCCACTGTCACAGAGAAGGGTTTTACTTTCAGAATATGAACACGGTAATTACGACCCCCGCAGTGGATGGATTCTGCGGTTTCGTCGCTGCATGAATATTATCTATATTTTGAATTTTACCGGGATTTTCGGCAACACTCACTCATCAAAATTTTGGTTTGGATTCATTCGGAATTTGCCGTTGTACGTCTGTTAAATACATGGTTGGTTAGTAATTAGTAAATAACGGCATAATAAAATAACTAAACCGCATATAATCCGCTTAATGCTATTTAATGAAGTTTTTTGGCTTCAGTTTATTTTAATCAAGTTTTCATTCTTGATTTTGATTTGGAATAAATACGGAGCAAAAATGTAAGTACATCAGATAACTTTGTTTACATATCAAACATTTTTAAATTTTATTTGTGCTATATGATTGATTTTTACGCATTAAAATATTACTATTGTATTTATTCATAAAAGCTAATTTATGTTTTTCTTACATGTATGCCTACAATAAAGTTGGAAAAGCTTCAAATTTTGCTTTTTAGATGAGGCTTAAGCAAAAAGAAAAAATAATGCATGGCAAGCATCATTATACGCAATTCATTAAACTTTCATATTTCTTTTCAGTTATAACTTTTTTTCTCCTTTGAATTTCTCTCTTTCTTTTCTTTGTTTGTCGAGTGAAATGTCTGGATATTCTATTGCATATAAAGAGTTAAAAACTTAACTCTTATGTGCATCTGTGTTTTCCCGATTTCTCTGAAATGGAAGCCAAGCAGCAAAAAGGAGCTAGAAAAACAAATAGTGGAGGGGAAAAAAGTTAGTATGTGTGTAAATAAATGTAAGCGAATGTTCAAAGAAGGTAAGAGGAGGGAGAAAACTACGTCATGCTTAGTAAGTCTTTGCCACCACTGAGAGTTCGCTGCGTCAGATTCGTGTTGCCCATAGCTCACTCACTATAGTTTTGAAGCGAAATCGAAACTGAAAAGTCATGCAATCAAAATAGTCGGACAGAACAACGCAATAGCGAATGCTTTGCATATTAATCAGTAGAAAAAATCCCTCACAATTTTGACTCTTTACATGAAAAGATCATATTTTTTTATTAGTCTTAATAATTACTAAGTACTTAGTAACACTAAGTTAATTACTTTAAACATATTTTCTGTATTTCTGCTAAAAACTAGAAAATTAAAGAACGTATTTATTATAAAACTATTCCGTAGTTAATTTTTAGTAGGGATGCACCGAATATTCGGTTGGTATTCGGTATACTGCCTATTCGGCAGACAAACCGAATATTCGGCAACCGAATAGTAAACAAATTTAAATATTCACCAATTTGTAAACAAATACATATTTTTTATATCATGAATGAAAGATATGGTATAGTACCATAGTACTAAATTAATTCAAGTTGTTACTTACTAATATCACATGTGAATGCGCGTTATAAACCCTTAGAAAGTCCACCTACCAGCTCACCACTTCTTTGGCAGATCGGATACCCCATCCTAGGCAGATCTCCCTAGCGTAACTTTGCCACAATCCCATCAAAAACTAATATCACAATAAAATTATCTTTATTGTAAGAGAAAACATTCAGATGCTAAATTTAAATTTTGTTACTTTTCAATTTTTCTTAAATCTTATGACACGTTACATTAACCTTGCTATCACTAACTCATTTAAATTTAAAACAGTAAGCAGGAAAAAAAAACCTCATAACATTAAGTGTTCATAAATATCTTAAGTCAATTAATTGCTAATTTTTTAAAATAAAAAAAGTAGGTAAAAAAATTAACAGCATTTCACTAATATTTAAAAAATTTATTAATAATATTTAAAGGAAGTACTTGGATATTAACTTTTGCAGCATTTTAATTTATGAAGTTTTACACCACATGAAATATTGTTTAAGAACAAACTAATCAAATTAATCATTACAATCAACGTTTAATAACGGTTTAATAAGTTTAATAAATTTTAACCAAGTATTCGGCCGAATATTCGGTTAGTATTTTAACCGAATATTCGGTATTCGGTGCATCCCTAATTTTTAGTAATAGAATTAGTTTGTTACTTTATGCCTTTTAAACCAAATCAATTTAAATTTTTAATATTTACATTAATATTAACACCATTACTATATGCATTAGTAATAGTAATTTAAATTTTTTACTATTACTTTTTACTTTTAATATTTATATTAATATAACACAAATTATATCAATATACAGAAAAGATCAAAACATGCAGTTTCTCTTAAACACACACACACACGCAAATTATTTAATGAAAAATTTACTTATCACTTTATTTATTTATTTACTTTACTCTTTAACATTTAATTCAAAACATTAATTACCTCATGTTTTAAAAAGCTAAATGTTTATCTTGGCTATCCTGTTCTTTATCAAAATTCTACTGCTTCATAAAAAAAAGTACTTCAGGATTCTATACTATTAAAATCTGCGTGTGTGTGCGTGTGTGTGTGCGTGTGTGTAAGATCATCTCCTCCTAAACGGCTAGGAGTTGAGTTTCGAACGAGGTATCCACGAATTCGGAAAATTTCGAGAAAGAACCTCCGCTAATTTAAATTTCGAAATTCGAATTAGTTTAGGAGATATTGATAAAAAACCCCGTCAAAAACGCTAATTTTTGCTCTCCGCAATTCCGCATTTGTAACCCCTGTAGTCAAAAAAGTGAGAAATAAGCATCGAGGTTGCCATGTTTGGCTATTTAATTCAATTATTTAGACTCCTGCAGTAAAAATAAAATAATAATAATTTTTTTTTTTCTGTTTAGATTATTTACAAAGTTATTTTTTAATTAAAATATTGCATTCATGTTAAATCAGAGCTGGAATTCAATGTGTTTTATGTGTAAAAGAATAAGGGATTGAGAGATTTCCGAGACTAATATGTATATTTTTTAGTTTGGCCGAAAAAAAAATGGCTCATGTGGCGATTTTGAGAAAGTAGTAGGTTCTACCGATTTGTACAGTTTTGGGCTTGGCGCAAATTACTGAGAGCGTAACGAAATAGTATTTTTAATAACAAGTATAGTTTTACGGCGCTATACTTCGATTTTTCATATAGAAATAATGCAGTTATTAAGGCAATTTTAAACGATCTATAGAATTTTCACGAAATTAAGTAAACTGATTTAAGTTAGAGGAATTCCGCCAAATTTCAGAAAATTGAAATTCTCGCATGGTAGTTAACGGTGATTAAAACCCGTTATAGTTAATAATAATTTAAATAACTGCTACTTATCAATAATATGCCTGCATTAAATTTTGGCGATGGAACCATATAAATGATAGATAACTATTTCCCATTTTGATTGCTGATAAATCAATGCTTCGAATGATTCCCTGAAAACAAAAAAATCTTGCAAAATGGTGTATGTTGGCATTTGGCGATTGAAGTACTGTGTAATAAATAATTGATTCTTATTTGTTAAAGCAGCGCTACGGAAGTTTCTTTTACTAAAAGCTGTTAGAAAGGCGAAATTAATACTGTCTAATATATTTTTTGTTTTACGAATTGAAATGTATGTTGATTCCTACTTTAGTACATTTCTTAGCAAAGTTGGCGAAAAATATTCAAATGTAGTGCAGCTCTGTACGTATTATTAATTCCATTCCACAATTGAGATGAGCCGATGTCACTAGCGTATGCATAGAATTTTTTTTTTTTTTTTAATTCCGCCAAACAAAGTATTGCGTATTGACTTTAGTGTCAAGTTTAATTTGTGGTTTGAGCTATTGACTATCGACTGACGGCGTTAATTTCGCCAACATGGCAGTTCTAACAAAGTAAACATGAATAACTCATTTCATGTTCTATTTTTAACATTGCTATAATTTCCGTAGCAACGGAATCCATTGTTGCCACTCAAGTTGTTAAATTTAACAATTAAGTGAAACCACTCATTTCTACAGCTTTTAAGACTCGAAAAAGTGAAAGCGCATCAAACGTGAAATAAATAGAACTAACTGTAACAGACTTGCACTTTAAAAATAATCGAAGTTTTCATGCAATTCTACATAATTTTATTTCCTTCGAGTGTGGATGTCATTTTTTACGTCATTTTTGCTGTTTTGCTGGCAGATTATCCGGAGCAGTACATAACCTCTAATGCATTTGCTCCTCCGGACATAAGCAAGAGCGTATGTCCGGCGCGTATTTGTGTAACCCCACTGTGTTAATCAGAATTTTCTGGTGTCAGATTTTTTAGACCATTTTTTTTACCGTGGAGATTCCGATCCTGAAGTATATTCATCACTGATACATGAGAAAAAAAGATGAATTATATGCAAGCAGGAGTAGCCAAAAATTTTTCATGGGAATGTTACGGGAATGAAGAATATACATTTTGTATGGCAAAAAACTACGCATGGGGGGTTGTGACCCCTATCCCCTCATTGGCTACGCCACTGTACGCAAGCATCAGTTGTCACGTTATGAAAAACCGTCGTAGATGGCAAACTCCGAAGTTGTTCTGAGGGTTATACAAAATTAAAAATTTTACTTTTAGTAAATTTTACTTTTGATACAGTTCGGATATTTGGTTTTAATACATTTCGGCCACCAAGGTGAGATAAAATATTACTAAATACGGCAACCCAGAATTTTCTTAACTATTGAATTTGACACTATACAACTACAGTAGATTCCCTATAACACGGTTGATACGTTCCGTGTTATAGGAATCCGTGTTGTACGGGTCCTGCGCTATACTCCACCTGGAGTGTAAACTGCGCGGTATAATCGCGGCAAAAGTTATTCGCGCTCCGTAAAAATGCAATGAAGTTTGGTGTTGCCATTTAAAAGGTTTGTTAATTACAGGAGCTAAAGCGTCATATTATCAGAACATATGTCTCATTTTACCGTGCTGTACAAGTCTCTTTTAACGTGTTACACGAAAACGATCGTAATGTTTTCGTCGTGTTCTAAGAATTCGTGTTGTAGACCCATGTTATAAAAGGGTCAACTGTAATCTGTAAAAAATGAAAAATGAAGTTAGTTATTTATTTAGTGCGAATTGACAGTGAGATAAACGTCACTTGTCACTTTTATGTAACAAGTGTGATACTGCATTAAGAGTTCAATAAGGGTAATAAGCTTTTTCTCAGAAGTTACATCACGAACGTTTTCATTTACAAAAGCGACATGATTTTCACCGGAGCCGGGTACATTTTTGGCTTTTAAACGTAAATGATGCATCCATTGTTTCATGTAGATTTTTTAATTTAGGTAAAATTTAATAAAGTCGTGTGTAACATAACTGCTCTAATGCATTGTCCACGCTTTGAAAAATGCAAGATAAAATTATTGTCAACATCATGTAATGTTATTTATGTGGTATATACTATATATTAATGCTATAAATTAAACCTCACAAAGATAATTATACGATGTAGAAATCGGGCATTTTTCGAAAGAGAAAAGTTTTGTCTGCATACCATAAAGTTCTTTATCTTTTGATCGCCAGTCACATTGACGTAGTTTTTGTGTCATGTTGCAATCGTCTAAAATTTGCACTCATGACGTCAACTTTTAGTCACGATTCAAGTATTTTTACACGTTTTGAGATTCCGAATTACTGGGTTTAATTCGAATTATATATGTTTAAGGAAAATATGCGTTTCCCACCGTGCGGAGAACGGGTACGCATCTAGTCAGTTATAAAATTTGCAGAGCTTTCATCATGACTTAGACATTAAAACACTCCGGAGCAGTGGTGTAGCCAAGAGACCTGCACGGGCTTGAAAATTGCGGCCCGGCCCGGTCCAAGCCCGATGATTCTTGAATTTGTAGGCCCGGCTCAGAGTTAAGGAGTAAAAATTTGAAAATTCCATAAAATAAAAAAACATATATAAAGACGACCAAATAGATTGATAAATAAATATTTTTCAGGCATTTTATATTGAGCAAAGTTATTGACTTTTTTCCGGGTTCCAGGAAGGAGAAAAAAAATTAACACTAGACACGAGTCCAGCCCGGCCCGTTGACAGCAAATTTATTAATCCCGCACCCATATTCGGACCGCGGGCCGGGCCGGCCCGTGCAGGTCTCTAGTGCAGCTCCACGGAAATGTGTCAATTTTTTTTCTGGTAACGCCACTACTCACAAATAAAATAACTGTCACCGTTTCCAAACTACCAACTGAGGTAGGTGACTCAGCTCATTTTTTTTAAGTGGTATCCCCATCATGTTTTAATGAAATAAAACTGACAAGTCTAGTCCACTAAGAAACACGATTATGTATCAAATACAATAAATATTCACAAAAGGCTAGAGTAATTCGAAAGTTCTTGGTAATTTAATTAGCATAAACACTGGAAAATTAATTAAAACTCCTTAAGTTTTTTAGCAGTCTTATTTACATATTGATAGTGTCATTTTTTGACATCACTTTACTTGTTATAAGAAGAATACTTTTTAATCGGTCTTATAGAACCTTTTGGCAGGTGTATGTGTCTGAAAGGTCAGTTTGTGCTCGACTTAACTGAATACTAATAAGGATAATTTATAGAGTGTTCCCAAATGCTCGCTTGAGCCAAGAAATTCATTTTCTAAAACTTCCATTGTTTTGGTGAATAAATAATGCACAATTACAGAACACAGTAAAGCCAATTATAACAGCATAGTTAATTTACCTCGATCTAATTCTTTAATCAAAACAAAATTTTCTGGTATGTCTACTGCCACATCACTTTGAAGCCAATTTTGACAAATATCACATTTGCTTACTTTCAATTCTTTCATCGATGCATAGCCCGATCCCCGATATATATGCTAGTATTGGTAATTATCTGGCATGATTTTCAGACTGAAATCATCAATTATTAATTTCATATACTTGTCAACATCATCTTTGTAGTGTTTTCATCATCAGGCAAAGCGTAGATAAAGATATATTTACATTGGAAGTACAAATTAAAATATTACTTTTAAACCGAAGTTTTTTTTCATTTTCTAAAAGCTGTAAGAAACTTATATAGTAATTAGATCTTGACATTTGACGGTATAAACCAAATCGAGATTCTAAAGCATCAGTCTGAAATTTTCCAAGTAAGATATAACCAATTTTATATTTACAAAAAACTATGGAATCATCGCAATAATTACATCGGTAGTAGTAATTAATGACTGAAATGTTTGTGGTGATAGAGCTTCAGTGTTTGGAACAGATTGTCACCAAAATTTTAAGCAGTGTGATAATTTTTTCAAAAATGTTAACTGATCTTCACTATTTTGGTTGATAGCTTCTCGACATGATGTGTCTCTTGTAATAATGAAAAGTGATTCATGATCCTTAGGAATGCATTTCAATGTAGCAACATTATTTTCATTTAAAATCTGAAGAGCCAATTTTACGTTCTGTTTCTGTATTGTTGTTGGGTATAGTGCTTTATTAGAAAGTAAATGCCCATACTTAATTACTGAAGATTTTTCAGTGTTATACATACATAGTTTCTAAATGTTTGTAATTTGCTTTTTTTAAACAGTCATCATTAATGAAATCAGGGAATGTAATGATTCTTTTGCTATACCAGTTATTTCGAATTGATTTAAGCATGTGCACAGTGTGAAAAATAATAAAAATTAGTCTTGTATCATCTAGAGGATGCCTAATAGAATGTTGCAGTGTTTGGTTTGAAGTCAGTTACTCAAATGCTCGTTTGTTGACAGCATTATTATTCGTGATCACAGAGAAACTACTTTAAATCCTATGTTCTCGATAGCTGATATCACTTGCAAACTATACTTACAACTTCTTGCTGTACTATACTTACAACTTCTTTATAAGAAGAAAACGCAGATGCTACCATAAAAACCTGTACAGTTTTGGCAGGAACTGATGGATTATTATTGCTACCACCATAAATGGAACCACTTTTAAATTATACTGAGGTACGTAATTTTTAATTGTACGTAAATTTCGTCTAATAAAATGTTGACTATTAGATCATTATCCTTAAGTACTGTTTTTTTACTTTCTAAATAATTAATGCTTCCAGCTAAATCTAATTTTGATAATTAATATGCTCCAATAATACCTCTCAAAGTCCGATCGCTTGGCAAACATAAATATCCACTATTTAATAATGCAATTTTTAAAGATGAAGACTGTATGAACACAGTCCAGGCTAGGAGAAAAAGAATGATTACCATATCTTCTGTTATTTTTAGGAATTTTTAACATTTCTAACTGTTCTAAAATAAATTCAATGTTAGAATTATCTTCATTGAATTCTGATGATTTTAACGTGGAAATTACAGATTCTAAAACGGCCGGCAACGAAGGATCTTTAACAAAATTTTCTACATTTTCCATCAATTCTTCTAAAACTCTTGTGTTATCCATAACAAAACATTTAGAAAATTTAGATGTGTTTAGTTTTGATCACATTGAAACCCAAATCATTCGTAATAATAGCAATACAGCTTAAAATAACGTGATAAACATTGGGAGGTTCATACAGACAAATACGGAACATTTGATCTTCTTTAATAAAAAACCACTTTTTTTTTCTAAAATTTGAGCTGTTTTCTTCTGTACGTCGTCAAAACTTTTAATCGAAATTTTTTCTGCTATTACTTTCTGATCAAGTAAACTTTGTTGAATTGCACGAATAAAATTTTCTTCTTCAACATCAATAATACGGCGTGTTTTTGAGGTTTTATCTAAAATATATGAAGGAACATTTTCAAATATGGATGGTTTAGCGCCTTCTCTAAGTTTAGGAATTTTCCGCTCATATTCTTTATATTCGCCTTTGTAAACAACACTCTTTTCTTATAATATCGGTTTCCTTAAAATGCTTAATACAAACAAGGTTTTTTAAATTTGTTAAATCTCTAGGTATTTTTCTCATCCACTCAGATTTTAATTTGTCACACTTTGGTAATGAAAACGTAGTTATACTTTCTTGGGAACCGTAATTTGATTTACAACCGACCACACTGCAACGACGCGGCATAATGAATGATATATTTACAAATATATAACACACATATTTACCTGCAAAAAAGCCTACATTAAATACAAAAATTTATATGACGGATCAACACTTTGGTAATGAAAACGTAGTTACTTTCTTGGGAAACAAAGTTCGATTTACAATCGAGCACACAGCAACGATGCGGCATAATGATTGATATATTTACAAATGTATAACACATATTTATGCATACAAAAAAGGCCTACGTTCCATACAAACATTTATTTGATAGAGCAAGGTTTTTAGATCTGAAAACGGACACAATTAACGGTCTCAGTAAGTATCTATTTTGTATTTTGTAATACCGAAAAAAAAGTTCAATTAAATTGGAATATAAATAGCTATGAATATAGACAGATACTACAGAAAGTTTGTAAATACCTTATTGCATGTTATCCGACTTGGACCTTATGAAAAAATGCTTAGAATTATCGTATAAATTTAATTTACCACCACACTGTGTAAGAACAAAATTAAGAATCAATCAGATTTACTGGCCGATGTTCAGATTTCTCTGGGTCACGGTCATTTCATTTCATTTTGGAACATGTATTCGGATTTGTGTGCTTGTTCACGAGGAACTGCTTATAAATCCACGTCAGAGAAAGGACAAACACAAGGGGGGGGGCAAACGCCTTGGGGGAGGACTTTTCTGGGTATCTAGCGCGTATTCACGTTACATCAGGAGAAAACCGCCCAGAACTCCAGACCGCTAGACCAACGGCCCCGCGAGAGGACAGAACCCTGTTCCTCCACTTGAGACATCTCCCAACGTCAGTGGCTTTAACCACTGTGCTACACATTGGTTCTGGGTCACGGTTTTCTTGCTTCAAGGCCATTTGAAGTGCCACAGAGGCTATGCGTTTTGCCATTAGCCTCTGTGGAAGATGTCCATCTGGATGCTTTTTATGTTTTGCTTTTTTTCCCCCTGTGAGTTAGTTCACTGTAATAGGCAATAAAAAATTAAAAGTTCGCTTTTCTCACTATTGTTCAGATAAATCAATAAACAACTATCATTAATTAATATAAAAAATAGATTGTCACAGAACTAAGTAAATTTTTTTATTTTAAGAATCAGCAACGGCGTTCATATTAATTACAAGTTCATGGTGAAAATAAACACTCGCGCTAAAGAAGAAGAGAAGGACTTGCCAAGCAGAGACGTTTGAAATCTAGAAAAGGAGAACAAAAAAAAAAAAAAAAAAAAAAAAAGGAAAAAAAAAAAAACGAAGAAGAAGAAGGGCTACAGCTCAGCTTACTTTATTACGTCACGAAAATGTTCGTTACGCTCGTGACGTCGATTTGAACCGTTTAAAAGAAGCGCGGAGAAGATGTTACACTGTAGATTTTTTTTCAAGGTAAGGAATTTGGATTAGTCATCCACATCTAATGATGCATGGGTATAAATTATTCTCATATTTGTGGACTTAAAAAATATCTGAAGATTAAGTTTTATAACGTAAGTATTAAAATTAAAATTTAAATGAATATTGTACTCGGTCTTACGTAGTTTTATTTTCTGCAAATTGGGCAAGTACAAACATTCAGTTACGAAAATGTGGGATACGTATGACTTGTCAGCGTAGATTTTGCTAAATATTGTCTGTTTCTCTAATTTTCAAGGTGAAAGTAAAATGCAGAGATGTATTTATGTTGTATGTAAATAGGCTCAATCTCGAGTGCTCTGTGTGTAATATGTACAGCACTGGAAAAAAAAAGACCCACTTGCTTTTTATTAGGCCGTCGATTGTCGTATATATAATTTTGGGACATATAAATTTTATTATTTGTATATATAACTTTGGATACATATATTGGTATAACTTTATAGAAAAAGTTTTACATACCATTCTTTTGCAAATAAGGTACACTAAAATTTCCTATTCGTGCACTTTGCATACGGGACCGTCTTCATATTTAATTTCCCACCAACTTTGTCTTTTCCAACGGTGACATTCTATTTTCACTTTATTAAACGTAAGAAAATCTTCAAATTACGCTAAAAATAAATTTTGGTGAATTTTCTACGGTAATTTCGAGAGCTATTGCAAATTCTTTGAGCGATTTTGAGAGGTTACCTCTAAATTGCAATGAAATTTCCAAATTTTTCTTCTTATATCCGTTTTGCTGGCCAGAAATAAAATACATATTATTTATCAGGAAAATAATGTTTCAAATTTTAAATCTTTTTGTGATGTTAATATTCAAAAATAAATAAATAAAATCTGTATACATACAGGGTAATTCGCTACCAGACTGACAAACTTGCAGGGGGTGTAGGGGGTACTGAGACGTTTCAGAATCACATAGCAATGCGGGGTCGGAAACGTCGTCTTCTTGTACCTGCTAATAATCACTTTGGAAAAAGTGTTCAAGTGATAATAAACTTTCCAACGATGGTTTGTCAAAAACTAACCTTCTTTCCCCGATTGAACTTGATAAAAATTGTTATATCAGAATTGTTTCTTTCATTGCTTTTATGAAATTGTCTGAGGAAAGCCCATTGTTTATGAAACGTGGTTAAGAAATGAGACCCACACTTCAACACTTCTTTCAAAGTGATTATTAACAGGTACACGAAGGCGACGTTTCCGACCCTGCATTGCTATGTGATTCTGAACCGTCTCTGTACCCCCCCCCCACCCACCCTGCGAGTTTGTCAGTCTGGTTGCGAATCACCCTGTATATATATATATTATTTATCATTTTTCATAAGCAATTTAATATTTGAATTTTCAAAGCGTCTAAGGCAATGCAGTATGACTAATTGTGTCATAAAAACTTTTACTGATAATTTAATACATTTTTTCATATAAATTAATTAAAAGTTGAAGTTTCAAAGTGATTAAGGTAATGCAGTATAGCTAATTTCTGATAACTTTTTAGGCATTTATTTGAACACAACACAACACACACAGTTTTTCATAAGTAATTTGATAGTTGAATTTTCAAGACCATTAAATCTAGGTAGGATTTTAGCTAATTGTGTAATAAAAAGACATTTTTTATTTGAGAAATTTTATATTTAATAAAACTATTTTGGTAATTTACTTTAGTTGTTAATTACATTTACGGAAAGAAAGCTTAATTGATTTAATATTACATTTTCAGTTTAATTGGAATAACAGAGTACCTTACTTATGATTTTTTTTTTGTTGCCATAAATAGCTTTTCTATTTATAATTTACATTGGCGGTCTTTGTCTGTTAATTAAGTGAACTTCATTTTCCCGAACCCGGAAAAAAAAGAACCTGGAAGTTTTTTTACTTTTAATTATTTTTATTTTTTTAAAGCCCACTTGAAAAAAACACCCCTCAAAATGCCAACTGTTTTCTTCTTTCAAAATTTCAACTTTGAAATAGCAGCATTAATTATAAAGCTAATATATCACTTAATATCAGTACACCTCTTGTAAAGTCTATAAACAGACATTCCCCCCCCCCCCTCTCTGACCACTACCCAAAGAGAAAAAAAAATTAAGAATGACATTTCATAGAGAAATTTTTATGCCTATTACTTGAATTAAAATTAATATGGATTTTTTAATCATAACTAAACATTAGTTTAAAAGTTCAGCACTAGTATCGTACTTTGTTTTCATTGTTAAAATTATTACTAATAATCAATTTATCTAAAAGCAAACCTTGATTGTTTACTATTATTATTGATTCACACATTTTTCATGTATAATTAATAATTGTATTTAATTATTATTAGTATTAATTTAACCATTTTTCATATACAATTGATTTTTGTAATCAATTAGTTGCTTTGAATTGTATTTTGTAATTAGCAAAAACTTTTCAAATATTCTTCACCCCCATCCCTTCTGTTAAAGCAGGGGTCGATACAGTAATTTTTTCCAGGGTCCCATTTTTGTGGAAACTGCTTATTTTTGTGAATTTCTATACTTATTTCTGTGACATTCAAAATTTAGTTTTGTGAATTTTCATATCGGGTTTCGTAAAAATCACTTTGTTTCTTCAAATAATTTTCAAAACAAATTAAAATGTAGGGTAAAATGAAAAAGAAGGGTTGTTTTAATCGATTGTATTTTTGTGAAGGGGCCGTTTTAATCGATAATAAATTTGTGAAAGGGTCGTTTAATCGATTTTAATTTTGTGAAGGGGCCGCAAAATGGACCTAAATTTCATCTGCATCGATCCATGGTTAGACACCCTAAAACCCTGGAACATCCCACCCCAACCCTGAATGTACCCATGTTTTTTTTTTCTTTTTTTTTTTCTGAAAAGAAAAACGGGTTTTTAAAAACCTTTAAGCTTGTTGTATTATAATACTTTTACTAAAATTGTTATCATAATATTTCATATTGCAATATTGAGGTTGTACTGTTGTAATAAACCATTGAATAGTACAGAGTGTTATTAAAATATTGATGTATTCATGCTAATATGTAACATTTTAAACTGTGAGATTATTGATTTTTAAGTAAAAAGAAAGTGTTATTTCTCTAAATGGGCTTAAGTTCTTTATAAAACATTCGGAGATACATATGAACACTTTCTAATTTATTTTGAAATTGTTATTGAGTATTTTGAAGGTTTTTTTTAGAAAAGGAAAGTGTTTCCAGAAACATTGCTAAGAGTGAAAAGTTGTCCTTTGCTGACCAATAGGATCTTAAAACTTACTTAGTAACAGCCGAAGTTTAAGATTGATTTTAATTAAAATAGGGAAATAAGTGTTAGATAATTTTCATGTATTAAGCACACACAAATGAGTCTTGAATATAATTTTCTAAGGTGATATAGTAACGAAACGAAATCAACATGACTAAATCACCACCAAACTTTACAAAACTTAAATTTATTTGCTTCAACATTTGCTATTTTTTAATATATCTACTATTTATAATTTTTTACCAAATATATCTAATTTCACAGTCATGTACTATTATCTACAACTTTTTCACAGAAATTTGGCAAAGTCACTATTAATATTCTTTTGAATATTAATTTAATAATTCATACTTCATATTAATATTTTATTAAAAAACTCGACTGTTCGAGCCTCGTCAGAGGGAGACACCCCTGAACCCCCCTAAATTTTAGTTTCATTATTGCCATATTAAAACGCTATTAATTGACTATGTTATTTTATCTTGCGTCTTTCGAGTATTTCGCTTGGTAACCCTATGGGGAAATTTTTATGTTTGTAACCTATTTATAGAAAAATACATGTGATGCCTATTCTACAACTTACTAAATATTGTAACAATAGATTAAAGCTGTTGAGAACTAATAGTATCTAAATATATGTCGAAAATGCATGTGATGCATATTCTACAGCTTACGAAATATTGTAACAATAGATTAAAGCTGTTGTGAACTAATAGTATTTAACGGTGTTATTCGAAAAAATCATGTGATTTTGGTACATAATTACAAATAAACTAATTATGCCAGGCACTTCAAAATTTTGTAACTGTCTCTTTACAAGCTGTATTACATACTGCGAAGACAGGCCAATCTGTATCAGTTTCAATACTTTTAGAAAAAATTCTTAAAAATCGGAAATTTTCGCAAAGCGTGTCACTCTTCGAAAAATCTTGCAGCTCAAATCCATGTTTAAGAATTTTTCTGAACATTTCACAAAGGCCAGAGCGTTTTCGCTTATCGTAGTGTGTAAAACAGCTTATGAAGAACCATCTGTAATTTTTTGGAGACTATGATACTATTAGTTTATTTCAATTTGTGTACCAAGACTAAAAACAGAGTTCTTTTTTTTCGAAGAACAGCCTCAAATATATGTTAAATTATGTCACTTTTTTCTGTCGCATTTTTGGGACAAATTTTTCATACTATTTTCAATAAAGGGGGTGAGAGATAAAATGATATAGTCATTAAAAATAATAAGTTAATAACCGTTGGCACTGTAGACTGGCCGGGGCTGCAGATTAATCGTCAGCGGAGCCCTTGGGCTATGCCGATCCGCGTTGCTGTACGTCTGTTTTTTTTTTTTTTTTTTTTTTTTTTTTTTTTTTTTTTTTTTTTCTAATGGGCAGGCACTGGCCACAAGCCTTTGCCATAACGGCCCGAGTTACTGTCCATTTTATTATGGGAGCACCCAGTGGGCGGACAGCATTACCCCCTATGAAGGGACAGTTTAACATCCATGCCCAAGCCGGGATTCGAACCCGGACCCACGGCGTGATGGAATGGTTTCCTAGCCACTACACCACCTGGGCGGCTGTACGTCTGTTGTAAGATAATAAATAAATGCTACTTGTTTAGGGACACATATTTTATAGTGGCAGAATGCAATAAGAGTCTCTATATCAAGTCGTGTGTACCGACTCTTTCAACGGTGTTTACACTTTTATTACTCACGATCGTATGATTTATAAGCCAATTCCATGCTTCAAAAAAGATGCATTCATTAAAATGTTCAGGTCGCACAGTCCCTGAAATTCTTGAGAGCTGTGCCGACTATAAGATGGGAGTACAAAGTAAGAAATATATATATAAATTGTCTTATTAAATTTAGTTCCCGAGACAAATCTGTTTGAAAGCAAAAGCTGTTACTCATCTACAAATTTGAAAGGAACTAATAGAAAGTTTCATTTTTGAGAAGATATTTATTATGCTCGTATACATGCATGTGTAATTAATTCTGACCAACCGCAAGCCCATTTTGACTAGTTTTTTCTTGCGTACGTGTGTTGTTCTATGCGTAAGTACGTTGAAAAGTCATACATACATACGATGAGACGTCACAAGAAAAACATTTAGAGATAGTCAAAATCGACTTTTTTTCATCAAAATCTGCAATCAGCCATCAAAATTTTTTGCAGTCACTTTACTTCTCTTTTCGTACAAAGAAGGAAATAGAATTATTTGGTTTTAAATATGAATACTGTGAAACTATTCATTATGATATATATTTGTCTCTCGGAAATTCAAAAACAGAAATATGTATTTATTTTCTCTCTTCCCTTGACTAATCTAAAGTTAAAAAATATTGATTTGCTTCAAAGCGAAAAAAGTTAACGAAATTGCGCTTGCAATAGTTCAATACTTTTTGATAGCTATAACATTAAAATACTGAATACTATTTTATTTCTTTATCGCAAAAATGAATTAAAAAAGAATAATATCAGACAATTTAAATCATTTTACATACATTTTTATAATTTTAAAAATGTTAGAATTAGGGATTACATTATATTTCCTTTTAAGGAATAATATTAAAATTTGCTTTCAAACCAATGTACCCAATTGGGAACAACACATTGAAAATTTATTAAAGAATTAGATTTTATCAATATTGAGGCTTGAAAAGATTAGCAGATATATTTAAAAGATTACTTGATTTTTTGAAATAGAAGTTGCATTTCTATCATTAAGAAACTAGATAAAAATCTTAAAAGTAGCCATTTTCATAAATTTTTTCAGAGCTATCTTGATACATCCCCCCCCCCTTCTTCAAACTTAATTCACTTCTTTTAAATTTAAACATAAATTTTTCATTAGTTTTTAATATTTCCTTTATTATTTAAACTAACTATTATTATATTCCGTTTTGAAACCAGTGTAAAAATATAATCAAAAATGACCATTGTTCCCAGTTGAGAATACAGCTAAAACTGTATTATTTTTTCCCCCAATTTAAATGACTAATATCCTTTAATTAACGCATTAGAAGACAAAATATGCAAAAAACTAATTTAAAATATGACTGATTTTGGTCTGTAAAAGGTTAAGTAAATAAGACTAAAAGTAGAAGATTGCATTTGTTAGTTATGAATTTTTTTTTAAATTTTAGGTTTTGCCTGTGAATACAATGCCATGGATTGCTGCGAAAAATTTCATCAGTACCTAAAGCTCATCAGTATCCTCTCTCAGTCAGCATCTTTGACGCCAAAATGAGCTACGACGACAGCTTTGTATTCAGTCATACAATGACTTTTACAATTCATAACTTTAGTACCTTAAGTAATTATCATATTAGTGAAGAATGGGATGCCATCGCTAACAAAATGCAATCTTCGAAGCGATTCAAAGCAACAGTATATACAAATGGAAACAATCTGGAGAATTTAGAATATGTTTCAATTATGTTTCGTAGTCCAGCAACCATTAAACATTTTAGGTTTAATTGATTTGTTGACGTTATAGATATTTGCAATGAGAAAAGGTATCCAATGGGCCATTCACACTATTGCAATAAGTACTCTCGCTTGGGCAGAGAATTTGGCATCGACAAGTACATAAAACGTTCTACCTTAGTTAACAATGCACCAGTGTTGCTACCTAATGATACTTTAACTCTACAAGTCGATACAGAAGTTACAATTTATTTTGACATGGTAACCCCTCTCTACGCAGACCAAAACAATATTTTACGGAACTCTTTCAAGACAGAAACTAATGAAAATTCTGTAAAATACTATCTCAAATTAAATTCTATATTTTTCTTTTACCTTGAGCGCAACTACAGTTATTTCGCAGCGATGTCACGGTCTTTTAAGGAAGGAAGCACGTGGTTAATGGAAATTACTGCTAAAGAACATTTTTTATTATTTCTGGTGGGGCAAATACTATATTCTTTCCCGGAGTTGGAGCTTACTTCAATCTACGGTGTTTTTGATTTGTTTATTGTTGCTGACAAATATGACATTCCAGAAGTGATAGAAATGTGCTCAGAGATGTTCAAGAGTTATATTAAACTAGATGCTGCTGAAGACCTCTTTAAACTTGCTGATGAGTATTTTGAAGGCGCTGATCATTTGCACAATACATGAGGCGACTTCTAAAACGTGCATACGAAGAAGCTAAATGTGTGCAAACTGAATTAGTTTCAGGAGATACAAAGCCAATCTGGGAATGCGAAATCGGGACTAAGGATCGTGAATATTTGTGCTTTAGAGTCGCTAATTTTTTTGATTTTGTGACTAAAGGCGCATCTTCTTTTTAAAACTTCTGCTCTCTGAAATTTTCAGCTTTTGAGAAAGTAATAGAGGAAGATGAAAATCCAACGTCTCTCTTCCCAAAATTAGAGAAATGTGCAGCAGTAGATACAATTGAGCATCTAAGGAAATTTGATAATCCAGGAAAACCTGTGGATCAAGAGGAACTTGTGGACTTTGGGGGATTTCAGGATCAAGAGGAATTTCAAGAACTATTAGAGTCAGACTCTGAAGATCTAGAGAAATCTCAAGATCCAGGGAATCCTGAGGATATGGTGTTTGATTTCTACCAATAAAGAGAGGACACAACTAGTGATGCAACGGATATCAATTTGGCCGGATACCGAACATCCGGCCAAACATTCAGCCGAATATCCGGTTATCTGGCGGCAGTATGTTTTCTTCTTTTTTGTTTTATTTTCACTAGTTTGCTTAGATCATTGAGCTTTTTCTTTTTCCTTTAATTTTTTTCATTAGTTTTTCATTCATTGAGTTTCAAATCAGAAATTTTTTTGGGATTGTTTCCATGAATTTAGTACCAGTTTTACTGCAATTAATGTCATACAAATAACAATGTCATGGATGTTCTCCTTCAGGAGTTGGATGGATATCTTAAAAGATCAGTTCTTAAAAGAAAGACATCTCCATTCAACTGTTGGAAAATCAATGTAACAAATTTCCTTACTTTATCAAAATTGGGAGTGGGGACATTTTCTCACCAGCCAGCAGTACTACAGCTACTACACTATTCTCATAAGCAGCGTCAATTTATGGTGGGAAAAAAAGGCAACCGAATTCTTACAAAGATTGAAAAACAGTGTTTTTGTACAATCATTTTTTCCAGTAAAATTTTCCCCAATCTTAAAACAAGGAAGACAAATCATGCTATACGCATCGATTATAAAACACTTTCCAACATAACAGTATTTTTGAGCCAAATTTGGAAATTTATTGACCTTAAATCTGGCGATTACATGCAATTTTGTTGCATGTAAACCGGTTAATGCATTAGAAACTCTTAAAAAACTCCTCCGACCAACGCAACTCCCTCTCCTAAGCAGATAGCCCTGGCATACGTAGGTAGCGTTGTCTCAACGCAACACAACACACTAAATCAGTTGATTCGAGCTTGGGTAACGAATTTTGAAAATTTCCATTAAAATCATCATAGCTTAATATTACATTAGGTATATTTTTGATTTCCCGTCAAAAAAATGAAAAAATCGCCAAGCTAGGGTTCATTTTCCGAAAAAAAAATCGCACCCTGTTTGGCAATTTATTGCAAAAGTTGCCAATATTGGCAACTTTTGAGGGAGCACGCAATCATCGTTAGATCATTAACTAATTATATATAGTAGGATACTATTGTGCTTTAAATAGATGCCTGTCTCTAAACTGCCATTGAACGTAATGCATTGGACTTATTTTGAGTGCTCCTGTAGAAGAACTGTTAATGATACAGACGCTATTTTCGATGAAGAGCTTTTAATTCTTCATAACATGTATCAATCCTGTTTCATTTGAAATAGCTGAATATCTCTTAATTACACTTTAAAGAATGACGGACCATAGAGTGTAATGCATTGGGAATCTTTTGAGCTGTCCTGTAGAAGAACTATAAAAGCTGCTTACACCATTTTCAATAGGGCACATGCTACAGTACCTAGGAAACACATATATCAATTTTGTAGAAATCGATGCATATTTACGAGAGTTAAAGCACGGACAGACAGACAACCGAAATCATGAACACTTTTGAACCTTGTTGGAAATAGTTAAAAAGATTCAAGTGCTTAATTTTCCCCCCATTATCTATATATGATAAAATGCATTCAAAACAGTATTGAAAGCAAAATACATTTGATATCCTGCAGACGATATTTTGGTGTTCTCTATTGAACTTAGAACTACTTGGAGTTCTTAGAACACTCTAGAACTCCAAGAGTGTGCATTCTCAGCAAATTGGAAATTCGTAAATGAAATAAAATTTCGCAAGCATGACAGTAGAAAATAATTTCACACTGTATTTTGTTTTGTACCGGAGACTGTTACTCCTCACCTAGCCCCCATATCAACAGATTTCGGAATACACTCGGATTCCGATTTGCTGGGAATAGCCAGATGTCCCCGCGGAAAATGGGATTAGAACAGAGGTTCCCAAACTGGGTGCCGCGGCACCCTAGGGTGCCACGAGCGTATGTCAGGGGTGCCGTGGTGATAATAAAAAAAAGTGTTTTGGTGGAGTATAATCAAATAATTTCTTCTGAATCGTTATCCCCAAGAAAGTGAGCCAAGCCGATCATTAAATGGGCTCAAACAAAAATATTTCAGTCTCTTTTATAGGAACTCCCTGAAATGGGGGTACTGTCAAAATTCTGTATCCCTTTCCCAAGAGAGTACTTTCTTGATAGTTAGCCCTATCAACAAACAAACAAAAAATAACATAAAATGCACCCAAACTGCTTCATTCTAACCTTCATATTCATATTGCTTTAAAGGAAATCTGCCGCGAAATGTTTTTAGCCTGAAACGGGTGCCGCGAAATGTTTTTAGCCTGACAAGGGTGCCGCGGGGGAAAAAAGTTTGGGAACCCCTGGATTAGAATGAAAATGTGATGAGATATTTAATGTATTTTAGGCTATCTGATATTCTCGTATTTCATGTAATGTTTTATAATACGTTGAAAATTCATAATATTGAAAAAGGTGAAGATTGAATATAATTTGTGATTTTTTGTTACTACGAAAGTTGATACTCACTTTTTAAATGTTTTTTTGTATTACTATATTTTGTTCAAAGAACTTTTTCCATTTTTTAAGAATGATATGATGGTATTTTGTTTTATAAAACCTTACGTAATTTCTGTGTTTTCATATGTAAACAAGTAAGCTGTGTTTTAAGACATTACGTGACAAGCAAGAGACTCTGCAGTAAACTACACAGTTTTCCCAAAAGACTCTCATTATATCACGTTTACCTTAAAGTTATTTGTAGTCATTTTTGTAATTTCGTCATATTTTTGAATATTTTGTAATGTTTCTTTTTTTTTAGCTCACTTTCATTTTACTATTGTAGATCAAATTTATCGCAGGGCACGTGTTTTATAAATACTAAATACTTTAAACTTTCTTCCAAATTCTTGTCTACGCCCTTTTCCTGACTCTGCTGAGTGAGTCTGCCCAACAATGCAAACATTGGTGGTCGGCCTCTTCTCAGACGGGGAGATATTCTATAACATATAAAATTAAGCATCCTCTCAAAATTCAAAATTTCTATTAGCTTGTTTCAAAATTCTTTACGGGGCGGAATAACTTTCGTTTTAAACAAAGGATTTGGGTCCTGATCTAAATTTAATTAAAACGCAAGTAATATATCTCCCCTCTTTCTCACTGTCTTCTGGCACCACTCTCGCAAGAATTTCCCAAGGGTAGGAGACCCGGGCATTTTAATAACCAATAAATGCGCCTCTTTTGGAACATGTGATACCTTCTAGAACACGTGATCCGAGTTTATGTATTTTGAAACGCAGATCGGAGATAGACTTTTTTGTGACTTCAGTCGCCATGTAAATTTGTGTGAAAACTAAATAAAAATATGTCTTCGTAATCCCGGTGTCGTTCATTCCATAAGACTACAGATTCAGCCCGAGTACACCTTCCTGCCTTAGCGTCGGCCCAAGCTACCAAGTTCCAGCAACGGACGGCCGGTCTTTTCAACGATGTCCAGCTCCGAGTTCAAAGCCGGTGTTCTGACCGAGCCACCTCGCCCCTCCTGCTCTGCCCCAACGCTGTTACGTTTCTTATATATATATATATATATATATATGAGACGTCAGATATTTCAAGTAAGCTTCAGAGTTAAGGCAGGTAATATGGTTTATTGAGCATTACAATTAAGTTACAATTTAGAATGAGAAGAGGGGAGGGGAGACGGGTACAAGAATCAGCGTGGACTCATGAAGCAGTTCCAGTGGCAGAAGTCCCCCGATTTTCGATGTGCGGGAGTATTTACGCTTACCACACCACGTGGTCTGCGAAGACACAACTCCTCCTCTCTCTTATCTCTGATCGAACCACACACATTTACCAACATGACCCACATCCGGGCCTACAAGGGCGTGAGGACACGTGTACATCTAAAGAACTCAGAATCGACGGCCTGATGTCTGGCAAATAACAAAATAAATAAAACATAGCTCCAGAGCGCGCGTGGCAAGTATGACAGGAAAGTAAAACTTACAGTGAAAGTACCCGCTTGAACAATACCCAAACTAGTAAAACCCAAATTACCTTTTTATACATTACATATATATATATATATATTAGCATATATTAGATAAAAGCCCCCCAGGCTAGTCATTGTTATTAAAGAATTAATGCATAAAATAAATTGTCTCATCAGAGGGAGAAATGCACAACACCGAAACCATAGGTTTCTGACTCACAGCCAGAGGTTTTGCCAAGGAAATGTGTTATAAGTAAAAGCCGTATTCAGTAGAGATTACTATATATGTATTTAAACTATTTAAAATGTATATGTTACGAGGCAATTAAACATTTACTCTGCTTACGGAAAATGTTACTGTACTGTTAATAATTACTGTATTTTTATTTGCTTTTACATGGAATTTGATTATATATATATATAACTCGGCTGTTCAAGCCTCGTCAGGGGGAGACCCCCCTGAACCCTCCTACTTTTTTAGTTTCATTATTGCCATATTAAAACGATACTAATTGACCATGTCATTTTATATCTCATCTTTCGAGTATTTCGCCTGGTAACCCTATGTTGAAATTTTTAGGATTGTAACCTATTTATAGAAAAATACATGGGATGCATATTCTACAGCTTACGAAATATTGTAACAATAGATTAAAGCTGTTGTGAAATAATAGTATTTAAAGACAAAGATATGTGACAAATACATGTGATGCATATTCTATAGCTTACGAAATATTGTAACAATAGATTAAAGCTGTTGTGAACTAATAGTATTTAAATATATGTAAAACTGTGTCGCGTTTTTGGGACACGTTTTTCGGACAATTTTCAATAAAGGAGGTGAGAGATAGAATGACTGATGGTGAAAACCGCATCAAAATCCGTTGCGTGGTTTAGGAGTTAGCGGATACCTCAGACAGACGCTGAAAGCAACTTTGTTTTACACTATGTATAGATAGATTTATACATCTTAAAAGACAAATTTGTTGATCATACTAGTCAATCACTTTTGATTCATTTGCTCCCGAGTCAAACAATGTTATACATGAGTTTGAGTTTATTCTGCGCAGAAAAATCTGTTCATCATTAAATAAATATTCGGTTAAACTAAAATTGCAACTAAAAGTTATACCGTCGGATAAAATAGTATTTAGTTGAAGTTTGGACCAACTCGGCTTAACTGAATTAATTTTTGGTTTTCAGTTTAAGAAAAACCTTAATTTCGTTGATCAGTTGTTCGTTGAAACTCCAACTAATAACTATTGGTTTAATTGTCATCCACCTGTCAAGCTAACTGAATTGGTTCCGATTTTAGTTACTAGTTGAGTATTATTACTTGTCCAGCTATTATAAAATAAATACGAATACATATTCTACGATGCTTCTCTTAACAACATTTTTGGTGCATAATTTATGTTGCTTTACATACAGTAGTACCTGGCTACCGAGCCATGCTTAGGGTGGAGCGAAAAAAACTTTGTTTCAAAATTCACACTGTGTGAGTCATTAGAGGGTGCGAAACTGATAAGAACAAATTGTTTACCAAATTTCAGCTCAAAATAATGTCATTTTCATGTTCCACAACTCAAGCGAATATATTTCTAGCTTATATTTATTAAATTAATAATGGTTTAATTAATTAATTGAATAATTAGTGATGTTTTCATAATTAAATTTCTTTATTAATACGTTATTATCGTAGATTTAGAAGCAAACGTCGACTTAGGATCCGATTCAGAAATGGAATATACCTCAGAAAATGATGACGATTTCGTTAGTCAGGAAGCCAAATGTCGGAAAACGACTGTCGACAGGGCCGGCCCAAGGGGGGGTGCGAATGTAGGCGATCGCCTAAGGCCACGCTCCTGGGTCATTTTATAGACCCAATGCCCGAACTAGTCATTGTTATTGATAGAGCTGGGGTATCGGGGTATTAATTATTCAATTAATTAATCAAGCTTAATTATTTCAATAGAAATTCATAAAAGACTAAAAAAGACACTGAGAATATATTCGCTTGAGATGTGGAACCTGAAGATAGCAATATTATGAGCTGAAATTTGGAGACAATTTGTTCTTATCAGTTTCGCACCATTTAATGACTCAGGCAATGTGAATTTCGAGAAAAGGGTTTTTCGCGCTCTACCCTAATGCTCAGTATCTAAAAATTCCTTAAGTGTAAAAATAATGGGTATGTAAATGCCTTGACACGTACCAATAATCTTCATGATTGCCAAAGATTTACAGCGCTGTCGGATCCCTCATTCATTATCAGGTAAACTTTGGTCGGCATGCAATGTTACAATGGCATATACTTTGTTTTGAAGAGGGAGGCTAAATATTCGATAGTCGGTGCCATCAGGGTTGAGCAAAACTTAGCTTAACGTTAGGTGCCTCCTTTCCTACTGTAGCAGAGAGTGCGTCAGCGAAGATCTTGGCTGATGCAATGGGGATTGTTCATGCATTCACTAACAGCGTCTTGATTATCTTAGAAATATATCTCTTCATATTGAGGACGTTCAAATTCAGCATCAAGAATTTAAGTTGTCTGAACTGTCAAATGAATGAGTTTATAAAAAAAAATCATCAAGTCTGGTATACACTGTTCGCAACGTAGCTGTACACACCGCAATCGTTAATAGTTTCACTCGTCATATACTATGAACAAAGACATTGTAAAGTATGCGTTCAAATTTCGAATTGATTTATGAAATTCTTTGGAATGTGGATGGCATCGAAGGAACGACCTCACCAATTCATTAGGAATTTCAGGATGTCCTACTTCATGTCTTACAATGCAAACAATAGTCCCCAAAGTGATTTCTGTTAATTTGAGTTTTTACTCTTCAGGAAAATGCAAAGCTCCACTGACAATGCAAGACATGTTAAGAATAGGGAATGCAATCCCGCGCTGATTTTCGTCTGCGGGATTTCGGTATTGAGATTCAGTGATCCCGCGGGATTGACATTTCATTTAGCTAGGACTTCATTTCAACAGAGAAAAGTAGAAAAAAGTAAGATTTTAAGCACTATGAAGTTTAAATTTAATAATAGGGAGTATTAATTATCTTTTGATTATATTATATTGTATTAATTATCTTATGAGATAATTAATACAATAACTTACAGAAATATGAAAATATAACCATGAGGTTCAGAATAATATACTAAGTTATGTCTTATGTTAGTTGTTAAAAATGAGGAATTTACAGAAATATACAATTTATAGATATGTTAACATATTTAGGTTATTTTCTTAGTTTATGAAAAAAGAATGGACAAAATCGAACAAATCCTGTGAATCATTTCCTTGTCTAGATTTAATATTAGAAAAATAATTAAAATTGTGGATTATATAAAAAAAATTAAAAACTTAAATGAAAACTTTTTATAATTCATTCGTGACTTTTCGCTAAGAGATAAAATAGTATGAAATATTTCAGTTCACTTGGAGAATGGGAATTTTGCGAAAAATTTAGATTACAATGCTTAGATTTTAGATGCCCGATCCAGACTCCCATTGGAAGATAATTTAAAAAAATAAAACATTGAATTAAAATTTGTAATTATTGATTCATTTATTGTTAGATAAGAGACATAAATACGCAAAAATTTTCGGTCTATTGATTCGAAAAGCAGCGTGAAATTGTAATAAAAAATAATTTTTTTCTCAGTGTCAATCTCGCGGGATTAGGAGCATAATCCCGCGGGACTAGTGCCGCAAACATTTGTGCGAGATCCCGCAGGATCCCGTTACCGCGGGATCGGGATTGCATTCCCTACTTAAAAACGTTGTAAACTGGTATAGTTAGTATCCACATTTGTGGCAGCTTTGTAGATACTTAGACTGTTTACCCAAATTACTTGTCGACGTCTAGCTGTTCTATGTCGTTTTCCTTCCAAATATTGATCATCTGTTTCATCTGCTTGTGTTTGAGCTGCACGTTCACGCAGTTTGGGCCATTTGGTTCACGCTTGCTATTGAAAGAAATTCATGAAGTCTAGTAAAATCTAGATAAATAAAGTTAGAATTTTGTCTGTACATTACTTGGAACAAAAATTTTGCTATTTCTATCCGCTTCAAGCATCTGACAATGCAGTACGACTGCCAAAAAAGTTTGTCTGTCTGTCGTTCTGCCATTCTGTCCGTGACGCTTTTTTTTGTTTGCGCATCACGTAAAAATGACTGAAGAGAAGGGAATGAAATTTGGTGATATGATAGGTGGCCACTGAACTTAAACTATAGAAGTCGAATTAAAAAAAAAAATTACGCCTCTGGTTTCATAAACCCGTCGAGGGATGGAATAAATTTCTTAAGAAAATTGTGGGCAGGATATAAATTTACAGAGATCAAATTATATTAAGATAAAATTATTTCGATTTAAGTTGTATTATTTGGAGAAATAGCTTCACGGATTTTGATATAATGGGACCAGTAATAGAGATGAGACGGGCTCAGCCCGAGCCCGAAAGCCCGATCCCGGGCCCGAACCGGGTTTGGGCTCTGTTATTCACAGTTGCGTTCCGGCTCGGGCTCGGTAAAAATTTCTCTTTTATTGAACATACTCCTTGAAACAGATTTTAAAAAGTGATTCACGAGGAAAATAAAAGTATTTAAAAAAAATCTGATGTGTCCAACACATGACTTCCTTGCACGTCCATTAGATCAAAAATATTTTCGACGCACTTCCTCTAAATTTATTTGTTTGAAAGAGATAAAATATCAATAATAGTAAGGTTTAGCAATTTCTAGCCAAATATTTCGATATCGCCAAGCTGAGTTCAATTTGAAAGATTTCCTTCTGACACTTTATTTGGCGATATTTCACCAAAAGCCGACAAACTTGAGATAGTCAGCGAGATTTTGGGGATAGCCAAAGTAGTAATTGACCACAGACCTTCAATGAATTGAATGCATCTATACACCTCAATGTATTCAAAGTCATTTGGCTCACCATGTAAATAAATTCTCAGTCGATTGCTGTCAAAAAAGATATTGAAAACAGTTAGATATTACAATAGTTCTAAATACAAAGTTAAAAAAATCTACGGGTTAAAGTTTTAGAGTTATACAAAATAGGAAATAATTTTTGGCGCCAAATTTGGCGATATTTCGGCGAAACTCGTCAATGTCGACGACATTTGGCGAGATTTTAAGCATAAACCAAACAATGACAGATTATCGCCAAATTTGGCGATATTTCGCCAAAACTCGCCAAGAACGATGACAAATGGCGATACTTTGGGCATGGACGAAATGACTGACTATCGCCAAATTTGGCGATATTTCGCCAAAACTCGCCAAGGTCGAGGACAGACGGCGAGATTTTGGGCATGTACCAAACAATGACTGTCTACAGTTGTGTTATAATGAAGATGTCCATAGACATTAAGGTACTGAAATTCTTTTCGGTGGTCCTGTAAATAAACTCTCCAGTAGATTGGAACCAAAAATCGAGATGCACAACTAGATGTTACAACATTCTTATATATGAATTTTCATAATAGTTTTTGAGATTTGAGAGTTAAACATGCACACACGTACACCAAAAGTCGCCAAGCTTGGCGACTTTTGGCATAGTTCTTGAGGGAGGCACGTGACCGTGGTCGGACCATTACCTAACTTATGTGGTAGGACGGTATTGTGCTTGAAATGGATGAATGCCCCTAAAATTGCTATTGACCGTAATGTATTGGAAATCTTTTGAGTGTTCCTGTAGCAGAACTATAAATGATAAAGGCACTTTTTTTAATAGAGAAATTCATTTTCTAACTCTTTACAGCATATATCACTTCTGAGTCGTTTGAAATAGCCCAATACCTCTAAAAAACGCTTTGATGAATTTCGGCCCATGGAGCGTAATGTATTTCGAATCTTTTGGGCGGTCCTGTAGATAAACAATTCAGTCGAATGGAACCGAAAGGGGAGGTGCACAACTAGATGTTACAACAATCTTAAATATAAAGTTTCAACATTCAACGCCTAACAGTTTTTGAGATATGCCAGTTTAATGAATTTCGGCCCATTGAGTGTAATGTATTTCGAATGTTTTGGGCAGTCCTGTAGATAAACTATCCAGTCGAATGGAACCAAAAGGGGAGGTGCACAACTAGATGTTACAACTATCCAAAATATGAAGTTTCGACATTCTACGCCTAATAGCTTTTGAGTTAGGCGAGTTTAATGAATTTCGGCCCATAGAGCGTAATGTATTTCGAATCTTTTGGGCGGTCCTGTACATAAACTATCCATTCGATTGCCACCAAAAGGGGAGGTGCACAACTAGATCATAGAACAATCCTAAATATCAAATCTCAACATTCTACGACCAATAGTTTTTGAGATATGCGAGTTACATACATACGTACGTACGTACAGACGGCATGGAAAAACTGGCCACAGTAGACTCGCCACTGGTCAAAATGAGTTGCAGTCGCGTTAATATGATCGTGCATGCTAGCCTACGATGAGATGCATCGAAAAAATTTTTAAAATTCAATTTAGAGGTAGTCAAAATCGGTTTTTATGTCGAAATTTGGCCCCCAAAATTTTTCGGGATCACATTACTTCCTTATACTACGTACAAGGAAGTAAAAATAGCGGCACGGCCGCCTAGAAGGTGCGTGAAGCTCTTTGAGTATTTCAGAACGGCGGCTTATATTGCTTAGTTAGTCATGAGAGCGGACATTATTTCATAAACATAAAGAATTAGAAAGTGCATTAAAAATTTGCAACTATATTTGTCTTTAATTTGCTCAAACGGCAAAATTTATTGTATTCTATCAAAGAATTACTTCTTTGAATTTTGTTAATCTTATCTGAAATTTCGGGCTCGGGCGGGCTCAGATTAAAAGTCTTCGGGCTCGGGCTTCAAAAAATGAGCCCGAACTCATCTCTAACCAGTAACCCGACAAAGACGACCTTGGCCATTTAAAGAGAACCAGTCTGAAATGACGACTGCAGCTTTCACTTTCACTATTACGTCACGAATGTCTCCGTGACGTAAGTAACATTTCAAACGAAGAGTTTGAAACTCTTCAATACAGTCTTGCTTACAAAAGCTTAGAAGTAATTTTTATAAATTCCGATTGGAAATAATGATTTTTGGGTGATTGTTGTTAAGTTTAGTGACTGAACTTTGTATCACAGAAACAAATATATCATTATTAATGGAAACTATTATGAGAATAAGTTGAGAAAATAGAATGCGTTAGATTTTTGTCGCTATCAAAATTACGTGTTTCGTAACATGTGCTGTATGGATATGCAGTTTTTTCCCTTCCTGATATCGTGTTTGTGGACTTTAAAGTTATTTAAAGATGCATGTTTTATAATGTAAGGATTTAAGTTATGTGAGTACGGTGCTCAATCTGACATATTATGGTAGAATGGATTTTTTGTACCCTACGAACGGCGTAAGTACAAATATTCAGTAATGAAAATATTGTAGGCTATGCATGACATGACAGTGTAAATATTGCTGTATATTTTGTCTCTGTTTATCTAACTTTTAAACAATGAAAGGTAATTGAAAAGAAAATTTTTTAGAAATGCAAAAATGTACGTAAATTTTTTTAATCAGAAGTCTGTACTTGTGTTGAATATACAGTGTCCAGTGCTAACGGTGCCCAATGGCTATTTCCTAAACCGTTAGTCAAAGTTCCAATTGCAAAAATGCTTTAAACTATATAACTATATTATACCAGAAACAATCAAAGTCAATAAATCAATTCCTATAACAATTACGAAATTTAAATTTTTATATCGTCCACCGGTCCTACCAGTTGTATATAGAAAAAATTTCTTTATACAATTCCACGCACAATAAAAAACAATTCTTCCTTCTACGACCAAAATTCACCGAGTTACAGCTGCTTAAAGTTCGAGTACTTTCGAGCAGCGAAATAGGGGTTGTATACAAAATGAATTTGACAAAAATTAATGAGCATGGTTTTGAGCTTAGTAATATTTATCAGCAATTTCATTAACTATTTTATGAATGTAAAGTGCAATAAAGAAGATTAACGTTTAACTATGTGTATCCAATAAATTACATAAAAATATAGCTTATACTGAAAATAGAATTTTTTAGAGATCTGTTTTAATGAACTGGTGTTAAATAACTTAAAAAACAAGGGAATAAAACAACATTTCATTAGACATTGAATTAGAAAATGAAACATTTTAAAATACGAATGTATGCATTTAAGAAACTTAAAATAATATTACAAATCCTATTAGCGTAACATTTGCTGAAAATAGAATTTTTTTAGAGATCTGTTTTAATGAACTGGTGTTAAATAACTTAAAAAACAGGGGAATAAAACAACATTTCGTTATACATTGAATTAGAAAATGAAACAATTTAAAATACAAATGTATGCATTTTAGAAACTTAAAATAATATTACAAATCCTATTACCGTAACATTTGCTCAAAGTAGCTTCCTTAAACTGCAATGCAAATATGTACCCGTGCAGAAAATTCTTCCTGTACTTAGCGTACATTACTCGGTGTTACACATCTGCATGCTACACATGCACGATTTAGTTAAGTCTGATTCCGGAAGGATTTTTATAGAGCCTGACTATAACCTTCTGCTTGAAGATTAGTATTGTAAAATAAGTTTTGCTTCTTTATGCCAGAAAATGAAATCAAAACCTATAATTTAAAATTTCAGTAATACGGTTTACCGTAACGGGACAATTTTGAACGCGGAAAAGGGACTTAAGTAAAATATTTGCTGCCTTATTACTCGTTAAATTTTGGTAGTAGAAGGACGTGCATCAAATTGTATAAAGAAAAAAATTCTAAATATCACTGATAGGACCGGGGGACCGTATAAAATTTAATTTCCGTAATTTTTATAGAAACTGATTTATTGACCTCGATTCTTTCTGATATAATAGATTATGCAATTTAAAGCATTTTTGCAACTGGAACTTTGTGTCTCTGACTAACGGTTTAGGAAATAGCCATTGGGCACCGTTAGCACTGGACACCCTGTATCTATATAATGTATACGGTGCTTTAAAGAATACATTAGCTCTGGAAGGACGTGCGAATTTAAATAACAGTCAACTAAAAGATCTATGTAGATAGATATAATGCTGCTAAATGTGTATAGGTATTTCTTTTTTATCAAAAAGTAGATTGTTTGTTTTTAAATTGCATTTCTTTTTTAGCCTATATTTTCTGACATTAGTTGGTAAAATTTATACGCATCAAAATATTTATTAAGTGCATTTCGAAACACAGCATAATATTAATCTCTGTCTTATTGAATAGGGTATGGTGAGATAAAATACTTAACTTTATTTCACTCTATTCTTTTTGATTAAAAATACAAAAAATATTGTTTTGAAATGTTTCTTTTTTAGCCAATATTTTCATACATTAGTGTAAAGAAGGTATTTGGTTGGGCTGATTTTAATTTAAAGACTGCGTTGTGATACATGATAATCCAGGTTCGATGCACTTATAGTTGCAATATAATAAAAAGACGTTACATACTGAAAAACTATTTTATTAAACATATACTATTGAAACATTATTATAACGGGCGGTGGTGGCTCAGCGAAAATAAAAATACGTCCTATATGAACAGTGAAATTAAGGTGGAATGATTTAAAAATTACGCCAGCACAGAATTACACATTGGCGAGAACAATAACTTGGCTGAGATTAATAGCGCCAATTCCAGAGCAACCCTAACAGTTAATCCAATAAAATTACAATGACGTAATCGCGAGCAAATAATTTTAAAGTCGTCGCAGGGGAACAACTAAATAACTTACGCCAGCAGGACGCCAAGAAGAAACTCAAAAAGGCCGTTGATTTTGCAAACGGACGCAATATAATCTATTTTTAGCACACCGGTCTGGAGAGACGAAACAATTAAGAACAAAAAGAAAAAGAATAGTGCATACAGGGAAAAGTAAAATACAGATTTAAAGCCGAAATGGTAGAAAAATGAAAACAAAAGTGATTTAGAATTCTTGAATTTGGATAGATTGCATTAAAGAAAACCAAATTAAATGATTTTTAAATTAGATATGTGATCTTCATCACAATTAGTTGGCAGGATTTATACTCATTAAATTGTTTGTTATTAGTACTTGGAAACAAAATATTAGCTTTTATGTGCTTATTGAATCTATGTTCTTTTTTGTGTCTTTCAAAAAACTGATACACTTCCTGAAAATGTAAGAAGTTTTGTTACTTTCAATTTAGAAAAAGGTCTAAACAAATTATTATCGAGAAAAAGTAAGAATTTTTAAAAATAATATTTCTTTATATTTATGCTTCCAAATACTTCTAATATTTTCTAATATGATCTAAAGTTTTTAATTAGTATAAACATTGGCGAATAATGTCTGAAAGTGTAAACTAAATAATTAATTAAAAAACAAACTATTTATTTTTGCAATAAGAAAAAATGACTACTCATTTTCCCCACCTTATCCTGCCACAATGAGTTGTCAAAACACAATGTTTACCCAGAACTTAGTCTAACAGCCCTGGCCATAATATTTTTAAATTCGAATAATTTGTAAGTCATGATAGGATATAAATAAAACTTGACAAAGTGTAGGAATTTAATTTAAAACTAATATAGTTAATGTATAATAATAATAATTAAAATAATAAAATCCTTTCAAGTGTGAAAGGGTAAATGCATTGCATAAAATAACATAAAAAACGCTGCACATTTAACATTATTAGTAACGAAAACAGCCAATTAAAAAAAAAAATCCTGTTTTCAACCCAATTTACATACCCTATGTGTTTTCTTGTATCGCCGAATACTTTCAAGAAAGTAATGCATTTCGTTATTCATTTGAATTTAGAGAAGTAATATTTTTGAAAAAGGAAAACCAGTAGTTTGAATAAAAAGATCAACGATGCTTACTTTAGCTTGTATGCAATCATTTTAAAATATTACATGCTATACATCTACTTGTACATCACTTAAAAAGTATTCAGTTTTAATACCTTACTTTAGTTAAAATAATTTAGCTTTAAAAATACGGTTATAATATTTTTGCACATGTATATAAATAGACTGTTGTCGATTGTTGTACATTACTTGGAATTCAAAACTTTCGCAATTTCTATTCGTTTCAAGCACCTGGGAACCCAAAATGACCGTGAAGAAAATGCCTGTCATTCTGTCCGTGACATTGTTTTTGTTTCTGCATACCGTAAAAATGGCTGAAGCAAAAGGAATGAAATTTGGTTACATGATAGGTGTTAAATACTTAACTAAAGCTGGTGAATTAAAACCTGGAAGCTGGCTGTGCGGCAGAGCCAGCTGCGTCAAAAAAGGGTCTCTAGATCTGTGGCACGCGATGAACGTTTCGATCGTCCGCCATCTTGCTGGTAGTTAAGTCGAGCGATGGCAACGGCTGTCTTTTTTTCAGCATTGGGAAAGGGTCGCCTCAAGGATTAAACTAGTAAAAAACACTTTTATTTGATATATTTTAAAAGTGAAACACTTTTTGTTTTTGCTTATAATGTGAAGAATGAAATAGTTTCACTATTTTATTAATAATTGCTTTATATTTCGGTATTATGTCCGACAGTTGTATGTGCATATCTAGGGTAGCATCCTATCTTGACCTGAATTTGCTTTTTGTAAGTGTAAGCTGAAATATTTGTTTTACAACAATACGTTGCGACAAAAGGAAGTAAAATTAAGAGTCTTTTTGGCTACTTCAGGGTATATTCAATCCAAACGGCTAACACCAACCGAAAACTGATTCAAAGACCGAGACATACAGACGCAAATATGTGTTTTAACCCTTTGAGGCGCAACCCTTTCCCAATGCTGAAAAAAGGGCAGCCGTTGCCATCGCTCGACTTAACTACCAGCAAGATGGCGGACGATCGAAACGTTCATCGCGTGCCTCAGATCTAGAGACCCTTTTTTGACGAGAGCTGGCTGTGTCGCACAGCAAGCCAATCGGCCAAACAATAATACTCAGGAATAGTGTAACTTTCAATCGGGGAAAAAAGCTCTACAATCGGTTCAGTAGCTACAGAATGCCCATAAAGCGTTATGTTTAGAATTATTTTGAGTGTCTTTGTGAAAGAATTACTTATGCTATAGGCATGAAAGGCTGCCTGTATGTTAATCCAGGGTATAAGTTATCATCATTACAAATTTTTCCAAATCCGTTCAGCCATTTTTGTGTGATTCGGTCACAAACACACAAGCGTAGACATTTATATTATTGGTAGGATTTGGAAATTTATGGACTTTTAAGAAGCACATTTGGACTTCTCTTTTTTATGCTTTTTAATTTGGCGTAAAACTAATGTAGTTTCCATGCCATTTCATGTTTTATAAATGCACAGGATTCTGCAAATAGAATTTCTGCTTTATTTCAAAAGCATAAATTATTGTGCGGGAGAAACTCGCCAAGCATAAATCATTTTTTAATTACACGCCACCTAAAATCAATTTTTAATTAATAGTTAGAAAAGTAACTAAAATTTTAAAATTCTGAGCCTCAGGTGCGATTACCGAAGTCATGGGCTTATATGCTCAAATTTTCAAAGCTCTGTCTTCTGTAGATTTGTCTGGAGAACATTCATTTTTATTATTATAGATAGATTTGCCATAAAACTGGCATAATTTCCGTGGTATTTAATGTCTATCAAATGCACGCGATTCTTCATTGAAGTAATAGCATTCCTGTTAGCCTAAACATGAATCATTTGATACCGGCGAAACTTGCCAAGCATGGCAACGTTAAAACGGCTTTTAATTAATAACTAAAAAAGTAATTAAAAATCTAAAATTCTAAGTAGCCTATAGCCTTCTACATGGTCCCATCTATCTCTATACCAAAATTAAACATAATCGATTCAGCGGCTTAGGCGTGAAAGCGTAATAAACAAACAAACTCACTTTCGCATTTATAATATTTGTTAGGATACTTTTTAATTTGGCTTAAAACTGGTGTAATCTTACTTTTGTTTGTCGATTTCACGCTATTCTGCATACTTGTGATTGCTTTGTAGCAAAGGCATGGATAATTTTATGTTTTTCTATTGCCAAGCTATGCTAAATTGCCAAACCTTGCAACTATTATGCTCATTTTTCAGTTATAATATTAATATCTTCTAAAATAATTTGAATTTCGAAATTTAAATCAGCTTAATGGCTTCCCCCGGAATGTTTTGAATCCATGGACACGTTCGTCGAAACTCAACTCCCCACGGTTTCGGAGGTGATAGCATGACAAGATTTTGACAACGGCGGCAGCCGGAATAACTTTTTTTATAATAGAGAGATATTATTTTGTATACGGATGAACATTTTCGGCTTTGTTTTGAGGAACAACAATGTTTTAGAAGCAGTCTTTAACCGTGTCGCAGAAAAAATAATTGGCAGGATTTGCACCCGGCTAACCGAAAAATACCATAATTTGCCTCCGCATAACCTAAATACAAAGGAATACCCATCAAGTTGATACATCGTAATGCTATTGACTGCGAAGTTTTAACTGGAATCGCAGGCAATAAAAGAATTTTGATTCCACATGTAAAATATTCAGGTATTATTTTACCTACCTCTTTCATAAATCTCAATTTCCAAATGTACCTGCATTTGCGATGACAATGAATAAGTGTCAAGGGCAGTCATTCGAGAAAAGGGGAAATTTATTGAGGTAGCCAGTTTTTATACATGGCCAGTGGTACGCAGGTATAGCTATAGCTTTCTCAAACGAAGGGGTCCAGCTAAGGAGGAGAAGGGGAAGGGGGTCCATTCTTAACTATAAAATTTTATTTGCGGTAAATTATGCCTGGCAAAAATGCTTTTAAGCACTAAAAATGCTTAAATTCTCAACTAAAAAGAGCGAATTGTTTTTGTTACGACTGAATTATAGAAATTATAAAATTAATATAACTGTTTTAAAATTTCAATATAAAGTTTTAAAATTTATTTAAAATTTAAATATTTTTTACCATATACGATTTTAAGCGATGTATTCAAAATGTAAGTGGCTGTAATTAGCGTTGATGCGTTGACTAAGTGGGTCCAGACCCCCTACCTTCCCCCCTTTCATATTCCGTGTACACATATCAGGAATAACAAACTTTTCTAAAATACCACCGACTGGCTAAATATGGCATGCATAAAATAACAAAATTTTTTCATGTCAGTCTTTAAAATCTGAAGTTTAATTCATATTTAGTATTATACTATTCCTTAACTATACAGTACAATGTTCGAACTCAGGTATTAATATATATTAATAAAATTTTACAAAATGACTACTAAATAGTTGAATTATTGTTTTATTTTCCTTAATAATACTGTAATTACTTACGATACACCACATTGATGAAACTAAGAAAAATAAATTAATTTTACTGCCCCATATTGTTACGGTGGCATAAGATAAACATTAAATATGATTTCCAACATTAAATATTGTTTGATTTACTTAAAAAACTTGCTTTACCTTTTTTCGGTACAGGTTAGATATTTGGCACCGGTAGATATTTGACAGCGAGCTGAAAAATACTCGCTTTGCTAAATACGGCGATCTGACAAGGATTATGCATAAGAATGTACGAACAACGATTTTAAAGACAACCTTTATGGGAAATAATTATCCATTATGCGTATCTTTTTTCAAGTAAACATATATCGTTAGCTGAAATACAATAATTACAATAATATTATCACTTACTTACCTTTCTAATCCATATTTGAATGATTAGCAATGCACGCCGATTTGTAATGGAGGATGTAAAAAAGTGAAAATGGGGGATGTAAAAAAGAGTTAACACTGAGTTCGCATGCTGCTGATAAATATCCCAAAATACAACGCTCATGCAATGTTTTCGAAATGTCTTAAACATGGTAAAACTGACTAATATGAAACGGTTTTAAATTGGTTTTAAAAGCAAAATTTTCACTTATAGAGGGTAAAATGCATCCCAAATTGCACCGTTTCTACCACTTTGGCATATTGGCAGATTTGGCATATTTGCAACGTAACCAATATACAACCTTTGAAACAAAAGAGCAACATTCCTGCCACGTCAGAAATCGGAATATTTGCAACTTAACGAATATGCAACCTTTGAAACCAAACTGCAACGTTTAAAAACCGTTACGTGCTACCTGGGTATAGACAGGTAATCGCTTTACGAAGGTGGTCACTTTAGCAGGATCCCCTGTGTGTGGAATGGTTAGACTCTTTGACAAAATAATTTTATTAATGTTAAAATTAAAAAAATTAATGAATTACGGTGGAATTTTGACCAAAGGAACGCAACTAGTAATATTTAAATTTGCTTAAGCAAATGAGAATGAAAGTAGATGATCCGTGTTAATTATTAATTTTTCATTTTAGGTCTTGTTTGTGAATGAAACATTACAGATTGATAAAGATTTCATTATGAGTGAGTGAAGGAGCGTCCCGATTCCCAAACTCGACAGAATCGTGATAAGATGAGTAGCAGTTTTGTGTCGAATCATTCAATTATTTTAAGAGTTGAAGAATTTCATACCTTAAGTAATCGTAATGTAAGTAATCATTGTAGTGTCAAATGGGATGAGATCGGTATCGAAATACCGCCTTCAAGTGGAGTCATGCCTTTCAAAGTAACAGTGTGTCCAAATGGTAACATTATTGAAAATGTTGGATATGTGTCAATAATGTTTCTCAGTTTATATAACTTAGGTCATTTCAGGTTTAGTTCTTTTGTTGAAATCATAGACGGTAACAATGAGAAAAGGTATCCACAATCTTATTCATTCGATTGTAACAAGTATTCTCGCTTCGGCAGTGGGTTTGGCATCGACAAGTTCATTAAAAGTTCTATACTACTTAGTGATGCAGCTGTGTTTCTACCTAATGATACTTTAACTGTACAAATGCATGTAGTGACTGAGACTCATTTGAATACTGCCTTTTCGTCCTTGTCACAAGAGTATGGGCGTATTGAAAAGTCTTTTAAAACAGAAATCTGTGGAAATTCCTTGAAATATTACCTTCGTTTGGAGCCTCTCTCTTATTTATTTGCAATTCTGGAGGACCATTCCAGTTATTTCAGAGCTTTGCCACGGTATTTTAAGGAAGGAAAAACAAGATTAGTGGAAATTACCGAAAGAGAAAAATGCTTATTAACCGCGGTAGGGCAGATACTGTGTTCTTTACCAGAGTTAAACCTTCACTCAGTCTGTGATGTTCTTGAACTATTTGCTATCGCAGATAAATACGACATTCCGGCTGTGATAGAAATATGTGCCAAGTTGCTGAAGAGTTATATTGAGCTAGATGCTTCTGAAGACGTCCTTAAGCTTGCTGTTGAATATTTTGAAGGTTTGGAGCATTTAGAGCATTCCATGAGGCTACTTTTAGAGCGTACTGATGAAGAAACTAAATGTGCAGAAACTGAATTACTTTTAAAAGATAAAGTATGCCATGCATTACTTTGTAATTGGGAATGCGAAATTGTGTCTAAACATGGTGAATATTTGCGTTTTGGAGCTGTTAATTCTTATGATTGTGCAAATAAAGGTATTAAAGGTTTCTCCACTTTTGAATTTTCAACGGAAGAAGAAGAAGAAGAAGAAGGGCAAGATAAGAATTCTAAAGATGAAACGTTTGATTTCTATCGATAAAGAAGAGGCCCCAACAAGGCAAGTTAATGACATTTAGATCCTGCTTAGCTACAACTTATAATAAATGCACATGCTGAACATATTATTCAACTACTCAGTGGTTTCAAATGAAAATGGGAGGCGAACATTACGATAGTCCTAAATATAAAATTTCAACATTCTACAACTAATCGTTTTTTGTGTTATGTAAGTTACATATATACACGTGCATGCAGACGTCACCACAAAACTAGTCAAAACGGACACATGGTCGGACAAAATAGATCGTACATGCAGAAGTAGCCTGCCTATATACTTGGAGAATGGCGACAATGGTTGAAAAAGCAGTCACTGAGAGTGCGCGAGCTTGAGATTTTCACCAGGTTTAGGGTTACCGATAAATGACCGCACTTCAGCGGTACTCGTCCATGTGGAGTTTATTTCGTGCAGTAGACTGAGACGTTTTCAAAGCGATAGCGTTTAATCTAAGGTATTTGAAGATGAAGAATAAAGAAATTTAAAAAAAAATTATAAATTATAATTACATATGTTTTTTAATGCTGAAAATTTCGAAATGTAAATATTTTACTAATTTCTTTCAATAAGAGGCAATTTTCGCTGTTGTATTTTCGATGAAACTTATGATTTTGTATTGGGAATAACATTCAATATTTTTTATATGTTTTAATATAAAATTTGATTGAAAATGAACTTTTTAAGAAAACAAGGAACATCGCTTTGACGCACTTAATTCATTTACCAAACCTTATTTAAGTTGTTGAAAGATATTTAGATTTTTCAACTGTATTTAATATTTTTAATATTTAAGATTCTTTAGAAAAGCACTTTAAAAGTTTAAAATTTAGTTTAACTTAATGTTGCATTGTTGTCTTTATGTTAGGTAATAAACTTCTTATATCTGAAAACAGCACAAAATCTTTTATGGAAATAAAAATAGTACTGCAATCTAAATTTCCTGTTAAAATATTCTAACGCCAAACAAGCATCATACCATTGCTTAAAATGTATTAGAGAAAATAAATCATTATTAGCTATTTAGTACTACTACTAATTTAAAGATTGAAATACACACTATGAAAAAACACAATGAATAAATTAAGCAATTTATAAATATGTTATTTTGATTACACAAAGCACACTAGGTCTATCTGATGAAGGGGAAAATGCCTTGGGCGAAGGACTTTTTTAGGGGATTTCAACACGTCATCCAATGGCAAAGTTTGGCTTCTAAAAAATGCTTCTAATCTGACTGATGCATACCCATTTAAGAAAAAATGTTCTTCAATACACTCAAATTCGCGATTTTAATCATAAACCTTTTAAGGTCCTCTTCCATTTTGCCGATAGTCAGACCTGGGGCTCGATGAGACTGTCACTTTTGAGTAACTCAAGTTACTCGAGAAAAACTCAGCTGAGTAGCTCTAGTATTACTCGAACTCGCCAAGATTTTCCTTGGCGAGTTGGGGAGATAGATCACGATTTTCCTACTATTTGCAAGTATATGGTGACATTTCTTTTAACCCTTTAACGCGCAATTTTCCCGCTCTGGGAACACCAAACTCTGACGTTTTGACTGTTGCCAGTCACGAAGAAGATATTTGATTTCTATAAAAATAGTTGCGGGTGACATAGTTCCACGAGAATCCTTTACTTTTTTACCATGTAAAAAACTGTCACGATTATTTTTAACAGCACTGACATCTGCTGAAAAATGGAGGAATGCTAGAACAGCTGGATTGATTGCCGAATACTGAAAAAAGGGCAGCCGTTGCCATCGCTCGACTTAGCTACCAGCAAGATGGCGATCGATCGAAACGTTCATCGTGTACCACAGATCTAGAGACCCTTTTTTGACGACAGCTAGCTGTGACGTTTCGATCGCCCGCCATCTTGCTGGTAGTTAAGTCGAGCGATGGCAACGGCTGTTCTTTTGTCAGCATTGGGAAAGGGTTGTGCCTCAAAGGGTTAAATAACTCGAGTTACTCGAGAAAAACTCAAACCGTTCACAATGCCCAACTTGAGCTACTCGAGGAGATAAACAAGGTGTCCACGCTGCCAAGCTGAGTAGCCCTAGTATTACTCGAACTCGCCAAAGATTTTCCTCGGCGAGTTGGGGAGATAGATCACGATTTTCATACTATTTGCAAGTATATGGAGACATTTCCTTTAATTCAGGCAACTAATTTAATGAATGGAAAAGAGCTTTGTTCCTTGTTATTTCTCTCTCTTTCTCAAGCTTTATCTGTTACCGGAGTGACTCCTAAGCCTCCATATGCAAAAACGCTCATTCTATAGCTTAAATAATAATCAAAATTGAGTACAGTTATATTAATAAAAAACGGACAGACAATTCTCATTTTTGATTATTATTTAGCCTAAATGGAGCTGTTGTAGAATGCTCAAAAATTGAGAATTTTTAGCTCCATTGATTTTTGTCTATGAATTGAGCAAATTTTACTCAATCGGGAGAATGGCTGTTTGAAGTCAAAAATTGAGTAAAAATATACTCCGTTTGATTATTATTTTACTCAATAGATTTAAGCGTGTAGGAATGTCTATTTGCATGTCATTGCTGTTCTACCGGACCAAACAGTGACTTGATCATCTATCTATGTATATCAGTGGCGCACACAAGGGAGGGGTCGAAGGGGTCCGGACCCCTCCCAAAACAGTTATCAATTTTCCTTCGTTAAACCGTCATGTACTTTTTACATAAATATGTTGGAACACATTATCAAATTCTTAGTTTCACTAATTAAGATAGATAAACACAGTAAAAGGGGGGTTACTATAAAAAATCCGTATTTTTTCAGGTGGTTGGTTTCGCTGCTTTATGGGCTGGACCCCCTCCAAGAGAAAATCCTGTGTGCGCCACTGATGTATATATAAATACGCTAAGCAAAACCTTAGTGTCCCTTTTGCAGCGCACTGCGCGAACGGATGACCATGAAATTCGGCACAGTTAAAGTTCGTATGGAATTGTTTGTGAGAATGTTAAAATTTTTGTGTAGTACGCTAATGCACGGTAAAAAATTAGAGAAGTCATTTGGCACGCAGTATTTCGCGCCAAGTCGGCCGATGGTTCCATTGTTGTGTCAATTTTGAAACAAAAACACTTAATTTCAGCAGTACTATAGGGTTATAGTATTACAACAAAATTTGCAAAAAAGTGGAATTATTTACCAGTTGGGTGAAACGCCAATGACAAAAATGTGCTTTAGCCCTGTGCTTGGCTACTTTTTTAAGACGGTCCAGAGCCGGAATGCGGGACGTTCGGGCCAGAGCGGAGATTCTTTTCTGTCATGTAACTTACTACTAGCACTACTAGTACATATTAGCTTGGACCGACCCTGGACGGTCGATAAGTGCGGGAAGTGTTGTAAATTTCATGTTTTAAAGCTATGAGAAACGCGCGAATTCGATAATTTCTTCTCAATTTCTCGCCACGCAGTATGCTAAAGCAAATTTTCTCGGAAAATATTATTGAAGAAATATTTCAGCTATTAATGGGAATGAAAATAATATTGTTGATGAAGGTTATGGAAATATTACCGAAAACATATTCTCAGATAACATATTGAAGTCAGTTATAATAGAACCTAAAAATGATGATTGAACTTTTATTAATGCTAACTTAATCGAATATCTGATAAATAGACAACATATCATCATAGCTAGTATAAAATAATTTGCTATCATGACAATGAAATCAATAACTATCCAGTAGAGTTTTTGAATTCTTTGGCGATGAGTGTTTCTTTTTTTGTTTTTGTTTTTAGCACTCAATCTGAGATTTTTGTCTAGCCATTTTTGTATCTGCTATCTTGTTGAGATGTTTTGTAGATATGAACTTTTCAAATGTGTTTGCCAGATAACGTGGAGGGGAGGGGGACGTTAAACACGGCACACTCATGGATTATGATGCACATTCGAAACAATATTTAAAACGGTGAAGTATAAGTGGAATATGCTTGGCGAAGATTGTAAAACAGTTTTAGCAGGCGATTTTAATATAGATTTCGATTTCAAAGATTTGTTTTATGGAACAAGAAAGAGTTGATTCCTATTTTAATGCCCCCACGCTTGCCAACCTAAAAAATCCCCGCACTTTCGCATGCTTTGCAGTCATGGGTCCATAGGAATTACGCACAAGTTTCAACACTTCCAAAAGAACTAGATGAAAACTAAAGTGTACAAATTAGTGATAAACGCACAAGTGAAGTAAATTGAAGACACTTAATTATTTAAACTACATTAATTGGCAACCCAAAATAAATAAGTAAGTAATGGAATGCTGTAGTTACATGTTGTTCCAAATTGCCATTTTAAATCTAAACTACATTACCACAAAATACAAAATATCGTTTAATTATCGCCACGTTGATAACTTCATATGTTTAATTATCGCTACCTTGGCGAGAGTCGGGGCATTAAAGTACGAATCAACCAAGTAAGACAAACACGGCACACTCATGGATTATGATGCACCTTTGAAACAATGTTTAAAACGGTGAAGTATATTTGGCGAAGATTGTAAAATAGTTTTAGTAGGCAATTTTAAGATAGATTTCGATTCCAAAGATGGGTTTTATGGAACAAGTAAGAAAAATACGGCAAGCTGATGAATAATGATACACTTTCCAACTTAAGGGAATACGGAAGAAAAATAGGAACGACTCATAAATTATGAAACGATATTTAGCACTTTTGTGCATATTTAAAATCTGAAAGGCCTTCAGATTTTCTTACGTTTTCATTTCGGTTAGCCGGGAGGAAGTGAAAAAATGCCAAATAATTGTGATCTGTGCCAAAATGCTTAGAAACCTAAAGCGATTTCCAGTACATAGTTTTTTATCCCTTTCCGTATTTTGGAAGTTTAATTTAATTTCGTATTTTAATATAATTCCACATGTTTCCCCCAATTCTAATTATGTAACCAATAAGCATACAAATTTCTTTTTAGTACATTGATATTTTTGTATATATTGAATTCTGTATATAAATACTATTTTGTATACGGATAAAAATTTCCGGCTTTGTTTAGGAGATCGAAAGTATTTTAGAAGTAGGCCTTAAATGTTTCCCAGAAAAACCAGCTGGCGGAATTTGCGAATGGCTAACCGAAAAGTACAATAGTTTGCCACCACATAAGTCAGTATTAAAAGTTAATTGCACCGTTATACTAACCAGAAACTTAAATACAAAGGAAGCATTAGTCAATGGAACAAGAAAGCGCTTAAAGTTTATATACAGGGTGTCATAAAAAAGGTGGTAACGGGCTTTAATTCTTTATCTATTAGAGATAAGTGGGAAGTGACAGTTTAAAAAATGTTCAAATTAAGGTCGGAAGTAAAATTCCGTTAAGAAAAAATTCCTCTCGTTCATTTACAAAATGTTACGCTTTTAAATTTGTATACGACCCCCGTACAAATACATTCCGAAATAGTAAAATGTGCTTCCTACACTAATAAAGTGATGTTCCAAATTTGGGGCTTTTAATCACACAAAGTTGCTGAAATATCTTTAAAGAAAGATTATCTGGGACTATACATGATTTTGAATGTAAACGTTCATTGCTAGAGCGGAAAAAAAAATATTTTCTTTCATAATTTCTGTACGACACCTGAAATGCGATCATTCGACGTGATTTTTTCCCTTTGAGAACCATGGAAAAGTGGTTTTAGTCAGCCTATATTTATCTTTGTATCTCTGACAGTTTTTAAGGTATAATTCTCAAATTTGGATATCACCTCATGAATGTATGGGACACATTTTACTAATAGGGAATTGTTTTGTACGGGGGTCGTATAAAAATTTAGAAAGTGTAACTTTTTGAAAATTAACGAAAGGAATTTTTTTATAATGGAGTCTTCTTTTCGACTTCATTTTGAACATTTTTACACTGCCCACTTATCTCTGAATTAAAGCTCGGTACCACCTTTTTCGGACACCCTGTATATTGTAATGCTGTTGATTGGGAAGTTTATTAAATTGGAGCCGCAGGCAATAAAAGAATTTTAATTGCACTTATAAAATGTTCTGGTTCTAATTTATCATATCCTTTCAAAGAACTCAATTTCCAAATATACCTGCATTTGCGATGACAGTAAATATGTATCAAGGACTATCATTCGAAAAAAGTGCAAATTTATTGAGGCAGCAAGTTTTTATACATGGTCAGTATTACGCCTCAGCAAGTAGAGTTCAATCATTCGACGGTTTAAGATTTTATAACTCCGAACATAATGGGCCTTTAGCCGAGGATAGATCCAGGCTGAATTTTCGGAGGGGGCTAAAAGACTTTTTAGATTAGCCTAAATTGTTCAAAACACAAACTGAATGTGTGAAATTGCACGGGAACGTGCGAAATTCAAGGTCGGTAGAGGGAGATGACCCCTATGACCCCGTCTTCACGGAAAAGTGTGGTGGTTGTAAAGTGAAATTGCACAAAAGTGGTCTCTATACACAGATGCTCTCTTAGCTAGAGTGGTCAATATAGTAGGTTCCACTGTATATGGAATCTTGAAACATACTCTTTGACAGAAGACCTTTGTTCACGCTCAAATAAAAAAAAATTAATGCTTTATGGTCGAATTTCGACCTCTGGCAGACAACTAGTATATTTAAAATCGCAGTAACGATAGTCATTTTCAATAGAAAAATAACTTCTCAAATCATTTAAAAATAATTAATTTAAATGATGTGAAATTCTAAATTAGACATAAAATTTAAAATACAAATTATGTTAAAGATTTTTAAAAAAGTCCTGGCCTGTCAGCAAAATTTATAACTTAAAATTTAATACAATATTTATAAATATATGAAGACTGTATAAATTTGTTAAATTAAGATTTGATTAAAATTATTCGACTGTTGATTCTTATAAGGAATATGATTACTGCAAAATATTCATTTAGAATATAATAAGCCTTTAGAAAAAAAAAAAAACTGAACTATCTTTTCAATTTCTATCGTTTTATAACAAACTAAAGTAAGATAAATATAAAATTTGATGCAAATCAAAAGGAGTAGATAAAATTGCGTGTGCAGTTCTTTATATTTGTTATAAAAAAAAGTACTTGAGTGTTTCATTTTTTTTTACTGTGAAAACTGTTACTTTAATGTAAAGTAAAAATAATCTTGTATGAATTAGCTTATTATTATTTATAGCATTTTTTATAATTTAAGAAAATATTAGAATTAGGAGTTAGATTATATTTCCCTTTAACTAATAATCTTTAAATGTGCTTAAGACTCAAAATAGATGAACGGTATTTGTTAATTATTAATTTTTCATTTTAGGTCTTGTTTGTGAATACTTAAAGATTTCATTCTGAGTGAGTGAGGGAGTGTTCCGATTCCCCAACTCGACAGAATTGTGCCAAGATGAGTAACAGGTTTGTGTCCTTTGTGTCCAGTGATACGATGACTTTAACAGTTCATGAATTTAGTACCTCAACTAATCATCATCGTAGTATCGAATGGAATGATATGGGCATCGACTTACCTGAATCAGATAGAGTCCAGCCATTCAAAGTAGCAGTGTATCCAAATGGTAACAGTATTGAAAATTTTGGACATGTGTCAATAATGTTTCGCACTACAGATAACTTTGGTCAGTTTAGGCTAAGTTGTTTTGTTCACATTGTAGATTATAACAATGAAAGAAGGTATCCACAATCCTATTCATTTGACTGTAGAAAGTATTCACTCTTGGGCAGTGAATTTGGCATTGACAAATTCATAAAACATTCTATATTACTCAGTGATGCACCTGCGCTTCTACCTAATGATACTTTAACTTTAGAAGTCCACGCGGTGATGGAGACTCATTACGATACTGTCTCTTTCTTCTTGTCACCAACTTACCAAACTATTGAAACATCATTTAAAACAGAAACCTATGGAAATTCTATAAAATATTACCTTCGATTATACACTACAAATCTTTTATATGGAGTTCTATGGGAACATTCCAATTATTTCAAAGCACTGCGACAGTTTTTTAAGGAAGGAACAACAAGATTAATGGAAATTACCGTTTCAGAAAAAAATTTATTATCTGTGGCAGGACAAATACTATGTGCTTTACCAGAATTAAACCTTCACACAGTCTATGATGTTTTTGAATTATTTGTGATTGCAGATAAATATGACCTTCCAGTTGTAACAGAAATATGCCCAAAATTACTTAAGAGTTATATTGAGCTAGATGATTCTGAAGACTTTCTTAAGCTTGCAGTTGAATATTTTGAAGGCTTTGACCATTTACAGCAATCCATGAAGCGGCTTTTAGAGCGCACTGATGAAGAAATTAAAGGTCTAGAAACTGAATTAATATTAAAAGATGAAACAATATACTTTGTTTTACTTTATAACTGGAAATGCGAAATTGTGACTAAGGATCGTGAATACTTACGTTTTAGAGCTGCTAATTACTATGATTGTGCGAGTGAATATCCTTTTGCCGGAATTTTCGCTACAATTAACGATGAAAAAGAAGAGGAAGATAAGAAATCTCAAGATGGAGTGTTTGATTTCTATCAATAAAGAGGACCTTTTAAGACTAGTATATTCCATTTTAATTCAGCTTAGCGACAACTTCTAATAAATACACATGTTCATTATATTATTAAATTGATTGAAAATAAAAAAGGAGGTGCACACAATGCAATAGTCCAAAAAATAAAAGTTCAAAATCCTACAACAAACCGTTTTTAGAGTTATGAAAGTTGCGTACACACACACGTCACCACACAACTACTCAAAATGAATTCAATAGATGATACATTCTCGTACATAAATACATACGGACGTTGATGTCACAGAGAAATTTATCAAATTTTTGAATCGCCAAATTCTTATGGTATTTACGTATTATCCCGGCGGTCATTCTCGTCAAACTATTTTTTCGTCAAATGTGCAAGGAAACTGTTGTCAATCGTATTCTGAATCATCAATAATTTCACGTGCCCGGCATTTATCTAGGCAAAAAATCTTTCCTCTTAGCGGACCGCCGAAATAATACGTAACTATTCGTTTCTTACCGTGCGAAGAACGGGCATGCAGCTAGTTCATTTATAAAATATTTAGCCTTTAGAAATTCAAAAAACTGAAATCTGCTTTCAGTTTCTATCTTTTTATAACTAAAGTAAGGTAAATATAAAATTTGATGCAAATCAAAAGGAGTAGATGAAATTATGTGTGCAGTTCTTTATATTTCTTTAAAAAAAGTACTAGACTATTTCATTTTTTTAGTGTGAAAACTGGAACTTAACTGTACTGCAAAGTAGAAATAATCTTGAATGAATTTTTTACTATTTATAACATTTTTTATAATTTAAAAAAGTGTTAGAATTAGGAATTAGATTATTTCCTTATAACTAATAATCTAAATTTGCTTAAGACTCAAAGTAGATGAACTGCATTTGTTTATTATTAATTTTTCATTTTAGGTCTTCTTTTGTGAATACTTAAAGATTGTTAAAGATTTCATTCTGAGTGAGTGAGTGAGTGTTCCGATTTGCAAACTCGACAGAATTGAGCCAAGATGAGTAAGAGGTTTCTGTACTTTGTGTTCAGTGATACGATGACTTTAATAGTTCATGAGTTTAGTACCTCGAGTAATCATCATCGTAGTCTCAAATGGAATGATATGGGCATCAATTTACCTTCTACAGATGGAGTCAAGCCATTTAAAGTAGCAGTGTATCCAAATGGTAACGCTATTGAAAATGTTGGACATGTGTCAATAATGTTTCGTACTAAAGATAACTTTGGTCATTTTAGGCTAAGTTGTTTTGTTCACATTGTAGATTATAACAATGAAAGAAGGTATCCACAGTCCTACTCATTCGATTGCAAAAAGTATTCTCTCTTGGGCAGTGAATTTGGCATTGGCAAGTTCATAAAACGTTCAATACTACTTAGCGATGCACCTTCGCTTCTACCTAATGATACTTTAACGTGAGAAGTCCATGTAGAGATGGAGATACATTTCGATGCCGTCTCTTTCTTCTTGTCAGACACGTACAGAAGTATTGAAAAATCTTTTGAAAGAGAAACCTATGGAAATTCTATAAAATATTATCTTCGATTGTACACTACAGATCTTTTATTTACAGTTCTAGAGGGACATTCCAAATATTTCAAAGCACTGTCACGGTTTTTTAAGGAAGAAACCACAACAAGATTAATGGAAATTACCGTTTCAGAAAATTTTTTATTATCTGTGGCAGGACAAATACTATGTTGTTTACCAGAATTAAACCTTCATTCAGTCTACGATGTTCTTGAATTATTTGTTACTGCAGATAAATATGACATTCCAGTTGTGACAGAAGTATGCCCAAAGTTGCTGATGAGTTATATTGAGCTAGACGATTCTGAAGACATTTTTAAGCGTGCTGTTTAATATTTTGAAGGCTTTGACCATTTACAGCAATCCATGAAGCGACTTTTAGAGCGCACTGACGAAGAAATTAAAAGTATGGAAACCAAATTAATATACTTTGTATTACTTTATAACAGGAAATGTGAAATTGTGTCTAAGGATCGTGAATACTTATGTTTTAGAGCTGTTAATTATTATGATTGTGTTATTAAAAATCCTTTAGCTAGAATTTTCTTCAGAACTAAAGATGAAAAGGAAGAAGAAGATAAGAAATCTCAAGATGGAGTATTTGATTTCTATCAATAAAGAGGACCTTTTAAGACAAGTATATGCCATTTTAATTCTGCTTAGCTACTACTTTTAACAAATACACATGTTGATCATATTATTAAATTGATTGAAAAAAAAGGATGGCACACAATGCAATAGTCCAAAAAACAAAATTTCGAAATCCTATGATCAACCGTTTTTACTTCCTTGAACGGAATATGAGAAAGTGAGGTGATCCCGAAAAATTTCGGGGGCCAAATTTCGACGAAAAAACCGACTGTGACTACCTCTAAATTTACTTTTAAGAATTTTTTAGATGTATCTCATCATCGTAAGCTAGCATGCACGCCCATATAAACGCGTCTGCAACTCATTCTGACCAGCAGCGGCGAGTCTATTTTGTCAAGTTTTTCTATGCTGTCTGTACGTACGTACGTACGTATGTATGTATGTACGTAACTCGCATATCTCAAAAACTATTGGTCGTAGAATGTTGAAATTTTATATTTAGGATTGTTCTATGATCTAGTTGTGCACCTCTCCTTTTGGTCTCAATCGAATGGATAGTTTATGTACAGGACCGCCGAAAAGATTCGAAATACATTACGCTTTATGGGCCGAAATTCATTAAACTCGCAGTGGTATTCAATTTATAGCGGATTTTAGAAATTCCTCTTGTGTGCCTAGCAACCTTGCGTAATATCATTGGCCTTTAAATGCTCCGCTGAGACCCATCCTTGCAACAGTTTGCTGTGCAATGTGTAAAGATTTGACGCAAAGGCTAAAGATTTGTCAAAACACACTTGACACAAAAAGAAATCTGTACTATTGCATCTTTCAGGGATCCTGGTTCTCCTGTTTACCCTATATATTTTCTTAATTGCAAAAACTTCCTACATGGTCCCATATTTTACAAAAATCCTACTTTGTCCTGTATTAAATCATCACATTTCCTATATTTATATAATTGAAAAAGAAATACGGCAAACTTTTACAGCAGTGCTGGCTTAGAGGAAGTTTTCTTGCAGTCTGCTGTGACAGCTGTGAAATTTGTATTTCTTTACTATTAATTTGTCATTGTGTGTATGAATGAAATGAATTCTAAAAGTTAACCAGTCTTTAATATCACTAGTGAATTGCCCAAGTTCTGTCTTCAGTAATTTTCTTTTACGTTTACACGATGTTGGCGATGTATTTTCCCATTCATTGTCATCGATTAGCGAAGTTTGGCTTCTAAAAAATGCTTATTATTTGACAGACGCATACACTTAAATTTGCCATCATAGTCATAGTGCTTAAAACGTCCTCCTCCGTTTGGCAAATAGCCAGATCTGGTGTGTTTTGCCTTAATTAACAATGCATAACTAGAACGTAATCACAATTTTTTACATTATGAAATTTGAGAATAATCAATGTTTGTAGCTGGATGCCTCTGTGCCTTATTGACTTTCAATACAGGTTTTCCGCAATTTTCTTTTGAAATAGAAAACGTACAAAAACGCAGACGGTTACAAAAAAAAAAAAAAAAAAAAAAAAAAAAAAAAAGGGGGTAAACATTCAGGGGAATCAGTCATCTGACTTAAATTTCAAAATTCGTATTATTTTCAGCTCCAGATTTCTTCTTTCATATTCGTGAGTTAAAAAGTGATTTAGTTGTGTAACAAACTTAGGGAGTGTAAGTGATATTCTGGTCATTTTGATGTCACGAGTTTTAAAAAAATGCATTAGCGATCCAATTATTGTAGTAAACTGTGAAACAAAAATTTGTAAACTGGTGAATAAATCCTAAATTTCTCATTTTAAATCTGACACCATTGTCTCAAAAAATACGGGCCAAGAATATGTTTTCTGTCGGCAGATCAAAATATTGTATGCTGAAACTGTACTGCATTTCATTTTCCTTTTGTTGGATGCAATTTGTTTTCTGAAACTGAACCCCATAAAATGTTTTTATGACATAAATTCGAAATAATTCCAGAGTTTTGAAAACGAATACCTAGGGGAAAGGGGGCGGTCACAGTGGGACAATTTCCCCTTGTTTTATAATACTTTCTTCCCTTTTAATTAAAAATAAAATTTAAATATACAACAATATTTTGACTACTTTTAGCTTTCATTGCAATTTTTTCAGAATTTATGCTTTTGTCATTTTTGAAAAAAAAAAAAAAAATATTTAAAAGGTACTCAAGTTGCCCCATTGTGTACCTTTGTAGGGCACAGGGGGACAGAAATTGTGGTACATTGAAACAATGGGTAAGTAAAATAAACAGTCAGCTATATTATGATAACAGATTATAGTCAATTCAGGTTAAGATGTTCAACACAGAATCTATAAAAGCAGTTTTGAACTGACAAGACTTAAAAATAGTTGTAATTATGAAACACATTTAAGATTTTCAAAATTCGTGGTTGAATGATGAATTAAAAATAATAAATTATCTTCACGTTCAACAGTAAACGACAGCAAAATGTTTTCAAACATTCATTATATGGACTAGAATCCGAGATCTACTGGAAATGATAATATGTCATTGTTTTTTCTGTACCTGCACAAGCCATAGGCTTACACAAATTGGGGCACTGTCCCGCTGTACCCCAATAAAGGTATCTCGCTGTAACAAACTCAAAAGTTCTACAAAATTTATCAATAGAATCAAGGTAATTAAATGCATGCAATTAAGAAAGTTAACGTTTTAAATTAAAGGAATGATTCTGATTATTGGATGATAATTTTCTGGTGAAATCTAAAATAGTAAAACGTGTCTGATTTTTCCAACAGTGATAGTAGAATTTAAAAACATCAATTAATTAATTTATTGTAAGAATTTCTTTGAAAAGTCGTTACGAAATACTTTATTTAATCATCTTAATCATGGCTGCATGCTTTTATAAAAAGATTTTTTTAAATGGATAACTTTCCCCTCGCTTTCTTTTAGCGATCCCCCCCCCCTAAAAAAAAGCCGTTGGTTTTATTATTAACGGTGTTATTCGAAAAAATCATGTGATTTTGGTACATAATTACAAATAAACTAATTATGCCAGGCACTTCAAAATTTTGTAACTGTCTCTTTACAAGCTGTATTACATACTGCGAAGACAGGTCAATCTGTATCAGTTTCAATACTTTTAGAAAAAATTCTTAAAAATCGGAAATTTTCGCAAAGCGTGTCACTCTTCGAAAAATCTTGCAGCTCAAATCCATGTTTAAGAATTTTTTCTGAACATTTCACAAAAGCCACAGCGTTTTCGCTTATCGTAGTGTGTAAAACAGCTTATGAAGAACCATCTGGAATTTTTTGGAGACTATGATGCTATTAGTTTATTTCAATTTGTGTACCAAGACTAAAAACAGAGTTCCTTTTTTTTCGAAGAACAGCCTTAAGGAATTAGGGTTTTCGAAAGTGCGTCATTTAAAGCATTACTTGACATGTTAGTGCTATGCTCTAAAAAAACTCATTCATTGGTTAGGAAACAGTTATCAGATATATAGCTATTGTTTACTATTTATCTTTTTAACACTAGAGTGCTATTTCGCTCAATCCCAGATTGTTGTCTACGTTATCTTGTCTACGCGATCTTGTAGACAGGTTTTGTAGATATGATCTGTCACGGTGATGATCTTTTCAAATGTGTTTGCCAGATAATGTGGCCGCGGGGGGGGGGACGTTAATGAAATGTTGAGAGTCGCACAAGTTTTGCAATTTTTGATAACTAAATTTGGTGCCAAAACGCGACAATTTATTATAAATATATTACGAGTTATAGTTAGAAAACGCCTGGCGGATATTTAAAAATAGCTTTAGTGGGCGATTTTAATATAGATTTCAGTTCCGAAGAAGCGTTTTATGGAACAGAGAAGACAAATACAGTACAGTCATAGATTATGATACACTATCGAAATGGTATTCATAAAGGTGAAGTATAGTTTGACTATGCCTGGCGAAAATTGTTAAACAGTTTTGTTTGGCGATTTTAATATAGATTTCAATTCAGAAGAAAAGTTTTATGGAACACGGAAGGAAAGCACGGCACACTCATGGATTATGATGCCCATTCCAAACAGTATTTAAAATGGTAGATGATAGTTGGAATATGCTTGTCGAAGGTTGTAAAACAATTTTAGTATGCGATTTTAAGATAGATTTCGATTCGAAAGATGTGTTTTATGATATAAGAAAGAGTTGATTTCTATTTTAACGCCCGTATTCTCGCCAACCTAAAAATTTGCCGAACTTTGCAGTCGTGGGTCTCTAGGAGTTATGCAGAAGTTTCAGGTTTCAGTGCTCCCAAAAGAACTAAATGAAAACTAAAGTGAACAAATTAGCGATAAACGCACCTGTTAAGGAGTTTGAAGACACTTAATTTTAAAACTACATTATTTTGCAACCCCAAAAAATTAAATAAATAACAGAATGCTGTACTTACATGTTGCTCTAAATCGTCATTTTAATTCAAAATTACGGTTGCCACATAAATACAAAAAATCGTCAAAAAACAGTTTTAGCAGGCAATTTTAAGATAGATTTCGATTCCAAAGGTGGGTTTTATGAAACAAGGAAGAAAAATACGGCGCACTCATGAATAATGATACACTTTCCAACCTTATGGAATAAGGAAGAAAATAGGGACGACGCATAAATTATGATACGCTTTTAATATATAGCACTTTAGTGCTTATTAAAAATCTGAAAGTGTTTCAGATTTTCTAATTTTTTTTCTATTTTCTTAAATATTACATCAATCTGTATTAATAATCATTGTCTAACTGGGACAAGAGAAAAAAGACAATTTCAAGTGTATAATCTTGGCAGCTCCTAATTCGGTTGGTAAAGGATTAAAAATTTAAAACTACTTTATTCTTTGTTAAAACTCAAATATAGTCCTATTTATCTTTTATATAGAGACCTTCGGGTGAAATGATCTGTAAGTTAAAAAAAGTTACAGTTGTTATTAAATAATTGAAATAAAACAAAATGTTCAACAATATTTACGAAGATGGTAACATAAAAAATTCATTAATACTCATTGTTTACTTTCTCAATCTAGTGTAAGTTCGGAAACATTCGGAATTCGAAGAACAGAGACGTATCACTTTTCGAGGATGCCAGATAGCAAGGGCTAGTAAAATTAAAAATCGACAAAGCTAGTCATTTTTGGCGATAGATTTCCAAGTTTGGAGCAATAAACAGGAACTGAAACCAGTTTGTTGATATTTTCTATATTTGGCGAGAAATTGCCAAACCCTACTCTTTCATCGGTTACCGTTACTGTAAATGATAATATTAATTTGTGTTATTAGTAACATTAATTAATATTATAAAGCTGCCCCCTCTTATGTCAGTGTAAATAAAAGTATGGGAAAATTAGATTTTAATTCTAAAGAAGTGTGTTTTACAAAACAAGGAAAACAAATAGGGCCGAACAGATAGGTTATGATATGCTCGCTTTTATTATATACCGCACATCAGTGCGTATTTAAAATATGAAAGTGTTTCAAATTTTCTTTTCTTTTTTAAAATCAGATTGAGCTTTTGGTAAGCATTTTTAAAGTGTAAATTTCTTCAATATATGAAACAAACATTTCATAACAAGACATTTATTTTAGAGGTTTTATCTGTAAATCGGTGTAAAGCATAAATTACACAGAGCAAATACAGTAAAAATATACAGTTAAAAAAATAATCCGCCCCCCCCTCCAAAATAAAAAAAATAAAAAATGGAAGATTTCATTTTCAGCCCTCTTTTTCCCCCTTTCTGAAGCTATTCGATATCTTATTTGTTAGCAAAAGAGAATTTTTATTTATTGATTTTTATTATTGAGGATTTTATTATTACTTTTAAAGAGACGGTGCATTGATTTTATTTCTGTTTCCAGGGGTTTTAAAATTCCATAATTTTGCAAGAAAATTTTACTATCGTTTTCCTTTATTCGTTATTTGCATTTAAAGCACCAAATGATTTTTAAAACGCATCAAACCGAAAATGCTCTCATATTATGGATGTGATGGGAAGAAAAAAAAAGCAAAATATGGAATTCAAACGTAAAAGTAAATTTAGATGAAAGTGGTTTCTGTAATATTTTGATAGGATTTTTTCAGTAAGTAATTCTTCCTCTATATATTCTTGAAATGTGCTTTTAAAAACGAAGGCTTACGTTAAAAATAGTTATCATAATGTAATAGTCTAATATGAATAAAATGAATAAGTACCCTTGTATATTAAATTACAAAAATAAAAATGCATCTTTAAAATGTATTAATTTTTAAAAAAAATCCCATCAATAAAATTGCAGATAGTTTTTTAATTAACTTTATTGATTAATACTTCAAAGAATTGTGCCGTCAAATGATAATATGAAAGGTTTGTAAATGTATAATTTTAAATAAACATGGTTGTGTGTGTTGACAATAGTGAAACCCAGGCAAATAACCATGAATAGGTTGAGGCCTTGGACATAGCAGGCTATCCATACTATATTTGTACTAATATTAAAACTACTAGTAGAAAATGACCGTTGTGGAGGCAATTACAACGGGCATTAGAAAAAACATTTCACGAAAATATGTCTACACTCAATAGATTGAATCTTCGTCCATCTAAAATAAATACTTTAAGATTCAATTTTTATTATATTCCCAGATCGAATTTCATGCTCCGGCTGTGCTGCACAGCCAGCTGTTGTCAAAAAAGGGTCTCTAGATCTGTGGCACGCGATGGACGTTTCGATCGTCCGCCATCTTGCTGGTAGTTAAGTCGAGCGATGGCAACGGCTGCCCTTTTTTCAGCATTGGGAAAGGGTTGCGCCTCAAAGGATTATACACATTCTTAGAAAGAGAAGCGCATTCTTCATACCACACAAACGGAAATCTATTTATGACTTCTGGCACCGAGATAAATTGGAGAATGCACTGAAAAACAGTCGGGCGCTATTGTGTTAAGGCGTCTTCTCACTTTAGGCACCTCGAAAATAGGCTATTTTCGCGATTTTTTTTCGAGGATTTTTGCAAACAATTATGGGATAAAATGGATCCTATATACATCTTTCAAGTACAAGAAAAATTTTTTATTTTATTTTTTTTAACAATTATTATAATAAAACAGTAGCATCGAAAAACCCGTGTAGAAATGTAATGTTCGTGGCTTGTTGATGGTATCTCCGAGACAGGTCATCTGAAACAAAAAAATAAAACAGTTTTAGATTCAGTATGTCAGTGGCTATAGCGCATATCATCAGATATTTGATATTCGCGAAAATAACAAAATGGCGCACGTTTTTCGAAAAAGTAAAAAAAAAAAAAAACGCGTTTTTTTTTTGCAGTTTTTTGTAAAAAAAAATACTTCAAATCAAAATTTCAAAAATCTGATGATATGCGCTATAGCCATAACTATGAAGAATATGCCATTCAAATTTCATGACAATCGGCCGGATAGTTTCCGAAATTACATCAACAAGGCAATGAAAAACCTTGTTTTGAGATAAACGCGTTTAAAGTTTTGGTTGCAGAAAAATCATGAAAAAACCTTACCTCTGGTTAATCAGCGATGTCTGCTCCATACAATGGACCTTCCGATTCTTCGTAGAAGTTGTGCTCGTCCAAAATAGCTTCCCTTCGTCTCGACCTAGTCTCTTTTGAAGCGTTAGGGCTGCGGCGGTTCCCTACGCGTACGCGATCATTGTCGCGTTTCTCGGCGTATTGAGCGGGCGATAGGGCCAAGTTTGACACCCATCACCTCCAAAATTTTTAAAACAGGTTGTAGCCCTTCGTTATAAATGCATGCTGCTGTTTGACAAGCAATTTCCACGGTTTTTCTTCCCGTAAAAACGTGTTTCGGTGCCATTGCCTAGACACAGCTGTTGAAGACAGTTACTCGTTGAAGACTCGTCCGATCTTTATGAAATTTTGATATAACATTTTTGATGATATGTACTTTCAAAAAAAAAAAAAAAAAAAAAAAAAAAATTCGATTTTTTTTTAATTTTCAAAGTGAGCAGACGCCTTAACGAAACCCAAACTACTTGCTACTATTCCTTTACACATTACAAATATACAAGGTGATTCAAAACAAGAGGGACAAACTTCTAACAGGATTGCTTACACCAAGACGGTTCAGAATTTCACCGCGATGTGGGGTCGAAAGCGTTGTCTTCGTGTACTTGTTATTAATCACGTATCAAAAGAAGTGTTCAAGTAATAATGAACTTTCCAACCGCGATTTTTCAAAAAATTTTTCAAAAAAGTATTTTTCAGAGACTGCACTAGTTAAAAATTGTTATTTCAGAAATTTTATTTCATTACATCGATGAAATTCTCCGAAGAGTCCGTTGTTTATTAAATTTGGTTTAGAAATTAGACGAGCACTACAACACCTCTTCCAAATTGCGCCTCCACATAGTACAGTAGACCCCCCCCCATAACACGAGTCCATACAACGCGGATCCCTAGAACACGGTGAAAAAATTGAGACCGGGTTCCCTATAACACGTTAAAAGAAGCTCGTATATCGCCTGTTTTTTCTAAATGTTGTATGCATTAGACGTGTCTGGTAGAACTTTTTTATGATTGATTTTATTCTATTTCAACTTAAGAAAGGAAAATGTTTTGAAAATGAATCTGCGAATTTAAACCCGTTTTAATGTAGAGGAAGTGCGTATCGGTTATCTCTTGTGCATACGTAGTATCTGGTAAGCAGTATTTAAGTGAAATGTGAAATAAATTGCTCAAATAAGGTGTGCAGCGGTTGAACAGAGTGTTTTACACTCTAGGTGGAGCGTAGCTTAGGACTTGTACAACACGGATACCTATAACACGGAACGTATCTACGGTGTTATAGGGGGGTCTACTGTACTTAGGAAATTTGCAGCAGCTCCCCCCCCCCCCCTCTAGTTAAACTATCAATTAATTTGAACAGGAAATATTTTTGTTTAAGGCATTTTACCGTGGTGCTCAAGAAAAGCAGTTCAAACACTAATTTTCCTAAAAATCATCCAATATTAGATGCATTTCCTATGCTAAGTAAATAACAAGATGAAATACAAATTATATTTTCGAGTATTTTAAGTTTTAATTACTGTGGATAATTTAAGTTCCAAGTAACTACCGAGTGTTTTAAGTTTTCATAGTTAATGATATATTTTGAATAATTATCACCTTTAACTAGCTAAAAATATAATTAAAGAGGAATAATTAAAGAAGAACAGTCATTGGAAAAATAAATAAGATAAGGTAAATGAAATAGAACTTTTTTTTTAACTTGACCTCAAAACACAACTATTTTACAACATAATAACTGTTTCTAGAACATGTAATAATACTTTTTTCTTTCCTTCTGAGTAAATATACCCGGGAAAAAAAAGGAACATTAAATTTTCGTTTAAATACCTTTCTAATTGTTAGTTTTATTCAGCGTTTTTTCGGGTCTTTTTTTATTAATTCAACATTTAACATTTAAAATTCAAAGAAAAAAAAAGGGGGGATGTTAGAAGTGCTTTAAGAACTGAAAATGCTGGCCCATCAATTAAAGCCTCGTAAATTACAGAAAAACATTGTGCTAAATTGCTTAAGGAGGCAACCTCCCGAAGTCCTCTTCATTAATCATTTCTTAATTATCTTCAGTTATTATTTCTTTATATTTTAATTTTAAATACACAAGTTCGAAGAGGACTTTTGATGTTCAGATTGTTAGTTCTAATTAGAGTCACACGAAAGCAATTAAAAACTTTTTCTTTCGCTGAAAATTTTATAGGATTGTACTTTTTTATTTTATTTGTGCATTGGAGGCAATTTTGATGGCAAATTGAAATACGGAAAAAAATTTTGAGACAGGAAGAGAAAATTATGAAGGGAAACTGTCCCTCCTGTTTCTTTAATGAGATAAATTGACATTATTAAGTTGTCACGAAGATTTTTCTGCAGTAAAAAAAGTACCCTAAGGAGGAAAACAACGGCATTTTTCGAATGGCCTGGTTTGAAAAAAAGTTTTAAGTAATCAAATGTGAAAAAGGGTTTTATGATCAAAAAATACACATTTAGATTTTTAAAAAATTCCCAAGCGTAATTTCGCATTTTGTTATATGTCTCAAGTGATTTTTCTTTAGTAAAAGTTATATCTCGAAATGAAACTAAATAATGACAAACAGAAAATATGACTTTTATACTGCTATAAATTTGATACAACATTTCACCAAAACATGCTACTAAATAAGTTGGCTGCATTTCGTGGCTGTCAAACCAATATGGCCTGTATATGTAACAAATATGTGCAAAATTTTTATATATTGTTACAGAATACTCTGCTTGTTTCCTGGGTTCGTCGTTCTAAAGTCCAGTTGGTGTAGAAAGTTCTAGAAAAGAGTCCACTTGTCAGGATGGGACACAACTTTATTGCTTCTAGTGCTTAGTCAAACAATCAACTGTAAAAAATGCACAGGCACTAACGGCCAGTAGCTCGTTTATAACAGTCCACTCAATACCGAAGCTCTCAAAAATGCTGTAATTCTCACACAAAATAAAATACTTCCACAGTCAAATTCAGTGGAAATATGCAAGGGATATCGTACACAATCCCTTAAAACTCAGAAATGAAAGATTTACAAACATTACTTAAAAATGAAGCTTCGAAAAGCAAGCCATAACACTGCTTCTATAGCGTAACACATCAAACTCACTGGATGGGAGCTGAACTCACACTGAACTGGGGCCTTTGAAAGCTTGTATTTATAGGTGACGCAGAAGCTACAAGAAGCCTTCCAGAAAATGTATTTCTCGAAGATTCCAGATAAAGCGGGAAGTTTGATTACGTCATAGTAGAGAAATATTAGGCTATTATGCATGATAATGCAGGAAAAGTATCTTTACAAACCCCATTGGGAAAATCATGCCAAATGACCAAAATGTCGCTAAATTTGGCGCCAAAAATAAGTCCCGGAAAGTGAAGTTACCGAAGCCTAGGACCAATATTTCTCGAGTTTTCTAGAAACCGCTATTGAAATGAATGGGAAAATCGAAACTTCCGTATCCGGTTCTAGTTGACCGATTTTGATGTAACAAAAAGCAAAAATTTAACTATTTGAAGCGTAGAATACGAATTTTGAACTACTTTAAGCCACAGAACAGCGGGTGGCCGCGAAAATTCGTAACAATATCAGAGAACTCTTTGAAGTGCTGCCCCCCCAACCTTAAAAAAATTCTGTGGGTGACTATGCAAAAAAGAATTATCATTATTTTACCTTTACGAAACAATGGGCGCTAACAAGTTAAACATGAGTTCAATGAAGGGTTTAAACGTAATAACAGCCCACCCCTAATTGACTAGTTGTGAAACTTTCGTAGATGACTCACATTCATTTTAATGTCGAATAAAAATATTTCTATATTTTTATCTTTTTTTTAAAGACGCCGGAAGGATTAAATAATTTTTATTTTTACTGTGCCTGTGATTAATTTTTAATTAGTGGATTGTTAATAGATTTGTGTGTTAATTTATATGAAAAATATTTTATTTTTCGTTTGTAAGACATGCTAAACTGAAAGTATACTTTATGCTGAACTCAACCGGAAATTTTCATGAAATTTTCCGTCATTTCTTTGAGGATTTGTAATGTTGTCTTTTTTAATACCACTTGCACTTAATTGAAAAAAAAAATATATAAAATACTACAACGCTACAAACTATTCCTCCAGAGAATTTTGATTGACTTTATTTTCTTCTAACTTTGACATTATTCTTGCTTTACATTAATTCAGGGAACAAATATTTTTAATTTTGTGCATTGTCTGCCTCTGTTAAAATGAACAAAAGTGTTAGCCGTTAGATTTTTCTTTTCCGCTTGGTCTTTCTTATTCAAAGAAAAATAATTTTTGATTAGTTAATCTGTCCGTGAAAATGAATTAATTTTTTTTTAGTTATTAGACGGGACAGTTTATTTTCATTGTTGAATATGAGTAAGAATGAAGGCACTAATTATTAAGAACAGATCTTAACAGTAAATAAATAGTTCTAAGCAAGAAATTCCTTCAGGATGTGAATGTTCGTTGAAAAGTGTTGATTATATAAATTGCGTGGTTTCATGCCGACTTTCAAGGACTTGTCACCGTCGATTTATTCTAAATTAAACCTACAGGAAGGTGATCCAAAATTATCATAACGGGCAAAACGATCTGCATATGTTTTCTTAGATACAGGTAGCGCTATCTACAATGTAACACATAAACTAGTTGTGCCTAGTGAGGAATAAACAATGGCGGTATTCAAGCGGTCACAGTATTACGCGCCTTAACAGAATTCTTTGTAAAAATTGGGTTTTATAAGATAAGCACTACCTTTTCTATTTATTTAGAACTTCAGTCTTCCATGCATAGAAATATGACTTGGTTAACTGATGGAATAACTGAACTAAGTTTGTTATGTTTCTCGATGTCATCCAGTAATATGATCTAAAGTGGTCAGCCATACTTCCGGGTGAAATGATCCATCGAATGAAGAAACTCCAGTACCGTGTCCTAGACTTTTGAATTATAATTTTACAATGTACATTTTGTTTGTGACACTTTTTTATTTCAAATTTTCATAAAATAAATTATGCATACAATATGATTGTAAAACTTATTTCGTCTTATTATGTACAGTCATAATTACTTTTATATCTTTTATTTTGACGATATAAAGCAATTTAGAATTATTTTCAAATGAAGGATCATTTTGCCCTTTGGTTAGGGTAAAATGATCCTTTGGACACTTTTTCGAAATTCGATTCTTTTTCATAACTCAGCGTGCTTTAAAAATATTATTAATATACGTTTATGATGGAAAATATAGTGTAAAATAGGCTAGCAAGGAGCCAAAGTTTTATTTAAACATTTCTGTTACTTATACAAGTTTCCCCCTTAGAAATTTAAAAGCGACTACTGGAAGGGGATAGCATACTCGCTGGGTATTTATGCTATTCAACAATCGTGTTGGCAGTGACTTTGTGGTGACGTTACATTTCGAAACGTTCGTCAGATCGCGAATGCGATCTATAAATGTACGCTTTCTATGATGCCCCCCCCCTTAGTGATGTTGCAGTTAAGTGATAACTAGTCACAATATGGCGTCATTGTGTGACAAGCATATGTTTCACAGTGGCTTTGCAGTGAAATTCATACGTGTCACGTCCATGATAGTTCCCATGTGACGTCATAGAAGTTTTCCCTGGCGGCCATTTATCCTTCGCCGCAACCTCTGCTACCAACACATCACGAAGAACAATGTGACAGTGTGGCCAGTACACGTATATAATAACTAGTCACACTATGACGTCATTGTGTGACAAGCACGTGTTTCACAGTGGCTTTGCAGTGAAGTTCATATGTGTCACGTCCATGATAGTCACCATGTGACGCCAGAGAAGCTTTCCCTGGCGGCCATTTATCCGTCGCCACAATCTCTGCTACGAACACATCGCGAACAACAATGTGACAGCGGGGCCAGTACACGTACATGATAACTAGTCACGATATGACGTCATTGTGTGACACGCATGTGTTTCATAGTGACATCGCAATGTGTCAAGTCCATATGTGTTGCGTCCATGATAGTCACCATGTGACGTTCACCATGTGAGCTTTCCCTGGTCGACCATTTATTCATCGCCACAACCTCCCTGATACAAACACATTACGAAAAACAATGTGGCAGTATGGTCAATTCGTATACATGTTTAGACGTCACACTGCAATATGGGTTCTTAGCGATATGTCTACATGTTTGTTATAATTATAACTTCCCCTGTAAACAGGGTTCCGCAGCTTAAACGATCGAACTGACTGTAATCAAATTTAACATATACGTTATACATGAGATGCTTTCAAGAAATTTTGAAAAAAAAAAGTTTAAAAATATCCATTATGTGGCGCTTTGCATGAAAATCAGCAAATTTAACAATAGAGATGTCTAATTCGAAACGTACAAACAATTTCAATACTCATTTTGTAGTTTTGGGCATTTAATAACTAATTTAGTTTATGTTTGAGATCTGAATTAAAGCGTCAACTAGGGGAATTTTTTTTAATTAAACTTTTCGAAAATATCCCCTGAGGTCAATTTCACCTGTTTCTGCTCCAGAATCCTGTTTGTAGAGGAAGTTTATCTATAACCACCTTGTAGATAAACTCTCAAACCCAAACTATTGTTCAACCATCACGAGTTGGCGGCTGTGACGTATGAATCACGTGGTGTTTTGGGAACTTATTTCTAACTTTAAGCTTAAGGAAGTAGAATTTAAGAGGGGAATTAGGATTAATAAACTAGATAATCCAAATTCACTTCTCAATTTCTCCTTTCTTAAAAGCTAAAACACAGAAATAAACTCTTAAAACATGACGTGACTCATACGCGTCCTGTTTTACCAACTTTTTAAAAAATTTATTTTTTAGTTAACTGTGCAATAAAAGCGCAGCAAACGCTTTTTTCGCAGCCAAAATAAAACAAAAAATGGTGTTTTTAAATGTCTGAAATATCCATCGTAAAAACTGAAGATTTCCCAATGAATAAAGCACGGATATAAAACTTTTTAAATGGTACTTGAACCATCATTGATGGGTTAAAGTGTGAAAGAAATGACTTTCCGTTTAAAGCCAATTTCTTAATTAATAACATACAGAGCTTTGAAGAAAAATGCGGAAAAAGTACGATAAAAAACGTAAAAACAGTAAAAATTTTTCTGCCGGACGAATTAAATAAATTAATGAGGTGAACAGCCAGGTTTTAGAATTGAAGATTTATTTTCTTTCGAAAACTAAAAAAAGTACATATCTTTTGGCAATGGGAAATCGCTTTTTTTCTTTCTTTCTTAGAGTATGTTTTTAAGAAGTTTATAAATTTCTTTACTGTGTTGAAGTAGTAAGATAGCGATTCTCTATGCGTACAGAAATAGAAGACCTACTTAAGTACTATTTATTTTTAATTATCTGAAAAATTTCTACCAGAACTACGGTGCTCATTTTTTAAAAATGAAAAACAAATAAATAAAAAATTTAAAAAAACTTCTTCATCTTCCATTTTTTTTTATTTCCACGCTAAAAAACGAACAAGTTTAAGGTTCTATCTAAACTTCATGATTCTCATTTATTTAATTGTTTTTGAAAGAAGATTTTGTTAGAGCTCATATAACAAGAAGAAAAATTAATAATGCCAAACGCATCGCTTATAAAACACTTTCCAACACCAAAATCTTTATTGCGCTGAATTGGACGATGTATTGTACTTTATGTATTGCACGATGAATAGTTTTACGATTAAGGTAGAGCGACATGAGGATTATCTACATCAGAACATCATAAACAATTTTTAACTTTGTTGGAAAGTGTAAAAAATTGATAATGCCAAACGCATCGATTATAAAATACTTTCCAACACAACAATCTCTATTGCGCTAAATTTAGCTGTATATTGCCGTTCCTGAACTTAAAAACCAACCTAAAACCCGTGGCTGACGAGAAAGACAGGCTGCGCTGCTGATATTTTGGTCACACCCCTTCGTCAACTAAGAGTCATGTGGCCTAGGTAGTGTGGCCATCTTAATCCGAGATAGCCGCAGTAAGATGGCCACACTCCCTTGGTCACGTGACTCTTAGTTGGCAAAACGGTGTGACCAAAGAGTCAGCACCGCCGCCTGTCTTCCTCGTCAGGCACTTTAAAATCGCCTTATAAGTTTTTTTATAAATTTACACAACCTTTTTCAACTTAAAATTATAATTATTGGCTTACAATTATGCACAGTGTCTTTTCAAACTTTGTGTCCTCAATTGTGGAACCCGTAGTAGAAAAGGGCGCTGCATATTATTTTATAGCTTGCAGACTAGTGTATCCAAATTTATATTAAGGTAGCAGACAAAATCTGTTTGTGGTCCTGGTGCTGCATATTGATATTGAAAGTTCTGCTACCCAGATTGTGAACACAGGGCATGAAAGGGTTGAAAACCTATTGGATTAATCGATCCAGTTAATTTTTAGGAAGCATTGTAGGGGATGTCATACGATAAAGTTAGATTTAATTTGAACTGGGAGATGATCGGTGTCAAATCGCTGCACAACTATGCTTTAGATCCTTTGTATTATGTATTTGTACTTTTTGTACTATATTGCAGCAAGTAACAATTTTGAAATTTTAATAATTATGCAGCAGGATAAAAATTTATAGTGAATTGTATTTTATAGAAATTTTATTTAATACCGTTCATCAGATTAAAAAAAAAATAAAAACTATAATATTGACCAGGCGTTTCACAGTCAAAATATTGCTTTAAACATTTGTACAGTAATGTAAATTCCCCGTCACTTTTGGACACATTTTTACTACATGGTTAATAAGTACAAACGTTCAACTACATCATGTATAGGCAAACCGCTGGACAAATGTGGCCCGCTACGGTTTTTGATCAGTCCAGCGAACATTTCAAGTTCTTACAAAAAACCCATATAAGCCATTCAAAATCCATATAAATCCCATTTATTCCCGTAAAATCTAGCTTGCTACTTTCCAGAGGTTGCCCATATTTGAAATACACACTAGAGCTATGCTTCCAGACTACGAACTCTAATAACCCACTTTCTCTTTCAGTAATGTGTGCATAGTCTTTTATGGGAAATTGCTCTATTAATAATGCATTTTGCATGATTTAGCAATTTTTATTGCCTCTGGTTAATCTATAATTCCCACTTAAATTTCCAGCTGATTTCATATTCACCAAGGAATTCACGGAAGCTACATTTTAAATTCTTTAATTATTTCTGCAGTAATGTTTGGATAAATTTGTGCTGGAAAGTGTTTTATAATTTATATGTTTGGCATGATTTAGTAGTTTTTTCTTGCCTCTTATCAATCTGCAATTGCCTTTCATGTGTTTCCATCTATTTTCATTTCATTAAAAATTTTGTAGGAGTTTCCTTTTAGAGTACATCTCTTTTAATGATTCATGCTGTAATGTAAGAACAATTTTGTGCTGGAAAGTTTTCTAAGACTTATGTAGTTGGCACGATTTACCATATTTTTATTGCCTCTTATTAATCTGAAATTCCCTTTCAAGTTTCCACCTGATTTCGTAATTTCCGTATTTGCGATTTCCATTACAACTTAACATTTCGTTTTTACTCACTCATTACAGGGGATGTGCATTTCTTTACGATCTCCCCTTAACACAGATCATACAGCGCCTAAAAATAAAACATCCTGCAACATAATGGCGACTGAAGCGTAGAAATACTTACCATTATACTCCTGAATCAAAAAGGGAGAAAGAAAAAAAATTCCTGAAGAATGAATAAATACAAAAAGAGAATGCCCTAGCTACAATTACTAGACGCTAAGGAAAATATCGCATCGCTTTTCAAATGAATTCTACCAGCGTAAAGTTTTAAGACCCGTATCAAGTGCACCGTGGCGAAAAATAATTGGAGGAGATTCTTTTCAACTTTTAATTTTTCTTCAAACAAACAAATATATATATGGGCGGGGATATGCGTCTCCATTTCATACCCTAACATTTAATCTCTATAATAAAAACTTTTAGAAAATTTTTAAGATCATTCTTTTTGTGTGTGTGTGTGTGTGTGTGTGAGGGGAGGGGGGGGGAGCTGCTTCTGAGATGCTGAATGAGCAGCAATTATTTTTGTGCATAACAAAAATTCACTCAAAAGTATTTTAGCTCCAGGGGGAATGGAAAATAACAAATGATGTTTCATTTCCTGGCGAAAAATTATCATTCTGTCCGATTGTTTTCGTGTTATCGTATAAATTCAAATTTCTAAAAATCTAAACATAAAGTTCTATGATTCGAACTTTCTTTCGTTCGCTGTAAAAAAGCAAAAGTACTTTTTTAAAAATTGCATTAGTTTGATATCTTAACTGTACAGAATTTGTATTTGGATATCTCTGTTTAGTTGAGCCTGAGTTAACGAGGGGAGGGGGTGCCTTGGTCGGAGGAATGTTTAACCCTTTATAAGGCCGTAGTAAGAATACATACCACCTACGGTCTATTAAATACAGAAATCAATTATCCTTATTGAATTTTCTGATTTTTGTTCAGTTATATTGGATGTATATTTTTTCCATACATCTAGATTCTAAATTATATTTGTCATATGAACTTTTCTTTCATTCGTAATTTCAAAGAAAGCACGAATAATTACTTGCTTTAAATTATTTATTTTAGCGTTTAATTCCGTGTACAAGCAGCAGGGAATTTTTCGACTTTGATTTATTGATGTATTCTCTGCAAAATTTCTATGTTTGTTTAATACTTGCTTCTCCAATTTTCACGTGGGGTATTACAGTAGAGGGTAAGAATATGAATTAATCCTAAAAAATGGGCCAGTAAAATCCCAAGTACTTTCGACTCTGTGCACAGAAACTCGCCTTATAAAGGGTTAAGGGTCTCTAACGCACATTATATCTGCAAAAAACCGACCAAAACTCCAGAACTTTGGATGGAGAGCTACGAGCCCAGGATGTTCACACTTCAGCTGTCCACCATGTTCAGCGTCTTATCTACTCGGATATGGTATGAGTTTAGTATTGTTGTAGAATATTCTGCTTGTATCCGGGGTTCGTCGTTCAATGCCCAGTTGGTGTAGAAAGTTCTAGTAAAAAGTCCACCAATCAGGATGGAACACGAACTTTATTGCTTCTAGAACTTCGTCGAACAATCAGCTGTACAAAATTCACAAGCACAATCAAACAGTGATGTGCTTTTAACAGGCCGCTTAGATCAGAAGCTCTGACAAATGCTGTATTTCTCACGCAATATAAAACACTTTCACAGGCAACAATTCAGTGAAAATATACGAGAGATAACACTAACAGTCTGTCAAGACTCAGCAATCAAGAATTTACACACAGCACTTTAAAATCAAAGCTTCAAAAACGCAGGCGGAAACACCGCTTCTTTCACAGAGCAAAGCAAGCGTACTCACTCAGAGCTTAATCCACATTGAACTCTCGGAGCGGCGCGCTGGTATTTATAGAGGAGGCAGAAGCTGCGAGCAGCTTCCAGAAAAGTCTATTTCTCGAAGATTCGACATAAAGCGGAAATTTTGATTGCGTCACAGAAGAGAAATGTTAGGTTTTTTGTGATTTTAATGCAGGAAAAGCAGCTTTACAGGACCCAAAGGGACCAAGTTTGTCGCCAAGCTTGGCGACTTTTGGCGAAATATCGCCAAATTTGGCGCCAAAAGTGAAGTTACCGAAGGGCTAGGACCAATATTTCTCGAGATTTCTAGAAACCCCATAGAAAAACAAAGGGGAAACCGAAACCTCCGTATCTCCGGTTCTACTTGACCGATTTTTATGCAACAAAAAGCAAAATTTAACTATTTAAATCATAGAATACGAATTTTGAACTTTTCTAAGCCCCAGAACAGCGGGTTGCCCCGAAAATTCGTAACAGTATTGAACTTCAGTTCATACAGTGTGTCCCATAATGATTGGGGTAAACTTTAAGGGGTGATAGAGCACTTCACAAGGATTCAGAATCATACAGCAATGTGGTGTAGGAAACATCATATTCATGTGGCTGTTAATAATCACTTTGGAACAAGTTCTGAAATGATAGTGAATTTTCTCACCATTGTTCATCAAAAACTGATGAATCTATCGCAGAAAACACGTGACTAAAATTGATGGTTTAAAAACTTTATTTTATCTCATTGATGAAATATTTGGAGGAAAGCCTATTGTTTATGAAATTGAGTTAAGAAATTAGATGAGCACTTCAACACTTTCCCAAAGGGATCATTAACAGGTAAGTGAAAACGGCGTTTTTGATCTCCCATTTCTGCGTGATTCTGATGTCTTATTAAGTGCCCTACCTCCTCTTAAAGTTTGTCTCAATCATTATGGGACACCCTGTAGACAATTTAATTGAACGGTAAGTCACAAAATGCGTAATAGTTCCTTTCGTGAAGTTGTTCTTTATCGCTATTTCTGAAAGTTCATTGAGGTCCTGAGACCTTTTGAATCTGCAAATCAAAAATCCACAATTATAAAACAATTATGGAAAGGAAAAGTCCAAACATTTTTCGGTAGAAAAAAACCTCGGAAAACTGGAGGAAATGTCCTCCGGGGGGGGGGGGATAACTTGAAAAAAAAATACCACACACACAAAAAAAAAAAAATGTTTTAATCAACACAGAGTCCCGCTGTGTCTCAGTCGCTAAGCTTCTTTTCCAAAAGAACACGGAAAGCAAAGCAGCACCGGCTTAGCCAGTGCTTGAAGGGTAAAAACCGCTCTCGGCTGAACTGCTGTGGAACCGTGTACGCTAATGGGAGCTGGTACACGTAAAATCTGTCGTCTTTCCATGTTATCCATATTCAAAGGATACCTTTTGGGGATGCCAATCCAAGTGCTGGGTCTGTCATCTGGAATTGGTTAAGAGACCATTCATTTGGGGGAATCGTTGGTCTGCCTAATAGTTGCCCCCACAATGAAATGAGCAAAATATCAGCGAATCTTGTAGAGGTCAAGCCTACAGTAGGCCGCTCACCCGGCCCTTGAAAATAAAAAAGAAAAAAAATTCACCACCTTTATAATATGAAATCTATGAATACAACTTTACCAGCTCCAGCAAAACAGACAGAAATCAGCGCATATCTGCAAAGCTATACTCGGGGTAAACCTAACCTGATAGTGGAGGTAAAGCTGTGGAACGTGCGATTCCGCCACTGTCAAATAGTTCTTTCCGTTCGCCCAGCTTATTACAAAACTAAGAATTTTTCATCTACTAAGGCAGGGATGGGCAAACTACGGCCCGCTGGAAGGTTTATACCGGCCCGCTGGTGTAATTTGCTAATTAAACGGATCGACGGAAATTTGAAAGAAATCAGATGTACTTTATATATTATATGATCCATATTAAGAACTTTTGAGATGGCGTGAAAAGAGTGCGGATTTGACTTTCGAACGGTGCTTTGTGTGCTGACAGCCAAATAATTGGAAGGAGAAACGAGTGTCGGAGCGATACATGTGGAGAGTAGTAAAATGGCCCCTCTAGCCTTCTCCTCCGCTATCAGGTTAGGTTTGCCCCGAGAGTGTGCAGGATGGTAAAAAGAAGCCAGACTTGCGGATACGGATTTGAAACTCTTAGCGATCAAGCCTACAGTAGACTGCTGATCCGGCTATTAGGAAAAAAGGAAAAAAATCACCTCCGTTCGCATGTAATCTACGAATACAGCTCTACCAGCTTCTGTGAAACAGGCAAAAATCGGTGCATATATATGCAATGGTTCTAAGGAAAAGTGTCCAGAATGGTAAAAGAAGCCAGACGTGCAGATACGGATATAGAAACGAATAATTCGTTTCTTATACCCGCGGATACAGATATGAAAATAGTTGTAGTTTTATTCATTGATAATTTGTTGTCATATCCGCGTATACGAATACGAATCTTTTCGTTCGGAATTTATTTTTTGAAAAATACGTTACCAAGGGTCGATGCAGACAAAAATTGGGTCCGTTTTGCGGCCCCTTTACAAAATTGCAATCGATTAAAAACGGCCCCTTCACGAAATTACAATCAAATTAAAATGGCTCTTCATTGGCATCTTACCCTACATTTTAATCTGTTTTATCAATTATTTTAACAAAAAAAATCTGATGTGTCCAACACATGACTTCCTTGCACGTCCATTAGATCAAAAATATTTTCGACGGACTTCCTCTAAATTTATTTGTTTGAAAGAGATAAAATATCAATAATAGTAAGGTTTAGCGATTTCTAGCCAAATATTTCGATATCGCCAAGCTGAGTTCAATTCGAAAGATTTCCTTCTGACACTTTATTTGGCGATATTTCACCAAAAGCCGACAAACTTGAGATAGTCAGCGAGATTTTGGGGATAGCCAAAGTAGTCATTGACCACAGACTTTCAATGAATTGAATGCATCTATACACCTCAATGTATTCAAAGTCATTTGGCTCACCATGTAAATAAATTCTCAGTCGATTGCTGTCAAGAAAGATATTGAAAACAGTTAGGTATTACAATAGTTCTAAATATAAAGTTAAAAAATCTACGGGTTAAAGTTTTAGAGTTATACAAAATAGGAAATAATTTTTGGCGCCAAATTTGGCGATATTTCGGCGAAACTCGTCAATGTCAACGACATTTGGCGAGATTTTAAGCATGAACCAAACAATGACAGATTATCGCCAAATTTGGCGATATTTCGCCAAAACTCGCCAAGAACGATGACAAATGGCGATACTTTGGGCATGGACCAAATGACTGACTATCGCCAAATTTGGCGATATTTCGCCAAAACTCGCCAAGGTCGAGGACAGACGGCGAGATTTTGGGCATGTACCAAACAATGACTGTCTACAGTTGTATTATATTGAAGATGTCCATAGACATTAAGGTACTGAAATTCTTTTCGGTGGTCCTGTAAATAAACTCTCCAGTAGATTGGAACCAAAAATCGGGATGCACAACTAGATGTTACAACATTCTTATATATGAAATTTCATAATAGTTTTTGAGATTTGAGAGTTAAATATGCACACACATACGCCAAAAGTCGCCAAGCTTGGCGACTTTTGGCATAGTTCTTGAGGGAGGCACGTGACCGTGGTCGGACCATTACCTAACTTATGTGGTAGGACGAAATTGTGCTTGAAATGGATGAATGCCCCTAAAATTGCTATTGTGTATTGGAAAATGTATTGCTAAAATGTATTGGAAATCTTTTGAGTGTTCCTGTAGCAGAACTATAAATGAAAAAGACACTTTTATTAATGGAGAAATTCATTTTCTAACTCTTTACAGCATATATCACTTCTGAGTCGTTTGAAATAGCCCAATACCTCTAAAAAACGCTTTGATGAATTTCGGCCCATAGAGCGTAATGTATTTCGAATGTTTTGGGCAGTCCTGTAGATAAACTATCCAGTCGAATGGAACCAAAAGGGGAGGTGCACAACTAGATGTTACAACTATCCAAAATATGAAGTTTCGACATTCTACGCCTAATAGCTTTTGAGTTAGGCGAGTTTAATGAATTTTGGCCCATAGAGCGTAATGTATTTCGAATCTTTTGGGCGGTCCTGTACATAAACTATCCATTCGATTGCCACCAAAAGGGGAGGTGCACAACTAGATCATAGAACAATCCTAAATATCAAATCTCAACATTCTACGACCAATAGTTTTTGAGATATGCGAGTTACATACATACGTACGTACGTACAGACGGCATGGAAAAACTGGCCACAGTAGACTCGCCACTGGTCAAAATGAGTTGCAGACGCGTTAATATGATCGTGCATGCTACCTACGATGAGATGCATCCAAAAAATTTTTTAAATTCAATTTAGAGGTAGTCAAAATCGGTTTTTATGTCGAAATTTGGCCCCCAAAATTTTTCGTGATCACATTACTTCCTTATACTACGTACAAGGAAGTAAAAAGTGACTTTTACTAAAAATTGGCATGAAAATTCACAAAAATAAATGTTGAAATTCACAAAATTAAGTATTGAAATTCACAAAAATAAGCAATTTTCACAAAAATAGGACTCTGGAAAAAATTCCTGGATCGATCGCTGGTTACGTAGAAGCGGGAATGTCATGCAAAATGTGTGAAATATTCTGTAACAATGATGACTGACTGACTGAAATATGTGGTTTAAGGGATCACCTGCTCGTTACTCTAATTTCCAGTATGTGTCTTGTATCTTGGTCTAGTGGTCAGTGAGAGCTCTTAGACACACGGGTTAAAAAATTGTTTTTGTTATCAATTAAAAAAAAAACTAACAAAAAAATCAATAAAAGAATTTACAAGACCTTATGTGCCTTAAGCTGCTGAATCTCTACAGCCAAACCAAGTAGATTTTCAAATCTACTGACCCTCTTGTTACAGCTTATTAAGACAGTAGTTTGAAGAAAAACAAGTGATTTTGGTACATTAATACGATTAATTGCGTCGCACATTTGAAAAGTTTTATGATGTCTCTTCACAAGGCGTACTAGACATTATAATAATCGATAAACCTATGCCAGTTGAGAAACTTTCAGAAAAAAATTGTATCAAAACATGATGGTAGCAGGGAATGCAAGCCCGATCCCGCGGAAACGAGATCCTACGGGATCCCGCACAAATGTTTGCGGGACTAGTCCCGCGGGATTAGGATCGTAATCCCGCGGGATTGACACTGAGATAAAAATTATTTTTTATTACAATTTCACGCTGCTTTCCCAATCAATCGACCGAAAATTTTTACATATTTGTCTCTTATCTAACAATAAACGAATCAATAATTACGAATTTAAATTTAAAGTGTTTTTCTTTTAAATTATCTTCCAATATGAGTTTGGATCGAATATCTAAATCTAAACATTGTACTCTAAATTTTTCGCAAACTTCCCAATCTCCAACTGAACAGAAATATTTCATACTAATTTATCTCTTAGCGAGCAGTCACGAATTAATTGTAAAAAGTTTTCATTTTAGTTTTTAATATTTTTAATTCACATTTTTAATTATTTTAATAAAATTAAATCTAGACTAGGAAATGATTTATTGGATTTGTTCGATTTATACATTCTTTTTTACAGCAACTAAGAAAATAACGTAAGTATGTGAATGTATCTATAAATTGTATATTCCTTGAGATTCCTCATTTTTAGCAACTAACATAAGACATAACTTAATATATTGTCCTGAATATCATGATTATAATTTTCATATTTCTGTAAATTATTGTATTAATTATCTCATAAGATTAATTATTATAATTAAAGTTAAACTTCATAGGGTTTGAAATCTTACATTTTTCTACTTTTCTCTGTTGAAATGAAGTCCAAGTTAAATGAAATGTCCACGTCTAAACGGAACGAGCGAAATTCGATCGTGTTTTGGCCCAGTTTTCAAGTGCGGAGCGAAATATAACAATAGGCGACTAGGGGAATTCTCAGGAAAAGACGAAGCGAGGAGGGGAATTCTCAGAAAAAAGACTACTTAAAGAGCACTTTTGTGGAAATACCGGTAGGTTTCCATGGAAACGGATCGCTCCGCAATGTATCGTTATTTTCGCTTTTTGGGTTTAAGCGTGTCAATCCCGCGGGATTGCGGGATCATTAAATCTCAATCCCGAAATCCCGCAATACGAAAAAGAGTGCGGGATTGCTTTCCCTAAATGGTAGGAAACAAGTCCTCAATATAAAGACGTTTAGCTTCATCCAGAAAAATTAGACTTTCTATTGCAGGAATAAGAGATAGAGCCCTTCTGCCGGGAAAAGAGGGGGGATAAAGCCCATCACATAGAAATATTGAAATGCTTATCAAATTACGCCAATAGTAAATACATGCTAATAGCTTTAAGTTACTAATACTACTTTAAACAAGGGATTTCTGTGCTAAACAAGAAGATTTACTTAAACACTGTTTATTAAGTTTTAAATTATAAATATGTTTAACTAACAAAAAATTAATTAATAACAAAATGATTTGATGTTTTAAAATTTCTTTCATTTTTTTTCTGAAAAACCGCTAAAATATCCGTTAAAAAGAAGGGGATACGGATACGGATAATTTTTTTCTTCCCTGACAGATCTGGAAAAGGATACCAACTTTTCGCTCAGACGAATACAAATCTTTTTTCTTCGAATGTCTGCGGATACGGATATCCGAAATACCTTTAGTTATAACACGGATATGCAAAAAAGCGGAAATTTCAAACGCTTCAACTACTCTAGAAGATGATAAACAACCTCATAATTCTTTTGTTTGGATTTTATTTATTAAATTTTGTTAATTTATGAACACATCTAAATACATACTATACTATTGTTCAAGATTACTCACAAACCTAAAAACGCGTATTTGCAGATCCTTTTAAATCCACTTGTTCAGGGAAATCCTTTATTTTTAAGCAACAGTAGATTTATGGAATAAACAACCCGTATGAAACGAAACAAACTCTTTGTTCCAACTGAAGTTATTTTATGATAAATTCTAATAGATTTTCCCAGTGTGTTATTCCTATTTTGAAGTTTTTTTCTGGTTGCGCAAGAATTTAAAATGATATCATTTATAAAATTCTGAGAACATTCAATATCTCGGGAAAAAAAGCAAAACTTTTTAAATGATTGTTCAGGATATGAGCAGAGAAGTTTTGTATAAAGGAATATATATTTATTTTCAATAAAGAAAAATATATTAACGACCGCTACTTTTTGTTTAATGCGCTGGAAAATGATTTTATACGGGAATCGGCTATTGCGTTAGCAATGTAGGATCGAAAGATGTTAAATTAAGCAAGCGATTGCTATTTACTGTCCTTGTTACAGAACACTTAGAATTTGCTACTGAAGTAAAATAATAATTAAAAAGTCTGAATAAACTTTAAAAATGTATTTAAAAACAATAAATAGTGATGAAAATTTGCATTAACCAAAAATAGGATGAAAGGAATATTGGATTCGCTTTTCAATGGTAAGAAATGATATTTTGAATAGGATTTTTTAGGATCAATAAGCCTAAATCCCGAAATCTCGCGAAACGGAACACAGTGCGGGATTGTATTCCCTATTACCATAATTCTAGCAGCATGTGTCTGTCTTACTTAGGCCTCGTGTTGGCGTATATCACTGTTGGTCCAATACTGGATTATTTAGCAAAAAGAAGCAGATATGACTTAGCAGTAGGAAAATAAATATCGTACTATGCATTGGATTTATTAATTTGCAAAATAATATCTCCTTTCATTTCTAAAATGAGTTAAAGTAGTCTATTCTGGCAGATAAACTAATTGAGCACTTTCTTTTATGCCATTATATTTAACGTCATGCAAAATAAATAATAATAAAAGTACTTTTCAATCATTTGAATTGAGTGCCAATGTCTTAAACTAGTATAGAAAACGATCAAAATAGAGTAGTACCCCGACTTACTCGAACGCTGAGTTACGCGTAGGGATGGACGCGATACGCGAGAATTCTCGCATTGTCTCGCGTTCTCGCATTGTCCCGCGAGACGAGACAGGCATTTTTTTTGCGAGACGAGACGCGAGACGAGAAAAAAAATATTTTGCGGGACGAGACGCGAGACGAGACAGAGTCTTGTCTCGCGCGAGATTTCTCGCGAGAATTCTCGCATTTTCTTCCGTCTCGCATAAATACGATCTGAAAAGCGACAATTTGCCTGAAGCCTCTACCGTTTAACTTGCGTCTCCTTCGTTTTCGGTCCTGGTATACTATCAGCACTCTACAATACGCACAAACACGTAACATTTAAAATTAGAAGAGACGAGAGATATACAAAACACACAAAGGAGAGGATAAAGAAAGAGGCGGAAAAAAAAAAGAAAACAGAGAAGAGTTGAAAGAAAAATAATAAGTAAATAGGAAAAGCGGTACGGTATGTTCAAATCTGACCACTTTTAGACGGGGCCCGGGGCATTAAGTTTGGGGCCCCCCCTTACTGTCCCCTTTTTTACGCATTAAGCCCCTTTACTGAGCCTACCTTTTTTAAGCATTTTAACCCAGTTTTGACCGCTGTTGTACTCGAAAATTGCATTAACTGTAGTTTAGTATTTAAGTTAACTGTAGTTTTTGTACTTTTATCAAATCGTATTTATCACCCCAAAAAAATATCTCTAACTTGATCTAGTGATAGACAATTAGGTAATACCTATATTATAGAGGAAATTCAGTGTTTTCCCCACAATTACTATTTCAGTACATATGAATTCATAATTTAGATAATCGGGATATATATGGGCCCCCTTTTTCTTCAGGGGCACCGGACTACCGCCCCCCCCCCTTGCCCCTGTGATAATCGGGTTTCGGGTATATCAGAGGGAGATTAGAAGTAGAGCAACTTGCATTCGCATTGATGCTTAGTCTGAGTAGGTTGAAATATGGTTGAATATCCTTGGTTGAAATATCCTTGTACCGATATTATCCTCAAACTTTCCCGCACGTTGCGGCGCGCGTAGGGGGGGGGGGACGCCCACCCTGGTGACAACTTTCTAGGGGCGGTTAAATCCCTATCGTTGGCCTATTTTAAAGAGATTTAAATGACATTTTTTATTCTTATATATTAATATCGGACGGAAAGAAATGCAAGCAATTTTTTTAAAACTATTTCTCTTTTCGTTTTTATTATCATGTTTTCCTTCCTTCGGCTTGCAAAACTTCAGAGTGTGACACATTTTCGTGTAAAAATCTCTCTATTCTAAAAAAAAGTAAAGGCCGCTGTCGCCGCCGCTGTCAAAAGCTTGTCAGCGTATCTCCTCCTAAACCGCGGGGATTTGAGTTTCGACTAAGGTGCCCACAGATTCGAAAAATTCCGAGGAACCTGCTAAGTTGATTTAAATTTAGAAAATCGAATTATTTTAGAAGATATTAATAAAAAACTGAAAAAATAAACCGAATGGTTGCCAGATTTGGCATAAAATCATTCATTCCTTTGCAAGAAAGCGTTTCCAAGTATCTAGAATCGCGTGAAATTTACAAACATGAGTTAGAATTACGCCCATTTTACGCCAAAATAAAAACTATGAAATAAGTAACTCAAAACACAAAGTTGACAATTTTCAAATAGTAAGTTCGCTTAGACAACAGGAGTTTAGAATTAGCGATTATTCCTTTTTCCAAAACAGAATAACTAATATCTTGAAAATAAAAAATAATTAAAATGCAGATTATTTTAAAGCCGGTTCTCGTCCAGCTGGATTATTTGCTACCAGTAGAAATATTTGGCGGCGTTAACTATGCCATTATAGCAGTATTTGCTAGCGCGACGAGATGGTATAATTCGTGGTGCTAAGTACGCCAATCTGCAAACGATTATGTAAATGAAAATATGGATAATGGTTTTCCGGTAACCTTACATGAACAGTAATTATAGGTTGTGAGCATGTGTAAATCGCCAAATAATGAAAAGTCGCCATTGGTGGCAAGCTATCCTATCTGTTCGTAGCTTTTATTAACTTTACATGTACGCAAGTCGCCAAATAATGAAAACTGGCAATGGGTGGCAAATTCGAAGGGTGTCCAATAGGTTTTACATTATTAAAAATACAACTGAAACAGATGTTTTGATTTTATTATGCTTTAGCTCCTAATTAATATAACTTTTGAATGGCAACATTGAAAATCATTGTGTTTCTGAAGAGTGCAAATAATTTTTCCAGCGATTATAAGCGGAGTCCGCACGCCAGGTGTAGTATAGCTCAGGACCCGTACAACACGGATTCCCATAACAAAATATCTTCCGTGTTATGAGGGGGAGGGGTTCTACTGTAGTGTGAAGTTTAAATTTTTATGTACCAATGAACATGCAAGAACCAAGCAATGCGTAGCTCAGTAACATTCTATCTGATCCAATCTTCGGGTTTTGTCTGTTGAAATTATGTCTTTTTTACGAATAAGCCTGATTAGGGGCCGAATGTCTCATACGAAAAGTGAGCGTAGCGAGTCTGGGGGCCTTGGCCCCTAGTGATACAAAAAAAAAAAAAATCACTTCACCAAAAGCTATAGAGGCAATGGGGCTACTGTGCACTTAAAAATCAGGCCACTGACCTTGAAAAATTATCGGAATGTCAATTTTCAATAGAGATAAATACAAAATACATGAATATACCTCTGTTTGCGCCCTTTCGGATGCCCACTCCTTTACATTTTTTATTCCCCCCCCCCCACACACACACACACACGCACACTCACATTCATTTGAAAAAATAAACCCATTTAATGTTGTGCGGTTTTTCTCTTTCCACTGGTTCTTCAAAAACTGTACTATGTACTTTTATCAACAGTCACCCAGTATTCATCATGTCCAGTGGCGTACGCAAGGGGGGGAGGGTTTGGGGGTTCACCCCTCCCCCCTTGTCAAAATTTTTTTAACAAAATGTCCACAAATTTTCAATTTTTAGCTTAAATATTACGTTACACAATATTACATTTATACACATTTAATTTATACACATTTATACATTTACACACATTTATTTTAGCTTAAATATTACATTTTAACACAAAGTTATGTCTATAACCCCCCTCCCCCTCTTGAAGGAAGTCTGCGTATGCCACTGATCATGTCAAGAAAGAAGAAAAAAAAGTAATAATAAACACAAAAATTGTCTTTCAAAATGAGCAAAAGCGCTATACTTATAAAGAAATATTGTAAAATACTACTATATGTATAAGATCTTTTCCTGTTTTAAAACTTCACGCTATGAGATGAGGAACAACCCTCGCAGAATTTCTCTTTATCCTTAACGCTTCCTCCAGTCATTTAAAAAGACAAACTTTGAACACAGGACTGGGGCCGAAAGGAAACGCATGCTTTGTGTTGAGATGCCAAAGCTTTTTTTTTTTTTTTTTTTTTTTTACGCAGAATATCAGGTATCGGAGGGTCCCTACTACAGAGTTCCAGTTAAAACAGAAATGTCGGGAGAGAGATGTCCCGAGGACATAATTGCCCGGTGTCTTTTGGATTTGCCGACACGATGGATGACCTCTCACTCCAGAACAGAATGGACCTACGGAGGGCGAGCTATCTCAGCACGTGGAAGTAGGTGGGCTATCACCGGAAGAATTTTTTTCCCTCAACAATAGGACACCTCCGAACAGATTGCGAGATAAGGCGCCAGCCAGAGCGGTGACAAGTTGCAAGATGACCGCTGCTTTCACAATTGACATGAAGACTTCCGTTCGCTATTCCACCCACAAACAACTATTGAGTGACCGTTTTTTTTTCCCGGAAAAAATACAAGGGTGAGGAATTAATGTATCGAGAATTTCGCTAATGATCGGTTTCCAGACAAAAAATAAAGTATGTGGATTCTGGACACTGGAAAAGACACCGATATATGGTTATTTTCTATCATCCTCCAAAGGTATGGGGGGGGGGCTCGAGCCCCAAAGCCGCCCCCCATTTCGTACGTCACTGCAGAAGCGTAACCATGGAGTGGGATATCGGGATATACCTCCCTGCGAAACTTTCAAAATTAGTTATTAAGAGCTTTCAGATTTTTGTCGTCAATAAGAAATTAAGTTTATCAATACAAAATTGTATCTTATACAACCCCCTCGACAAAATTTTCTGGCTGCGCTCTTGCCTCATTGTCTAGCATATAACGACCATGTTACATCCTATGTCACTATTAAAAGTCGCGTTTTTTCCGCTCACCATTGGGGAATAACACTCAACATACAACATGGTAAGATGACTGAATTGTGAGGGTCTCTGTGAAGGTTCTGAAGGCAGGGTTCTATCCTGCCGTGCGGCTATCGAAGTTTTGGGCGGTTTTCTCCAGATGTAACGTGAATACGCGTTAGAGGTCCTCCTCCCATTGCACCCCTTCTAAGCAGATAGCTCTTTCGTAGCTTTACCTTAACACAAAACAACACAGAAACATTAATAAATCATCAATATAGCTATTATGTGTTCATGATGTAAGTAGTATTATTCCTTATAAAAGCGTTTTTAGCCATTAATAGAGCACTTGGTTTGTAACAACAAGGTATTTTTAATTTCATATACTGAAGTATTTAATGGATTTTACATGAATTCCAGCTGGAATATAACATTTATTTTTATTTTTAACTAGCTGAAGTACCCGTCCTCGGACGGGTTAGTGAATGCAAATTTCCAAAAAGCAAGAACTTTCGTCAGCATTGTAGGAGTACACAGAATGAATCATAAGCGTAAAGTTTTCAAAATTATTGGGGGGGGGCGGGCCCCACAACCACATATATTCACGTCAGTGGCGTAGCCAAGGGGGGGGGGTTAGGGGGGTCATAACCCCCCCCCCATGAGGAATTTTTTTCCATACAAAATGTATATTTTTCACTCCCTTATCATACACCCGTATACATATATGTGAGTTGCAGAAGTCGTAACTCCCCCATGAAAAATTTCTGGCTACGCCACTGATTCACGTACATATAACTTAGTAATAGCTGCCAACTACAATGGAATATACATAACCACTTTTTCTACATGATTTTTCGGCTTAAAATATAGCAAAATTTTTGTGCTGCACCTATGTAGGGTAAGTATCCATGTTAGTATCTTCCTACCATGTTATAAGTTAAAAATAGAAGCAGTGTAAAATATCCAAAGGAGGAAAAAAAAAACATTTTCGATGAGAGAGTGTATTTTAGACACATCTGAACTTTTCTTTATTTCATACTTTACATTGCATAATCTGATTTTAATGAACCAGAGCCTGGTGAGGGCAGCTTATAGTAACATTGTGTGTTACGTGGCGTCACAAAGAATACTAAATCATGATTGAAATCAAACGAAGAAAATTTTTAAAAGTCCAAGTAAAGGTTTTTTTTTAACGTTTGTAAATGGCGTGAAATACTATTTTTTTATGTTAGCATAAATTAATTTTCTGTATTGAGTGGTAAATTATTGGGTGGGCTCAGCCCCTATTCACAATTTATTGGGGGGGCTCGAGCCCCACGGGCCCATATAACTCTACGCCTATGGAATGAATGTAGTATGTTGACAAAGTAAAGAAAGCGAACTTATAATTTTTATGTATTGTTAAAATATTACAGGTTACAGAGTAACTAAGTAATACCATTTGATTCGCTTTAGTCGTAATTATGGGATGCGCGAATGAATATATACACATACTGAAATAATTTTCGCAAAATCTCAAAATTTAATCAACAATTTGAAAAATTGGAAGCCTAGAATTTAAGTTGAGTGACAACCTATCGAATGTCACTCAAATTCGTTTCATTCCCTGCAGTCTTTATTTCGTGATGCTGGAACAATTTCAGCATTTTAAAACGATTTTCGCCAAATCTCAAAATGTAATCAAAATATTTTTAAAATTCAACGCCTATAAATTAAGATTAGCAACTACCTATCATATCACACAATTTCGTATCATTGGTATTAGTCGTTATTACGTGAAGTTTGAAGAAATCATCATTGAACGTATTTTGAGAGAATTTTCACAAAATCTCAAAATCTAATAAAAATGTTTAAAAAATTGGACTCCTATAGTTTATGTTGAACAACCATCTATCATGTCACCAAATTTCATATCATTCGCTTTAGTCATTATTACTTAATGCGGGAACAAAGATTCACTCAGTTTTAAACGATTTTCGCAAAATCTCGAAATCTGATCAATTTTTTTTTAATTAGATGCTTATAGTTTAAGGTGAGTGACCACCTATCATTTCACCAAATATCATTTTTTCATCCCTTTGCAGTTATTACGTGATGTGCGAACACAAATTTACGCAGTTTGAAATGATTTTCGCAAAATCTCAAAATCTAGTCAAGATTTTTTTTAATTCGACGCCTATGTTTTTACATTGAGTGAGCACCTATCATGACACCCAATTTCATATCATTCGCTTCAGTCGTTTTTTACGTGATGCTCGAACACAAATTTACGCAGTTTGAAAGGATTTTCGCAAAATCTCAAAATCCAATCAGGATTTTTTAAAAATTGGACGCCTATGTTTTAAGTTGAGTGACCACTTATCACGACACCCAATTTCATATCATTCGCTTCAGTCGTTTTTACGTGATGCTTGAACACAAATTTACGCAGTTTGAAAGGATTTTCGCAAAATCTCAAAATCCAATCAGGATTTTTTAAAAATTGGACGCCTATGTTTTAAGTTGAGTGACCACCTATCATGACACCCAATTTCATATCATTCGCTTCAGTCGTTTTTACGTGTTGCTTTTTATACGGTTTGACAAAATTTACGCAGTTTGAAAGGATTTTCGCAAAATCTCAAAATCCAATCAGGATTTTTTAAAAATTGGACGCCTATGTTTTAAGTTGAGTGAACACCTATCATGACACCCAATTTCATATCATTCGCTTCAGTCGTTTTTACGTGATGCTTGAACACAAATTTACGCAGTTGAAAGGATTTTCGCAAAATCTCAAAATCCAATCAGGATTTTTTAAAAATAGGACGCCTATGTTTTAAGTGAGTGACCACCTATTATGACCACCCAATTTCATATCATTCGCTTCAGTCGTTTTTACGTGATGCTCGAACACAAATTTACGCAGTTTGAAAGGATTTTCGCAAAATCTCAAAATCCAATCAGATTTTTTAAAAATTGGACGCCTATGTTTTAAGTTGAGTGACCACTTATCACGACACCCAATTTCATATCATTCGCTTCAGTCGTTTTTACGTGATGCTTGATACGCTTTCAAATTTACGCAGTTGAAAGGAATTTTCGCAAAATCTCAAAATCCAATCAGATTTTTTAAAAATTGGACGCCTATGTTTTAAGTTGAGTGACCACCTATCATGACACCCAATTTCATATCATTCGCTTCAGTCGTTTTTACGTGTTGCTTGAACACAAATTTACGCAGTTTGAAAGGATTTTCGCAAAATCTCAAAATCCAATCAGGATTTTTTAAAAATTGGACGCCTATGTTTTAAGTTGAGTGACCACCTATCATGACACCCAATTTCATATCATTCGCTTCAGTCGTTTTTACGAGTTGCTTGAACACAAATTTACGCAGTTTGAAAGGATTTTCGCAAAATCTCAAATCCAATCAGGATTTTTTAAAAATTGGACGCCTATGTTTTAAGTTGAGTGAACACCTATCATGACACCCAATTTCATATCATTCGCTTCAGTCGTTTTTACGTGTTGCTTGAACACAATTTACGCACTGAGGAAGGATTTCGCAAATTCAAAATCCAATCAGGATTTTTTAAAATTGGACGCCTATGTTTTAAGTTGAGTGAACACCTATCATGACACCCAATTTCATATCATTCGCTTCAGTCGTTTTTACGTGATGCTTGAACACAAATTTACGCAGTTTGAAAGGATTTTCGCAAAATCTCAAAATCCAATCAGGATTTTTTAAAAATAGGACGCCTATGTTTTAAGTTGAGTGACCACCTATTATGACACCCAATTTCATATCATTCGCTTCAGTCGTTTTTGCGTGATGCTTCAACACAAATTTACGCAGTTTGAAACGATTTTCGCAAAATCTGAAAATCTGATCAAGATTTTTAAAAATTGGACGCCTATGTTTTAAGTTGATTGACCACCTATCATGACACCCAATTTCATATCATTCGCTTCAGTCGTTTTTACGTGATGCTTGAACACAAATTTACGCAGTTGAAAGGATTTCGCATTAATCATCAAGGATTACGTATCTCAAAATCCATAGGATTTTTTAAAAATTGGACGCCTATGTTTTAAGTTGAGTGAACACCTATCATGACACCCAATTTCATATCATTCGCTTCAGTCGTTTTTACGTGATGCTTAAACAAAAAAAGCGTCACGGACAGAATGACAAAATGACAGAATGACAGACAGACAAACTTTTTTTTGAGGGTCGCATCGGATTCCCGGGTGCTTGAAAAGGATAGAAATCGCAAAATTTTTGAATTCCAAGAAATGTACAGACAAAAGTCTAATTTTATTTATATAGATTTGGGTTTTTATACAAATAATTATCGAATCATTTGTATAATGAATGTAAAATAATGTGAACTCTGATTATTGCTCAAGTAAAAGAAAAAGACGACCAACAAATATTAAAATATTTTGCAAGAGGGACGACTCAAACCATTGGTTTTTGGCAAAGACATTAGAATATATCGTTCTAGTATATTCTAAGTCGTTTAGTTCTTTGATTTTTGGAGGAGGGGGGGGAATAGGACAAAGTGCAATTTAAGTTGGCTAATTTTGAGTTTTACGATATGCGAGAAAAAGTAGAGCGTGTTAATTGGCATTTGGATCTTTGTATGCCATGCCATTCATAATTTAGAACCTCATTAAAAGGAAAAAGAAATTTCCGAGCATTGACTTACTCTAGAAAAGTGTGGTTCAGCTCCATATATTTACTATGCTCAGTGGCGTGCACAAATGGTGTGGGGGTGAGGATTCAGTCCTTCCCCTTTGTCCATGCATTTTTAACATAAAGTCCGTACAGTTTTAATTTTAAACATATAGATTATGGCTTTTATTTAACCAAAAGATTACTTCCATTCCCCCCTTCTCTTAAAGAAAGTCGGTGTACACCACTGATTATGCATCTGCACATTATTGTAAGTACATAAAATATTTGTAAGTAATAATTACAACAAAAGAAAAACTGCAGCAAATTCAGTGTATTAATTTACCTAAGTGGTATGTTTAGAAATAAGAGGGCCCCCCAAAAGGGATGCTTGCTTCAGAGTGGCTTTTTGAGGCCCAGATCATGTTTTTCTAGAATACAAATAAAGGGAACACAAGGTCATTAGTTAAAGAACTTTGGTTCTAGAAATACTGGTATATAAATTTAACTTTTCATAATAAGCTGTACATATCGTAATACAGCGGATCTGTTGGTGAGCTGTTAGCTATTTGTAAACAGTAAGCAACTTTTTTGTTTTCTGCTTAAACAGTGTTAGGTTATCCGTTTTGAATAGTAAATAAACAAATCTAAAACTTTATAAAAGATAAAAAATCCAAGTGGTTGAAGAAATAGTTGTATGGATTTTGAGGCTCCTACATGTGGGGGCCCCGGGCATTCGCCCTGCCATGCCTCCCTATTTTTACGGCACTGTCTTTCGCCATAAGCCAAGCTATGCGAACGCAAATGAAGATCTATGGAGTGATTGCGCAATCAAGCTCATCACATGTCGCTTTCTGTTGTCTCTTCTTTTTGATAGTGTAAATCACTTATCGGCAAACCCTGGCCCGCGGCCCGGATGTGGCCCTCCAGGGTATTTTATCCAGCAAGTGGAAGATTTCAAATTTCCATAGACCAGTGGTCCCCAACCCCCTGTCCGCGGATCAAATGGTACCGGGTTGCTCAAGAAAAATTACATTATTTCCATTTTATTTTCTGTCGTGCATTTCTCTCGAGGTCTCGAGTTTCTTGGGTTTGTGCTAATTTATATGGAACAGATTTTGTAACAGAAAAAAATCTCATGACTATTTTACATTATTTTACTGCTTATTAAATATTTCAAGACTATGAATTAAAATTCCAGTCTTTTAAATCCCTATTGCCATTTCCAACAACCTACTGTGTGAAGCGGGATTTTCTGCACTGACAGACAAATAACAGAATAAGGAATGAATGTACTAAGCAACACTTTGGTGTAATTGCTACGATTAGCAACAGCATGCCAGATCTAACCAACCGTTGCAAAGAAATAAGCTCAGTGTTCTCATTCATTTTGCGTCCTAGTGAGATAAAATCTTAAATCATTTTACATTCATTTTTTGTGAAACTGTATATATTTTGAAGGTATGTTTAAGCACAATTAAATTAAAACAATAGGCGTACTCCCTCCCCTGACCAGTCCGCGGTAAAATTATTATCAAACGCTGACCAGGTCACGGCGATAAAAAGGTTGGACAGCACCGCCATAGACAATCAATACAAACCAAATCAAAATCCACTTATACGGTCCGTGACGTCCCTAACATCCTAAATTTTGGCTCGCAACCTTCCAAAGGTTGCCCGTACCCGGTGTAAATGAACAGGTTAAACCCGGGTTCCCCCGAATAAATATGAAACCCATATCTCATACACTAAAACGGGAGGGGGATAAGTAAGCTTCACTTAATTATTCACCATTCCGCTCACTATTATATTCATTTCGTTATATTCCGTACATTTGTACGGGCCGTTTAATTAGATCAAAATTTTATTTGCCCAACATGTGTCCCTGAGTTCTGCAACATATCTGACAAAATTCAAAGCTTTATATATTTTCAAAAGCAAATGAAACTCCCATCAATCATAAATATTACATTTACGCAGTTACGCAAATAAATAAATTTTCGGTGTCATGTCACATTATATATACGGATTAAATCCGAATTTTTTATCATTTCAAATAACTATATGAGTTAATATGGTAACTAATATATGTACTAATATGGCAATATGCAACTAATTGCTATTGTTAATACTAATTTTCAATAACTAGTATTAATGTTACTAAAAATATGGTAAAAATTCGCAGTCCTTAATTTTGCGAGACTCGCGAGACGTCTCGCGCCGAGACGCGAGACGAGACAGGCAATTTCTGTGCGACGAGACAAAGTTTCGAGACGAGACAAAGTGGTTGCGAGACGAGACGAGACGCGAGACGAGACAGAGGTTTACCACTGCGAGACGAGACGAGACAGCCCTATTTCTCGTCTCGCGCGTCTCGCGTCCATCCCTAGTTACGCGGTTTTCAAATCTCGTCCATTCGTCTTTTGTTTACTTCCAAAATAACTTGACTTTAACAAATAGTCTTATTGCATGATTTTAATAAGACTATTTGTTATAAATATGCATTATCTAATATGTTATTGTTTTTCTAAATTGTTGTTTTCCATAGTCTCAGGTCTCAAAAATGTGTGTGCATATATACGCGAAATTACAACCCGACCTACACGGCTGTCGCTCACTACCCATACATATAAGTGGGGGTATTAACGTATTACAAAACTATACACACACACATATTTCTTTCTTATCTGATTAGGATTTATGGAACATAGGATGGGAATTGAACAGCATACTCTTTAAAAAATATAGATAAAATAACTTAAAAAAAAATGATTTCTTCAATAGAGATTAACTAGAAATTGAACCTAAGAATTGCTTGTTACGATTGAAAAAATTGTCTTACCGTGTGCAATTTACGTATATTGATACATATGTAAATTAATTATTAATTATCGCTATTTTAATATGGTTAATTAACTCATTAGCTAGTAAAACTTGAAACTTGCAAATTGAAATGATTAGCACGCATTTAAGCTACTTATAGACTAATGTGCTGCATGCACCACATTGCTGCATCACATGCATTTGGAAAGGAAAAAAAAACCTAGCAATAAAACTAAACGAAATGCATGCGGCAATGTTTCTAGGCCGAGCAATCACTATCTAAATAAAATAGCATATTAACAAAAGTATTATTTTGATAAAAAAGACTTGGCGTCTGTTTATGGTATCTAAACATATGTACTGGAACTCTGACACATATATTTTTAAACTTTATTGGAAAAATAAGAAAAAAAAAGAATAAAAATATTGTCCATATTTAAAAACCCTTTTTATAATTTTAATAATTCATCAATTGCCTATTACAATTTGAAGCCCAAATTATTACGATTTATATTACATTGCCATTATTGTACTTAACAGTGTATACTTGATAAATAAATCACGCAATTTTATAAATTTATAAAATTAAACGATCTTCTCTAAGAATATTCTTTAGGCTTTCAGCAGTTCTAGTTCAAACAACATAAGAGTAGGAGCGTATAAGATGAAATAAAGCACTGCGTTTCTTTCAACATTCCCCAGAATATAAAGTTCCATGATTTGAAATTCTTCTTCGACTACATTTAAAATCTGGAGAAAAAGAAACAATATATATATATATATTAAATTTCTTTTCCTCATTTTAAAGAGAGACGAGATGAGACAATTCAGTGAGCACTACAAAAGAAATAACACATCTTTTATGAAATCCGCGAGCAGAAACATGAACGGAGCGGAACAAAGGAATTCTTTGCTCATTTAATGAATGCTGGCGAAGCGGAGTTGAGGAGAGTTGTTCTCCGAAAATGTGTCTCCAAGACCAATGTAATTGGAAAGATCATTTTCACGATTCCGTGTCTTCTTCCCTCCGCACCCCCTTTTGTTAAAGCAAACAAACAGAAATATCTATCTCTTTATATTTTCACTTTTAATAAAGGTATTCTAATTTGTTATGCATTTCTTTTTTCTGACGAATTTTCATTTTTATGGTGCGTCATGTTTCGTAATAAATTCGCGGTTTTTAATTGAAATGACGTTATAACGAAAGTGTTAAATTTTAAGACAGTCGGATGTGTTAATTTATCGTCTGTTGTGCCTGATTTAAAAATGTGTTTGCGACGTCGCAAAATTAAACTCATCAGCCGATTTTGAAAATGTTACTATGTATAGGCGTATCGTGATAGAAAATTTTCGAGCCACGTATCAAATTAAGGAGCAAAAAAAGGAAAGTTACTTTTGAATGTCAAAACAAATGCTAAAAATACAAAAGTTTTTGGCACAAAGTTAGGAGGACACGTGCCCCCGCTCAGACGCTACGTGTATAATCCTTTGAAACTCATTTGAAAATGCTATAATAGTTGACTGCTTACTGTTGTAATAAAAAAGCTCTCAAAAGGAACTGGTGTTTAACCGATGGAATAATAAATATTTTGTTAAATAACACACATAAAAAGAAATTATCAATCCAGGAGGCTCGTTTTGGGAGAAACATTTTTCATTCTTCTTCAGCTGAATAAGGAACCACTAATAGCAATCACAGAAGAGTGGGGATACATAAGTACCTTTTAGGTGTGTTATTTTACGAAGTTATCATTATTTTATGCTATTTAATGTATCCCCAGCTTTCATAAAGTACGTTTGTTTACCTGTTGTTGTTTTTGCTAATGCCTTCTGTCAACGGCGGGGTGGTGCCAGATCCCCATATAGGCAGACGATGGGCAGAAGGGGCTTCTTCCATTTTAATGAGCCCCAGTGGGACGAAGTCCGACTCAGCCTGATTTTGAACCAATTCCAGAGGAGGGACCAACCCCCTGAAATCGGCACCCCCAGAGGTATCGTTTAACAACTTGGAGGACATTGGAGCCACGACAGATTTTACGTGCACCAGCTCCCCTTAGCATACATGGCCCCACAGCAGTCGAGACGTGAGGAGTTGACCCTCCCAAGCACTGTCCAAGCCGGATGCTGCTTCACTTGCCGTGTTCTTATGGGAACGAAGTTTAGCGCCCAGACCATTGCGGTACTTAAATTAAGGCATCATAAAAATCGGCATAAAAAATATAAGGCATCATAAAAATTTAGACCATTGCGGTATCTAAATTAAGGCATTATAAAAAAAATTACGGTCTAAGCTAGTGGTGGCCAACCCTTTGAATATCCTGCGCCATTTTTTTTTCACACAGGTGTTAGGGCCATATAATTCAAGCACTTTTTTATTTCCTTAGGTTCACAGGTAGAGTTAAGAAATTGAATACTAATTTGCTTTAGTATAGGAGAGGAAAAGTAACAACATATGAACATGAGATTGAAATTGTTGTTCTGACTCTAGAACTCTAGAAATAATTTTTCGGGTATTTACCAGGGGATCAGATATTGTTCTATGTTTGGTAACAGGGTATTTTGGAATGCATAAATACTTCCTTTTGATATCATAACAAAGAAAATATTTCCGTTCCGGGCAAGAAATTATTTCGAAAGTCTTCAATATTGTCTCAAAAACAATAAGTTGGTAAAAGGATGAGATGCGCCACACATGAAATCATCCAATGCGACATGACACAGTCGCCACGATTTGGTAACCCCTGGACTGAGCTTATCATTTACAGCACACTTTCGTAGCTTTTAGTATACCTGCCAAAAATAAACAAATAAATAAAATAAAATGAAACAGATTTTTTATTTTCAGTTGAATGAGCTTTAAAAGACTTATTTTTTCTTCAAAAGCCTCCTTGCATTGCCGCCTTGCACCATTCAGAATACGATCTGCTATAGTTATGGTTTCTTGTTTTCCTAAATTAAAAAAATAAGGTTGAAATTGCTCGAATCCGGACTTCAGTTATACTTTTGTAATGCATGAAAACACTGGTCTTCTTTTGCAACGCTTCTTGCGTTTTCCTGGAAAAAATATCTTTCCTTTCCTTTTTCGGTGAATTCCATTTTAAAAGAGAAAGAAAGTGAAACAATTCACTCAGCATGACAAAGGGATTAAACTGTTAGAGCATCCACAAAGAGGAGAAAGTTGAAAAAGTTAGAGTAGGGAAATCTTTACGAATACTGCGCAGATGGAAAAAAAACTTCTTCCGAATACTTATCAGTACATGTATTAGAAAGAGAATGAGTGATTTTATGGTTTCATTCAAAAACTCACGACATATAAATGCCATATAAATGGTCCAAATCAAAATGCGTAATTATTCAATTTATTAAAATTTTTATTCATTAAAAGATTCATTTTTTAAAACATTATTAAACAGTAGTTGGCGCGTTAAAATCAATAAAACTTACTCTTAATAAATCCACAAAAAATTTAGAGTAACAAAAATGTTTATTTTTGTTTAATTTTTACCTTAATGTGCGAAAGAATAGAAAAAACTGAGTGATTGGTGAAATGTACTAGTATTTTAGTATCTGTAGATCTTCATTCAATCTTGAGTCCAAAACATGTCGAGGATTTATTTATTTATTTTCCAGGAGAGGAAAGCTCGCATCACTGAATGTGTTGCTTAGAGCTACGCATACGTCTTTCCCAGAATTTCCGCCCACAATTTGGAACCTCATCAGAAGGTGGAAGACTTCTGAATATTGGCACCCCTCGGAAACTGCTAGCGATCGCCGAGAGGACTTTCGGTACCACGAATTTAACGTGCACGTACACCGCATGCACACGGTGGTCTTTAGTGGTACGCCGGTATCGAACCCACAACCTTCCGGTTACGAGTCCAACGATTTAACCACTGGGCTGCCACGGCCCGAGCAGAAGGATTGAAAAAGTAACAGACGTTAAAGGAAAGTAGTAAATTTTGCTTTAAACTTTTATTGCTTTTTAAAATTCATTCACAGTGCATAGCTGCCAACACCTATGGAGTATAATTAACAACTTTTTGTAAACTGTATTTTTGAATATTTTTTCAAAACAATAAAAAAATAACGTTTCCAATTCAGAAATTTTGCTGCATTCTAAGCCGAAAATTACTGTTTACAAAAAGTTCTTCACTCTTAAAAATTTGGCGCAACATTTCACCAAAACATGGTAAAACATGGTACTTGAAAAGTTGGCTTCATAAGAGGGTGAAACCTTGTTCCAACATTTGGTGCTCAGGTTTAACCACACTTTTGCAAAGTACCAAAGGTTGGAACAAGGTTTCACCATCTTATGGAGCCAACTTTTCTAGTACCATGTATTACCATGTTTTGGTGAAATATTGCGCCAAATTTTAAAGAGTATTCTATTCTTGTTTTGCCTTATGGCAAGTCTACATGAGAGGTACATGCCTACGGAGAGGTGTCTTGATCGAAGGACTTTTTAAAGAGTTCTAACGCATATTCACGTAACTTCTGGAGAAAAAAGATAAAACTTCCACACTGTTAGATCGACTGCCGCGCGGTAGGACTGAGCGCGGGACCTTTACAGCCATTTACCATGTTCAGTGTGTTATTTACTCAGCCATGATGGGACACAAAAAGAGTCTATGTTCCATAAATGTTGGTAGCTATGTTGACATATAAGAAAAGTTAGATTAAATTTTCTCTCTAAATTTTGAAAGTTCAAATTCAGTTCATATTTTTTTTTTATGTCCCACCCAATGTATTTTTAAAGAGGTATAATTATTTGTTATTTAATTATCACAGCAGAAGTGCTGCTTCTTGTTTGTCATTAGCAATCCGGAAAATGATATTTTTTTAAGTCTCAAAATTCACAATGCATGTCACTTATATGCGGCTCGTTCAAATAAACCTCCAAAGAGAAAATAAAAGTATGAAAGAGCTTTTATATTCTCGATTCAGTGAGCTGCATGAACAGAGTTAAAAAATCATTCGCTCTCTCAAAAGCCTCGCCTTATCACACGCAATAGCAGAGTGTGAGCTGCCCTGTGCAATTTGTGTTTCACTAAATTTCAGAGTTTGAGATCGATATAATGTATTCGTGTAATCGAGATCGTGAGCTTTTGCAACGTTTTTGTATGTTTTCGTAAGAAATAAAAGTTTTGACATTTCTTTTTCCTCTAAATTTTGTTTTATAGGAAGTAAAAAATAAAATAATTTACCAAGCATTTAAACTAACTGATAAAACAAAAACAAAAAATAAATATCGTCTTGTTGGAACAGAGACATTTTAACTAATGTTGCCAAAATGAATTTTTTTCTCTAGAAAAATGTGAAATATAAATGACAATTTTATAACTTGACATAAAATTTCTTTTATTTAAAATAAATATCAAAAAGAGAAATAACGGTGTTCGTAAATATATCTGTTTTATTTTATAGATCTCTCTCTCTCTGTCTCTTTCTCTCACACATACACACACAAAAAAAAAGTGTCCTAATTACAGCAAAATTAACACGGCGTTTATAAATATGCGAATGTTTAAGTTATCAGATTGAAACTTATCATTTATAGTTTTTATAAATTTAAAAATTATATTTGAATGTGCTTATTTTGTAAAATACTCAAGTTCACAATTTTATTTTATTATTATTATTTTTTATTTTACAATTGAAAAAATTCTAACAATTTCGAATCCTCTTTCAAAGAGTAATTTATTTACTGTCATGAATAATAAAATGAAGATAGAAAATTTCAAAATAACTAAATTTAGACTCTTACAAAGCTAATCTTAGAAACTTAGATAGTAACTTTGAAATCAACATGTCAGTCTTATTCTGCTTGCAATGTAAAACTAATTGGTTGCCAGATCTATTAAGATTATTCAGTTCAAATGAAAATTTAATTAGGTCTCAATGAAATGAAATAAAAAGAAAAGCAGTGCAATCTATTCTAAGCTTTAAGGTGAAATGATATTTAGAAAACGCGCTTTATAACTGTTGGTAAAGTTTTATAATTTAGATCAGTGCTCCTCAAGTTTTTTTATCGCGCCGGACCGGTCAACTTTTGATAATTTTACAGCAGCCTGGCGAGGAGGGGGGGGGTGACGACGTTGTTTGTTTATATTTAACAATTTTATTTAATTGTATTTAAACATGCCTTCAAAACAAATACATCCTCTTATAAAAGTATTCGAGTAAAAGTCAAACTTTTACTCGAAACACTGTCAAACTACCCTCCTTGGTTTCGTATATTAAAAGTTATGTACTACACGATTATGCATAATTAGTTTTTCAAATTTTTGTTGAGTTGTATGCTTTTAAAAAGAAATTAAACAGCCATAAAGCCAAACTAGAAAATTTCGCTTTCACTCGAAAAAATATGTTGGGAGGGTGTACAGCTACACAAAAAATGAATATTAAGTGATTTAACATTTTGACTCATTTAATATTCATTGAGATGAGAACCCTGAGCTCGTTTCTTTGCAACGAGTCGGTTCCATCTGTAGGTAATAGAGACAATGACATCCGAAGTGTGCTGCCTATGTCCAGTTTATCCCGTTGTTTTGTTTTGGTTGCTGTCAGTGCAGAAAACTCGGCACAGATAGGTTGTTGGAAATGGCAATAGGGATTTCAGTGACTGAAATTTAATTCATAATCTTGAAATCTTTAATAAACAATAAACTAATTTAAAATAGTTAAAAGATTTCCATTTTTACAAAGGTATAAATTTGCACAACCCCGACAAAGTCGAAACCCGAGAGAAGTACACCACAGTAAATAGAAATAATATAATGTTCCTTGGGCGGCCCGATACCATTTCATCCACGGCCCGGTACTGGACCGTGGACCGGGGGTTGGGGACCACTGATTTAGAGCATTACTGTTTTAAATATATGAAAAATTATCACAATAATCTTAGTTAGCACATATGTTTCCGCATTAGTAAAATAGAGTATAAAATGTAAAACAATTAAAAAAACTCTGAAGCACTTTTATGTTTTAAATATGCAAAAAAGTGCTAAACATTAAAGTGGTATCATAATCATAATCTATGCGTCCTCACTGCTTGTTTTTCTTTCTTCTTTTGGTTGGAAACATTATCCATATGTCAGTTCTTATTAAATTGTGTTGGATATTGCATCATAATCCAAGCACGTACCCTATTAATCTTCCTTGATGTATTATACTTGAAAGTGCATAAAATTCCATGCATGTACCCCCTGTGTCTTCTTTGATCTATTGTGTTGGAAAGAGCATCATAATCTAAATGTCTCCTTTATAGTTTCCTTATAGAACTAATTACACTCGATGTTTCGATATTTGAAAGACACAGTTTTTACGAGATCTATAGCACTTTTATGGCTGTCATCTTAGCTGTCCATAAGTACACAATCATATTTATTTATATCAAAGTACAATTGACAATTTTACATCCACGCTCAAAGCCGGGAGTCGAACCCGGGCCCAAAGGATGGTAGTAGGGTGCACTAGCCACTACACTGCCTGGGCGGCAACTAATTACAAAACAAACAAACAAATGAAATATAAACATTGTAAAGTGATACTCAAAATTGTCTTGTCTGAAATTAATAGCGCTGTAGTGCTAGTAAATTAAATTGAAAAAAGAACAAACTACTTATGTAAAGGAGAAAACTCATACGTATCAAAAAAAGCATTCTTCCGAAGTATTTTTATAGAACAACACTATCTACAATATTCAGACGCGCAAAATAAAATATTTTTTTTTCCTTAAAGACCTTTCTACTCCTGAATGACACAATGCAATATTCCCGTACACCGAAATATTTATTTTCTTAACAAATCCAAAAGAGTAACTCAATATAAGCTCTTCAAATACTGATGACACATTTGGAAGCGGAAAAAAAATGTTTTCTTTTTAAATTTTCCGTAAAAAGGATAAAGGAACTTTTGAAATGGAAGAGTAACTGGACCCCACTGAATATCAAAATTGTCTACAAAGAGATTTCTTTTTTCAATCTCCGAGCCCCTGACACAGCGAATTTTGGTTCCCGAAATTCAAAGAGCTGGACATAACGTCTCACTTCAATGGCTTCGGAACGGGTACGGAATATTTCAATAGGAGCCATTTTAAAATATTTTCTTGGCTTGAATTCCTGCCGAAATGTGTATTTTATTTATAATACTGTGTACATCCATACAAATGCACACTGAAAGAATTGATTTGTTTATTTTTTACTGGAATATGCTTTGTATGGCATTTAAAAGAGATTTTAGTTACTCTGTAGAACAGTACAAGACATTTTTTTATTTCTAGAGAGTTTTATTTATTTTTTGACAGCTGTGAGCATTGGAAATATAATATTTGTTTATCTTATTCAGGTGGTGTGTATATTAACCCTTTGAGGCGCAACCCTCTCCCAATGCTGAAAAAAGGGCAGCCGGTGCCATCGCTCGATTTATTTACCAGCAAGATGGCGGACGATCGAAACGTTCATCGCGTGCCACAGATCTAGAGACCCTTTTTGACGCAGTTGGCTGTGCCGCACAGCCAGTTTTTGAAAGAATTGTCACTTTTTAAATTTGTATACGCCCTCTGTACAAACAAATTTCCCAATTAGTAAAATATGTTCCATAAAGTAATGAGGTGATGTGCAAAATTTCATCCTTTCACCGTGAAACGTGTCAGAGATATCTATAAACAAAGTTGATCGGGGACTATACAAGAATGTGAATGTAAACGATTACTGCTAGAGTGAAAAAAAAAGTGTTTTCTTTCGCAATTTCTGTATAACCCTGAAACGCCAACATCAGACCTGATTTTTTCCTTCGACAGCGTTTAAAAAGTGGTTTAAGTCATCATATATGAATCTTCATATCTCCGACTCTTTTTAAGATATGGTTCTGAAATTTTGTTCATCATCTCATTAGCGTATGAGGGTACATTTTAATTAAGGGGAATTTTTTTTTGTACGGGGGAGGATACAATTTTAAAAAGTGCCAATTTTTAAAAATTTCACGAGAGAATTTTTTTTAGAGTAGTCTTTTTTTCTCACCTTATTTTATACATATTTTTTAGCTTAGACAGCCCACTTATCTCTAATAGATAAAGAATTAAAGTGTGTTACCATCTTTTCGGGACACAACGGAAACAGAATAATCTTTTAGAATCATAAAAAAAAAACTGAGCACAAAAACATTCCAAACACACCACTTGAAAATTTCTTTGAAATTTAGAAAGAATATACATTTCTTCTACGACTAAGAAAAACAAATTCCATTTAATGAAAATAAAATCTTCTCATGTTTCCCCCCTACTCTTTTTATTTCTCCCTCAGACTTTTTTCTTCTTTTTTGTTAATATATTCTTTTCCCAAGAGCGTGTTCGCAGAATCCCCGTGAGTTAAGAAAAACATTTTAATTGCAGTGGAACTGCATGCAATTTGGACTAATGACGTGGCTTTTTAGAATCTGTAAAACGTAACTTTTAAAAGCTTTGAATTGAACAGTTTAAGATTGAGAAAAAAAAAAAGAGATGCAGATCTAGAATGTGAAAGGATGAACGTCGTTGTTTGAAAAAAAAAAAGATTATGTACTTTTTTTTAAAGGAAATGAAACCAACAATTATTCTTTCCGGAAGCAAAAAGCTTTTCACGATTTTAGTCCCCACTGATCATCGCGTTTTCAAAGTCTACCTTTTTCTTGTTTGGGATTTTCTGTAATCTTAGCAGTTTGTGTACCGCATTTTTCAAGTAGGCGGTAACAGAGGAAGAAAAAAAAAATACAAGCGAAAGAAAAACCCAACATTGTTGGCATAAGTAATTTGTACATATCGCGCTTTCATATTTTAGAAGCAATTTCTTTTCGTTTATGTAATTTGAATTGCTTTATATAAACTTGTAATTTACATTTAACTTGTAACTTACGTTTATATAAACTTGTAAACGAATTACTAAGTTGCACAAATAAAATTATACTTTTTATATAACTGATCACTGAACAATAGAATTGTTTTACATCCGTTTGGATTAGTCCATATTAATGGGTCCCTAATATGTAGCGTGCCCGCTGAAGTCCGTTTGTCACCCCAATAATCTCTGAACGGTAAGAGCTGTAGTCATAAAAATGAGATCTAGGTACAGTAAAGTTGCCATGTGCTACAGAAGGAAACCGCGTACAGCGCCACCTGATGGCTAAATTTGAAATGTAAGGCGTAAAAACGCATTACTGATGTTTTTGCCAGCGTAACACCAGCCATATTTTACAACTTGCATTGAGAATTGCAAACCAGCGTCCATGTGTACATTGTTGTTGACGGAAAACATTTTTAACATGAAGTATAAATGAACTTAATATCAGGGAAGCGCAGTTTTGGAAAATTCGAACAAATGTGCGTTTAATGTCTTCTATCCGTAACACTGGGCGCATTCGTAAACGACAAACTCTTTGCACGAGTTTCCGTTAGAAAACTGGAATGCGTTTGTTCAGTACAGTTCAGTGCTATCAGTTTCTTTTGAATTTACGAGCAACTTCAGTTTATTCAGTTGCGTCGCCTAGGAGATATATTTGTTTACAATGTGCGAATATTGTTATTTTTATCCAGAAGTTTTTAGTACATCTATCTAAATAATATTAGACTTTTGTCAGTACATTTCTTGGAATTCAAAAATTTTGCGATTTCTATCCGTTTCAAGCACCTGGGAATCCGGTACGACCCTCAGAAAAAATTTAGAATGTCTGCCATTCTGTCCGTGACGCTTTTTTTGTTCAAGCATTACGTAAAAATGACTGAAGCGAATGATATGAAATTTGCTGTCATGATAGGTGGTCACTCAACTTAAAACATAGACGTCGAATTTTTAAAAAAATCTTTATTGGATTTTGAGATTTTGCGAAAATCGTTTTAAACTGCGTAAATTGGTGTTCGAGCATCACGTAAAAACAACTGAAGCGATTGAAATGAAATTTGGTATCATGATTGGTGGTCACTCAACTTAAAACATAGGCGTCAAATTTTAAAGAAATCTTGAATAGATTCTGAGATTTTGCGAAAATCGTTTCAAATTGCGTAAATTTATGTTCGCACATCACGTAATAACTGCAAAGGTGAAAAAAGGGTATTTGGTCAAATGATAGGTGGTCACTCACCTTAAACTATAAGCATGTAATTAAAAAAATCGATGAGATTTCGAGATTTTGCGAAAATCGTTTCAAACTGAGTGAATCTTTGTTCACGCATTACGTAATAACGACTAAAGCGAATGATATGAAATTTGGTCACATGATAGATGGTTGCTCAACATAAACTATAGGTGTCCAATTTTTTAAACATTTTTATTAGATTTTGAGATTTTCTGAAAATTCTCTCAAAATACTTTTATGTTTTTTCAAGCATCACATAATAACGACTAATACGAATGATACGAAATTTGGTGATATGATAGGTAGTTGCTAATCTTAATTTATAGGCGTTGAGAGAATTTTTGAAATATTTTGATTACATTTTGATATTTTGTGAAAATCATTTTAAAATGCTGAAATTTTGTTCCAGCATCACTAAATAAAGACTGCAGGGAAATGAAACGAAATTTGGAGACCTGATAGGTTGTCACTCAACTTAAATTCTAGGCTTCCAATTTTTGCGAAATTATTTTCGCAAATCATTCGATTTTGATTTTGCGAAAATTATTTCAATATGCGTAAATATTCGTTCAAGTGACACACAATTACGACTAAAGCGAATGAAATGATATTACTTAGTTACTCTCTAACCTGTAATATTTTAACAATACATAAAAATCCTTCCCTTTCTTTACTTTGGCAACATACTACATCCATTCTGTGTACTCCTACAATGCTGACGATAGCTCTTGCTTTTTGGAAATTTGCATTCAGTACTAACCCGTCAACGACGGGTACTTCAACTAGTACTAAATATAAAATCAACTGGATTTAAAAATAAAGAATGACCATAATTGAAGTGCACTGATGAGCATTCCTGAAAATGGCAATGGAATATAAAGAAATTTGGAATTATGTTGGGTGGCAAGATATAGCTTAAACTATAAATGTGAAAATTGTTTTAAACATTTCAAAGATTTTTCGATTTTGTGAAAATCGTGTAAATTAAGTTATACCTTGACAAATGTTTGTACTTTCAAGAGAAGTACTTAAATTTCGACATATTTTTGCATTTTTATTTCAACTTTTTAGATATTTAATGTTTATAAATCATATGGGATTTCAAATTTAAATAGCACCCCTGCACACATTAAGAAAATATTTTTTTTAAAAAACATAATCTGTAATCAAGAACACGAAAATGGCTGCAACTTTAAATGACTCGAGCAATAAAAGCATAACATTTTTTAAAAATATATTTTAGTTTTCGTTCCACTTTTGTTCGAATAACTTCAGAATTTTCTTTTCTCAAACTCAAAATGCGTTTTTATGAAAACAAACAAAAAAAAGCTTCAGGAAAATATCAGGAAACTCTCTTGTAATCAAAACTCAAAAAAAGGGCTTCATTTCCTAGTTACAAAAAGTTATGTCATTAAGCTATATGTGGTCCTTCTCAATTACTGCTTTTGTTTTCGGAAAGAATTAGACAAACATTAATCAAAAGAAAGTACGGTAGCTGAAAAAGACAAAGAAAGAAAACATTTTTTTTTTGTGTGTAAATTTTTAAACATGCTTCTGTAAAGTATTCAAAGTTGATGATAAGTTATTGTTCAGATAAATATATGTGATTTTTAATAGTGCTATTATATATCAGTTAGTTCTCTCCTTTTTTTGTTGTTTTCACAAATCACTATAAATGTAGAGAGCTTTACAGATGATTCCAAGAGTGAATTTTTTTACTTGATTCTGTTATACAGAATGTTTATAAATAAACTTCATCTGCAGAACATTCTATAGCTGAAACGCGTGAGAAGATCGCCGCCTACTTGGCATATGGACTGTATAAGAGAGCTCTCTAGGAAAATTTTTAAAATTTTATTTCCAAAAATGTCCACTAGATGGCGCTATGCGCAAAAATTCAGCTTAAAAAAAGACACAAATAATTTAATAAATGTTCAAAAGCCATTGAATAAATGTCAAAATTGCTTTTACATTTCGAGGTAGTCGTAACCATTGTTCAATTTGCTGGTTTCCCCTGCAAAGCACCACCTAGTGGACCAGTTTTGAACTATTCTTTTTTTCAGAATTCCTTGAGTTTATCTCGTTTACAGGCTATATACCAAATTTGGTTACAATCCGTTGACTTGTTTTAGCCGTAGAACCCTGTCTATAAAGGAAGTTTAATTTCCACCCTGTACTTTAACACATTAACGCTCAGTGTTCCCGCCCTGGGAACACCAAACTCTTGACGTTTTGACTGTTGCCAGTCACGAAGCATAGATCGGATTTCTATAAAAATAGTTGCGGGTGACATAGCCCCACGAGAATCCTTTACTTTTTAGCACGTCATTTCCCGTAAAAAAATTGTCACGATTATTTTTAAACAGCACTGACATCTGCTGAAAAATGGAAGAATGCGAGAACAGCTGGATAGATTGCCCAATTCTGAAAAAAGGGCAGTCGACTTAACTACCAGCAAGATGGCGGACGATCGAAACGTTCATCGCGTGCCACACATCTAGAGACGGCACAGCCAGCTGTCGTCAAAAAGGGGTCTCTAGATCTGTCGCACGCGATGAACGTTTCGATCGTCCGCCATATTGCTGGTAGTTAAGTCGAGCGATGGGAACGACTGCCCTTTTTTCAGCATTGGGAAAGGGTTGCGCCTCAAACGGTTAAGACATCTTTATAACTAAATTAAGAAGTCTCGGAACATCTTCTAGAACTATTAACATCCCTAAAGATGCAATCGAGGGGAATGTGGGTAATAAACAATCAACAAACTAAACTAGTTTAGCCTATGGATCAAGGATGGGAATCTCCATAGTAAAAAACTGATCTCAGAAAATATGACACCAGAGGACCGATACACGCAGAGGGCGTACGCAAATTTGCATGCGCATTCCCAAATAATCTCTTACGCAGCAAGTAATGGGAAATGACGTCACACATGCAAAAAAAATAAAATAAAAAACATCTAGAACTAGATGAAAATTCCACTTATTTTAAAAGCGCCATGTCAGTAAATTATTATTCTATTTGCTTTACATTTATGTATTTTCCTTTTACGATTCTTAAAAACTACAGAAATGAGTTAGTTCAATTTTATTTGGTTCTTGAATTTAACAACTTAAGAGGTAATAATATGTATTCCGTTACTATGGAAACTGCAGGAATGTTAACATAGAGAATGTTAAAAATAGAATATTAAATTAATTAGGGACGGGTGGGGGGTGGGTGGTATGGGGGAAATTGAAAAATACTTTTTTTTTGTTATAAAAAAAATTAGAATTTAGACGCATTAACTTCTTGATTTTGCTCTTAATATACTGTTTATTAACAAGCGATATTGAAAAACTTTCTTCTAGATTCCTGATAATTAGGTATAGCATTTAAATTTTCATACATATTAGAAGAGATACTTCAAAGGAACTGCATTATAAAAAAATTAAGAATAAAAAATTGTAATTTCTATTTCTAAATTTTTTTCTTCTGAGGTGGGGCAAAATGGAGGGTATGGTTAGACTTAATTAAGTTCCGTATAATACTGACATTTCTATTTTTCCTTTAAATATTCCCGGAACAACAGTTAAAATCAATGAAATTGACATTTTAATTAACTGTTTATTGTAGAAATTAATTTTGTGTAACTAGCAGCGTAACCGAGAATTTTTTGAGGTGACTGAGGATGGAAAAAAAAAAAAAAACTAGAATGCAATATCTATATAAATAAAATTAGACTTTTGTCTGTACATTTCTTGGAATTCAAAAATTTTGCGATTTCTATCCGTTTCAAGCACCCGGGAATCCGATGCGACCCTCAAAAAAAAGTTTGTCTGTCTGTCATTCTGTCATTCTGTCCGTGACGCTTTTTTTTTTGTTTAAGCATCACGTAAAAACGACTGAAGCGAATGATATGAAATTTGGTGTCATGATAGGTGGTCACTCAACTTAAAACATAGTCGTCGAATTTTTAAAAAATCTTGATTAGATTTTCAAATTTTGCGAAAATCGTTTCAAACTGCGTAAATTTGTGTTCAAGCATCACGCAAAAACGACTGAAGCGAATGATATGAAATTTGGTGTCATGATAGGTGGTCACTCAACTTAAAACATAGGCGTCCAATTTTTAAAAAATCTTGATTGGATTTTAAGATTTTGCGAAAATCATTTCAAACTGCGTAAATTTGTGTTCGCACATCACGTAATAACTGCAAAGGTGAAAAAATGATATTTGGTGAAATGATAGGTGGTCACTCACCTTAAACTATAAGCATCTAATTAAAAAAAATCCATCAGATTTCGAGATTTTGTGAAAATCGTTTAAAACTGAGTGAATCTTTGTTCCCGTATTACATAGTAACGACTAAAGCGAATGATATGAAATTTGGTCACACGATAGGTGGTTGCTCAACATAAACTATAGGAGTCCAATTTTTTAAACATTTTTATTAGATTTTGAGATTTTGTGAAAATTCTCTCAAAATACGTTTATATTTCTTCAAACATCACGTAATAACGACTAATACGAATGATACGAAATTGAGTGATGTGATAGGTAGTTGCTAATCTTAATTTATAGGCGTTGAATTATTAAAATATTTTGATTACATTTTGAGATCTTGCGAAAATCGTTTTAAAATGCTGAAAATTTGTTCCAGCATCACGAAATAAAGACTGCAGGGAATGAAACGAATTTGGGTGACATGATAGGTTGTCACTCAACTTAAATTCTAGGCTTCAAATTTTTCAAAAATTTTGATTAAATTTTGAGATTTTGCGAAAATTATTTCAATATTCGTAAATATTCGTTCGCGCATCACATAATTACGACTAAAGCGAATGAAATGATATTACTTAGTTACTCTCTAACCTGTAATATTTTAACAATACATGAAAATTATAACTTCGCTTTCTTTACTTTGGCAACATACTACATCCATTCTGTGTACTCCTACAATGCTGACGAAAGTTCTTGCTTTTTGGAAATTTTCATTCAGTAAACTGTCGAGGACGGGTACTTCAGCTAGTAGCTTACTAAAATCGATATAACACACTTATTAGACTTACAGAATAGTCTAATAAGTCTTACAGAACTTAATTAACAGACTTAATTAAGTTCTGTATAATACTGACATTTCTATTTTTCCTTTAAATATTCCCGGAACAACAGTTAAAATCAATGAAATTGACATTTTAATTAACTGTTTATTGTAGAAATTAATTTTGTGTAACTAGCAGCGTAACCGAGAATTTTTTTGAGGTGACTGAGGAGAAAAAAAAACAAAAAAACTAGAATGCAATATAGCTTACTAAAATCGATATAAGACATTGGGCGGGGGAGGGGAATGGAACCCCTTTACTTTGCCTACAAGTGTTCGCATATAAAAATTAATTTTAAAAACACGAAAAAAATAAATGAATTCATAAATGGAATTTGACCTTTTCAGTTGGAGAAACATACATTTGAGAAAATATTGATATTGGATCAGGTCCGTAGCGGGACCTCAAAATTTTCAAGGGAAGCATCAAATTTATCCACAAATACGTACCCTTTTTCATATCTTATGTTTACTTATTTCGCGGGTTGCTACAGCCCCGTCAGCCATCTTCTGCCAACACCCGTGGTAGAACGCAAGTAACATTTGCCACATACTGAGAGAACCCGAATTAGATAATCGGGAACATTATATCCTTAGCTAAATATTTTGGGAAATAATCCTTTTCTATTCATTCTTTTCTTTATTGAGAATACATCATATTCAATGCCTTTTCTTTCATTCATAGCATTAATATGATTTTTATATAAAATTAAAGACAGGTACTTTCCCCATTTACTCCCATTTCCCCAAATGGTAGTGTAAAATGAGGGCATCAATACTTGCCTTAACCCTTTGAACCGCAACCCTTTCCCAATGCTGAAAAAAGAGCAGCCGTTGCCATCGCTCGACTTAAATACCAGCAAGATGGCGGACGATCGAAACGTTCATCGCGTGCCACAGATCTAGAGACCCTTTTTTGACGCAGCTGGCTGTGCCACACACCCGGCTGGCGTCAAAAAAAGGGTCTCTAGATCTGTGGCACGCGATGAACGTTTCGATCGTCCGCCATCTTGCTGGTAGTTAAGTCGAGGGATGGCAACGGCTGCCCTTTTTTCAGCATTGGGCAATCTATCCAGCTGTTTCTCGCATTCTTCCATTTTTCAGCAGATGTCAGTGCTGTTAAAAATAATCATGACAATTTTTTTACGGGAAATGACGAGCTAAAAAGTAAAGGATTCTCGAGGAGCTATGTCACCCGCAACTATATTTATAGAAATCAAATCTATTCTGCGTGACTGGCAACAGTCAAAACGTCAGAGTTTGGTGTTCCCAGAGCGGGAACACTGCAAGTTAAAGGGTTAAAAACGACACTGTAGAAAAGTATTTTGATAACATTAAAAAATAATTCTATATTTTTAGTTTATATAAGTCCAGTGTATTTAATATATGCCGATAATTTAATTAACATAAATTTAACAGCTTGATCTTAGGACCTTTTAAAAAAATACATAATTTTCCCACCATTTTCCCCCACCTCACCCTATTTATTTTAAGTGGACAAAAATTAAACGCATTCAATGTAACTTTCCTTGATACAAATACGAATTGTTTTGCTGCCAAAAGATTGCTTTTTACTTTTGCGTATCATAAAATACAGCCGCACACGCGCACCTGCGTTTGTCCCCTGCATGGATGAGAGTCCTCTAGCCTTTTCGCGCCGACTGTCACGTATACGTGCCAATAAGAAACGCACTCAGTTCCCGGCCGACACGCTGGCGTGCCAGAGCGTTTCCTCGGTCACCCCCGGCCGTCACACAGTTGTGCCAGTGTCCTGGAACGTTTTAAAAACTATAACTTTTATCACAAGATGACATTGTATGTCCATGCGGTTACAGATACATGTAGATTTGACCTTCTACTCAGAATGGGAGTAGCATGACTCACATACACGTGGTTTTTGATAGTATAAACGTAAGTTTAAAGGAATGTTTCTGAATGGTATACTTTATGACGGCTCTATAAATTCGTACGTGGTCTTTCTTTATAGTAAGCAGGGAGTTTTATTTTCGCTACAGCGTTGGGTATTACGGTTTGCAGTCCAGTTTTTAGTGGATAATTAGATCTAGTAGACGTGGATTTTTTCTCATTTTACAGTTAGAATGTCGAAGCTTCGAAAGTGTTAGAGCTTGAAATAGCAGAAATGGCGCAAATTATTGGAAATTATGAGATATTGATTCTGAAGCAGATTCGGATAGTAGTGATAGTGACACTATAATACAGTGGAACCTCGATTTTACGTTTTTCACGGGACCAGAGGTAAAAAACGTACGAAGCGGGAAAACGTATAATCGGGGTCCAATAGAAAAAAAAAATGAAGGAAACAAACACACAAAAAAACTGACCAATGCCATATTATTTAAAAAAATCTGTTATTTTTGACTGCTTTTTCCTTTCAAGTGTAATTTCACATATACTTTTTTCAATACATGCAAGTTTTTGCAAATTTGTTTCTTGATTTTCATGTCCGGTTAAAAATTTCTATAAGGTATTTAAACTCGCAATGGCCTCTGCCGAAGAAGGCATGATTTCTTCTGGATCTTCACTATCTGAGTCTTCATCAATATCGTCCTCACTTTCATACTGCGAAATCAAATCGGAAATACTCTGAATGTCTGTAGTAGCGGTAACATCCTTATCACAATCAATGTACTCGTCAAAATTGATGTCTGCAAGTTTAAATTCATCCTCTTTATTATAGTCTTCCATAGTGGGCTCTTCCGGTGGCACTTCACCGTCGACGTGAGATTTGGGAAATCCTCCCTTCAAAAAGCACTTGAAATGCATTTTTTATCGACACTATTCCACGCTGATGAGATCAAATGAAGAGCTTCTAGCACGTTTATTTTCGTTTTCCAAGCATCCTGAAACTCACCAGAATGAAGTCCAGAAAGGGCTTTTCTTACCAGTTGCTTCCTATAATGCATTTTGAAGGATCGAATTATTCCCAAGTCACAAGGATGAAGTAAGCTGGTACAGTTGGGTGGGAAAAATTCCATACGCACGTTCTTTTAGTTTAGATTAACATGAGCAGTGCACTGATCCACGAATAAAATTATTTTTCGCTTTTGTAAGCGCATTTTCGTGTCCAATTTTCTTACGAAATCTTCAAAAAGATATTGCGTAGCTTTTTGGTTGGTATTGTAATCTGTTGGCAAACTTTTGACATTTTTGAAGCATCGGGGCTTCTTGGATTTACCAATCACAAATGGTGTTAGCTTCTCAGTTCCATCCACATTGGTACATAACAAAACACTTAATCGCACTTTTGATAGCTTCCCACCGTGACAGTTTTCTCCTTTCACCGTGTATGTTCTATCAGGGAATAGATTAAAAAACAGTCCGGTTTCATCGGCGTTAAAGATGTCATTTGGTGAATAATTACACAAAATAGAAGGTAATGTTTTTTCCATCCACTCCTCAACGACAGCAGTATTTACTCCATTTGTCTCACCACAAATAAACCTGTACGATAAACTATGCCTCTTTTTGAATCGGTCGATCCAACCATTGGATGCCGTAAAATTCTGTATTTCAAGACGAGAAGAAATTTCAAGTGCCTTTCCTTTCAAAATTGAGCCATTGATTGGAATCTTGGCTGTACGGGCTTGTTTGAACCACTCATACAAGTTCCTCAAAAGGAGAGGTTTTCAATGTTTTTCTTTTTTTTTGAAAAGTTTCCCAGTTTTTCAGAGTTTAATTCCACTGAGACCTCTTGTTTTAGGATGCCTTGTAACGTAGAATATGCGATACTGAGTGATTTTGCGAGATCAACTTTACTTCCTTTGAAAACTCTTGCTTTTTCAATTATTTCTGCCTTTTCGGCCACAGAGAAACATTTTCTTTTCGACATCCTACTTTTGATTCATGGGAGTAGGATATGGCTAACGGCAGACGATTTTTCCTCAGTGGTACTGCGATAATTCTGAGAACAAGAAAGGGGAGCAGGTAGCAACTTTACGAGGGGCAGTCCATTCCACTGTGGGTTGAGTTGAACCCAACCCAAGGTATGGATCCAAGTGGACGGGTCCATTCGTCACGACACACAATAGAAGACACACATTTACTGGCATTCACAGGGAGGGGTTGACTGGAAGAAATGGTTTTGGTAACAAACAACTAGTTGAACATATGGAAAGTATTTTTGTTCTTCTGATTTTTTTTTTTTTTTATGGGTGAAAGAAGACAAAATTTCTGAAGGTAATTCGTCTAGTATGACGTACCAAGCGGGAAACATTAAGAGTAAATGATGTAGAATCGAGGTATTTTCAACATTATCGGAATAGGAATTTCTCGGGACCGACAAAAAATAACGTACGAAGCGGGATAACGTACGAAACGGGTTACGTAAAATCGGGGTTCCACTGTATATTGTGGTTGTTCTGTTCATGGATTTAGGCTTAATCGCGAAAAACTCTCCGGCCCTGGACAGACATTTGCGAAAGAGACTGCCGGCCTCAGCGATAAGCGCGCGTTTGCGCTTCCCGTCGCGAAAAGTTAGTGTCGGAGTTTTTGAGACCGTTTTGAGAGCTTTAGCCTCGTAAGTGATTCCCATCCTTAAGTGTTGATCCATGCTCTGGATAATGATAAGTCTCGCAGCACTTTCGCTGTAAAAAGTTTTGAGATTGAGGAAAGAACCAAGCAGACCCTTCTATCTATTAATTTCGACTATGAAGCTAGCGAATTACTCAACAGCTGGTCCAAAACTACACAAATAATATAAAGAAAAGTTCGTAAATAATATTTAACGTCTATTTATAATAGTTGGGGAGCCCGTGATGCTAAGTGGGTAGTTACTCGAGCGTCGTCAGGACCTATTAGATTTTGTAGTTTAGATAATAAGAAGAATAAAAAGTTACATAATGTTTCCTTTCAGTGGGGGGGAGAGCGTATACAGACCTTCAAAGATGTAAAAAAAAAAAAAAAAAAAAAACAGTTACATGGAGATACTCGAGCGCGACAGATATTGATAGTTTAGATGCCCCAGCGTGCCTTTGATACCAAAGTTATGTTCATCTGCCGACTTGCGTAGTGGGGGTGGCCATCCGGAAGGGCAGAAAATAGAAAAAAAAATGTATTTTGTCGAACGCGTCAGATATTCAGAGGGGGATGTTAAGTGAACCCTAAAAATGCTCCCATTCAAAAAACTGACGTTTCGGAAGAGACGCAAGCTCGTAGGAAATTTTTGAAAATGAAAAAAAAAAAAAAAAAAATGTGACGAAAAGCACGTAAAATTATTTAAATATTTACACTTTAATTTATTTAGAAAATAATATAAAAATAAAATACATCTGTTGAAAAAATTATTTTCAATCTTCGTCGTCATCCGAAGAATTATCATACTCCAAATCTAATAATCAATTGGACCTCCAATATCGTCTGCAGTTTACGTATCTGTAACAGGAAATCGTTATAACCGTTAACACAATTTTATTGATTTCATGAATAACATGTTATCAAAGTATTAAAAGGAAATATACCTAAATCTGAAGTTTCGTCAATAACTGGTATTATGACATCTTCGTATGCATCAGGTAACTGATTGCCACCAAACCAAGTCATTTGAAATTTTCCATTTGAAATTTGTCTACCCGTAATCTGTTGGTGACATGTCAATCATAGTTTTATTGTGCGCATTTCTCCACAAGCACGCAATATACTTCGTTCGCAATAAGTGCTGCTAGAGCTCAGATTGGCAAGGAGGCAAACAACAAGCATCGTATTCACGGACGTTCAGTGAGAAAGGCTGCGACGTATCTGACACTTTGTAGGTCTTATTAAAGATTTCTATTCTTGCAAGGTTGACATCAGCTAAATTTTTCAAACCATACAAGTGGCAGATAAAAGATTGTAAAGTGTCAAAAGAATCTTCTATATCACGATTCTCTGACCCGACATCGGCAAATATCTTCTGAAAAACATTTGAACCCATAAAAATTTGCAGAGTTTTTTGTTTTTTTTTGCCTCGTCTGTAAAGTGCCGGATTGTAATCGCATCCTGTTAGCGCGTGAAGAGCTGGTAGCGCTAGCGAAATTATTGGGCCGAGCTTAGCATAAAGAGCAGATACGTCAATATAACGGCGTGCATTGTGAACTCCAGGATCCATCCATATTTTAGCCGATGCTTGGAGATGTCTCATATTGACGAACATGATGACAACAATATCTGTGTCTGAAGTTCTGATTGTAACTGTAGAATCTTCTTTTATTTCACTTGCCAAAAATACAATTTTTTTATCTGCTTCTTCATGATCAGTTCATGAGAGTTCATGGTCGATTGTTCAGGTAACTTTATTATCGTAACTGAATATACATAACACATATCATGATTAAGATGAATTGTTTCGTTACTAATAATAGTAGCCGTCTCCTGATCAGCCCAATGATGAATTAAAAACTTGACAAAAGATTCTTTGAATTTGATATTTCTTAATTCTTTCTGAAAATTTGTTGTTCTTGTTTATAGAGGACCAAAGATGTAGAACTCCTTGTCATCTACACTAACTCGAAGAGCGTGCTCGTTATCTTTGATCGAGCTATTGTTGCACGCTCTAATCTTCATTGACGATCCTTATTGCTTTGATTCGTATTTTTATTGCTTTAGATCGTATTTTTATTACTTAGGCTCGTGGAAATCGGCAGATTATATTTTTTTTCGTGAATCTTGCATCATTTCCTTCAAAATAACAAAAATTCAACCGCGCTCGAGAATGTCACGACAACGTTTTTTTTTTGTTTTTTTTTTCTAATTTTGTAACCTTCCCACTCCCTTATGTTACATTCAAATCGTCAGATTTTCTGAATGTACACTTTTTAGCTAGTAATTAACCCACCTTATCTTAATCTGACGCGCTTCAGTATTTCTGACGATCAATTTTTTTTTACTAATCTGATGAGCTGCCCTAGACGCACGTCCCTATATACAGGACTTATATATAGTGGAGGTACTCAACATGATGCAAGGTACCCCCCCCCCATGTTCATCTGCCGTGCTCGAGTAAATCCCCAAAAACACCATGGGCTCCCCTACTATAAATGACCCAAGTTAATCTTATAAATAAAAATGAAATTCTGTTTGTTTGTTTGTGGATTTGATTCGTATACATATCCACAAAAATGGACCTATCGGCCTGAAATTTAGCACAGATATGTAAAATAATATAGATCAAATCGTAGTCCACTTTAAAACATTGAGAGTCCACCCGTTCCCGGAATTTAAGAGATATTTTATGCTCTCCACGCAAAAAGCTTTCCGTAATTGTAACCCCTTTCTGTAATTGTTGTGAAAAAAGTGTGAAATAAGGATCGTGGTTGCCATGTGTGGCGCTTTTGCCGAATAAAATGTTTTAAATTCTCAAAGTAAAAATAAAAGAATAATAATGATTTTTTTTGTTAGTTTATATTCGTAAGGTTATTTTTTTTTAAATTATAATATCGTGTGCATGGGAAATCAGAGCAGGAATGAAATTTTTTATACGCAAAACAATAAGAATTGAAGATTTCCGAGGCTAATGTGTAAAATTTTTTAGTTTGGCGAAAAAATAAAATGGCTGAAATATCGATTTTGAGTAAGTGAGTTCTAGCGGTTTGCACAGTTTTCGGCTTGGCGCAATTTATTGAGAGCTTAAAGAAATAGATTTTTGAAAACAAGTGCAAAGGTTTTATTAGAATACAGCATTAAATTTTAATGATCCGTGAAGAAATAATGCAGGGGATTTCAAGTGATCTAACTTCAGAATTCTCGACAATGGAGTACATTGATTTAAGTTGGGGGAATTCCGCCAAATTTCAGAAAATTGAAATCTTCTCATTTAGTACACCGGAGTAACGATGAATAAAACACGTTATAGTTGATAATTTTAAAAAATTCGGCTGTATTAAGGGATTCCACTTTTCAAATAAATGCGTGCTTTACTCTTGGGCGTTCGAACCATTTCCCATATTGATTGCTGCTAAGTCAATGCTTCGAATGATTCCCTGAAAAAACTCTTGCAAAATGGCGTATGTTGGCACTTTGGCGAGGCTTAGATTTGAAACTGGATTTTATTTGAGACTGGTATATATAATAACAGTGGTTATAGATAAAAATGAATGTTGGTATGTGTTTATGAGGTTGAAAAACTCCAGCACCGTTGAGCACCGTTGCACCATGAAATTTGGTTCACCTAAGTCTTTTATGATGGAGAAGGTTTTTATGCTATCCGTTTTCCTTAACTTGCCACTTGGTGCCGCAGCACAACGTCGAATTCTATTCCGTTTAGCCGTTTGCTATGCGAATATCGACCAACCGATTTCGATTAAATTTGGTACACGCGAATATTAGAACACGGAGAATATTTTTCACTATCCATTTTGCTGTAACTTGCCGCTAAATGGCGCTGCAACGCATCAACTTCTATACCGTTCGACCGTCCGGCATAAAATTTTTTATACTTACACAATTGAGCACGAAGAATATATTCTAACTGCGTTCCTTTTGATGTTACTCACCACTAGATGACACTGCAATGCATTACTATTTTAACTCGCCACTAGATGACGCTGCAGCAGGCCAAATTCTTGACCATTCAAACGGTCGCTATGAAAATCAGTATACATAGCTATTTGAGCAATGAGAATATTTTGGCGTTATCCATTTTCCTATAACTTGCCACTTGACGGCGCTGTAGCAAATCATTACTTTAATTAACCACTAGATGGCCCTGCAGTGTATCACTTCTTGACTGTGCAAATGATCGCTATGAAAATAGGTATACATAGATATTTGAACACGGGGAAGAGTTTGGCGCTATCCTTTTTCCTATAACTTACCACTAGATGTCGCGTCAACACATGAACTTCAGGACTGTCCAACGGATAGTCATGAAAATTCGTATACATCGATATCTGAATGCGAAGAATATTTTCGCTGTATCCGTTTTGCTAAAACTCGCCACTAGATTGCGCTACGCCGCATGGCCTTCTGCACCGTACAAACGATTGCCTTGCAATTCAGTATGCATGATTATTGAACACAATATAACGCGATATCCATTTTGCTATATCTGTTTATTACAATGAATAGTAATCACCACAAATCGTAATATCAAAAAGTCCATTCATTCCCGTGCGAAGAATGGGTACTTCAGCTAGTCTTATATAATAAAATCTCAGAGTAAACATTGTATGTAGCTATGTATGTATGTAGGTAGGTTTGTGCCCACCGATCTTCTTGCGCGCGTCTCTCGATCGCATTGCGACGGGGCGGTTGGTCACAGACCTACCGAAGTTTGACTACGGCTTCACTAGAACAGATTCTAACACGCCTCGGAGCGATTTTTTCGAAATTCGAATTAGAAAATGCTTTATTTTATGTTTATCCGATTTTTAGCGATTTTTAGCGATCACATAATACGTAATAACGCCGGTAATTGCACTCGCATTAAAACGATGTTTGCGTCATCGGATAGAGGAAAAATTTTCTTTCGAAATCAGTTTGTTTTGACTATGTAACATATTTTGCCGATTTTTGGGAATTTTTAAAAAGAATTTCGCTTTTGACGACGTTTCCGTAAAATAATTTTAAAACTGTTGCATCTTTAATTCTATCAGTCACAACTTTTTTATATTTCGGCAAAAGAGGGAGCACACAATTCGCCCACTTTTAAAAGACGAACGGAGGAAAAATATAAATTAGGAGATTTTTTACGAATTTTTATGTAAAGAAGGATTTTGAATTCTATAGTAGCTGCTTCCCTATAGTATAAGATTTCGGTATGATATCTTCCGCTATGGTTGTCTTGGAAACAGTAACAATGAATAAAATTGCCAGTTGAAAAAAATAAATTACTTTAAAATGACAGCTGGTAAATGACAGCTTTTGACGACAGCTGGCTGTGCACGCACAGCCAGCTGTCGTCAAAAAAGGGTCTCTAGATCTGTGGTATTGCGTAATACGTAATATATTAAATTGTAAAACAATATAAAGAAATCTAAAAATATGAGGAATATAAAGACAGCTCTCATAGAGTAATAAAGCAACATTCATTTCTTACAGGAATAAACAGCGCCATCTACATATTCCCTAGGGTGGAAAGCCGCGTATGCCGGCCGTAAGTATTACGTAGGCAACGCTTAGTATTCACTGCCAATTTGGTTCAGTTTGGAACAACATTTTTCTCACAATCAGGATCTAAACAGCTCTACTTTAATTATGGCCATCTCGTAATACTTTCGATGGCTAAAAATCAGAGAATGGGTGGATTTTCAGAATTTTGTATTGTCTAGAAAATGTATACGTCATTTTGATGTCATGAGTTTTAAACTGTATTAAGTTTCTGGCACAAGTTTAATCTCGTGACATCAAAATGACGTCGATTGTACCAGCAGTTGAAGACTATGTTTTGATAATACCTCCAATGAGACGCAGCAGAATCATAAATGAAAAAGAGAGAGAGATCTTACGTCATGATCTTTCCGATACTGGAATCCGCAAGGTGAAGAATACATGTAAATCATAACGGCTCTCTCTCCCCGAAAAAAATATATACACTTAAATAATAACGTGCTTAAGAATTAACTAAATGATGAAAGTAAAACGGTGGCAACTTTGATTGGTTTGTTTACTCTTTAAAACTTATAAAGGAAAATTTGAATGCTCGACAATTAGGTGGCATATTAAAAATCAACCCTACGAAAAATTCCAGGCGAAGGTCGTACTAGCATAGGTCTCAAATCTCTGAATCAATCACCTGATATCTGATTTGAATGCTTAGGCATTAAAACGCAATTTTTTTGCATCATCTCTAAACACAAAATTACTTTAAATTAGTAAAATACTTGCATCCAGGCTTCGGATATTCTTGCTAAAAGGGAACATGACGTCTCTCAATCCGAACGAGACTGCACTGGCCAGCGATGGAAACCTGAAAAATGTCGAACAGAACGAATTTCCACCATGGTCGAAGCTCCCAGGTCTAGTCGTGGAAAAAATATATTCTTTTCTGGATCGAAGAGATCAGAGGAGCATGTCGCTGGTTTGCAGCGATTGGCGAAGAGAGTACAGTGCTCCGAGCCTTTGGAGAAGCATAAAATTTGATTTCCCAGATTTTGAAAGTTGTTCAGAACTATGTCCAGATGTCATATCCGCCATTAGATTTGGACACATGTTCGATCACGTAGAGATAACTTTCAAAAACTATCAAGAACATTCCACGGATGATGACACAATGGACTCCTCAGAAGATGGGGACTACCAATTAGGCTCCTCCGAAGACGATCAAGATGACTCCTCAGAAGAGAACGCAGCAGACTTTGCAGATGCGCAGGAAATATCCTCAGAAGACAATGAATTAGACTTCTCAGAAGATTTCCAGGATGTCTTCATCGAAGACCACCAATTAGATTCCGGTGAAGATTACCAAATGGTCTCCGCAGAAGACGACCAAGAAGATTCTGAACGAGACATGGAAGAAGATTTCTCAGAAGGCAATCAATACTTTGAGCAAGACATGGAAGAAGACTCTTCAGAAGACAACCAAGAAGATTCCGCAGAAGGCTCTGAACAAGATTTAGAAGAAGATTCTGCAGATGACGACCTAGAAGACTACGAACAGAATTTAGAAGAAGACTCTGTGGAAAACACGCAACCCTTCCTGTTTTTGGCCCCCGATATCGTTCACAGGCAACTAAAATTTTTCCTGCAAGCTCTGATGCTTCACTCACAGCTGCTTTCGCTCAAGTTTGAAAACATTCGGAAGTATTTGCAAAGAGTGGACGAGGACGTTTCCACCGACGTTTATAAGTCGATATTGGACTTGTTAAAATCCCAGAAAAAATTGCGACGCGTCGAGTTCGTGCATTGTAAATTCAACAAAGCTCAAGCGGCAGAAATTCTGGGCGCCATCTTCGCGAACAGTAACAAAACATTGATCTATCTGAATCTAGCGATGACCGACCTTGGAGGGCCTGAGGACGAATTGGTAAACTTCACCTTGGACGAAGATATAAATTTTCAAGTTTTGATGAACTTAGAAAAACTCGTTATTGCTTACACGGAAATCTTCGAAAAAATGATACTTTCGTTCTATGATTACACAAAGAGAACAGACATGAGCGGAAGAAGAGGACGTCTGAAAGAGATGAAATTAAGCATCCATAGTGACAGAGTTCATACGTACTCGGGAATAGACGCACCCGTCTGGAAACATCTAAAGAACATCTTTCCCGATTTAACAATACAGTTACATTTTTCGTATCCGTGGAACTCCACGAATCTGTCTAAAATGATAGTTCCTGGTATGCCTCTCCGATCACTCGTCATCCTCTTTGAACTACATACCCTCTATGACCTGTACCTTTCCTGGGATAATAGAGTCGGCAAGCTGCTGCGCCATATTACGTCGTGCAGAATCAACCAAACTCTCGAAGAGTTGAAAATTTTCTGGTGTAGTCCTTCACAAGACCTGATAAATTTCATGAACGTTTGCCCCAGGTTGAGAAGATTGAGACTTTGCCTCTTTCTTCCCGTGCATATTCTGGATACCGTGTTCAACAGCTGGTTGGAAAACCGACCGGCGTCGTTAGAGGAGGTAGACATCAAGATATTTCGGGTATGACGCCAGAAGAAAGGATGGCTTACGTAAATCTTCGCGAATTTTACACTGCTGGCCACCCAAATTGCAACACCAAGAAAAACAAGAGATATCACAACAAAATTTATTGTGTAGATAACATGTTGACCAAGTAACAAATGATTAAATTTACAGCATTCTATGAAGCGTGGTTCCTGCCAAAATCAGTACCCAGAGTAGCCGCCGTTGTTGGAGATCACAGCTGCCACACGCCTCGGCATTGATTCAAATAGACTTTGAATGTGTTCTTGGGGTACAGCAGACCAAGCAGCTTCCACACGTTGCCAAAGTTGATCTGGTGTGACAGCTGGGGATGAACTCTGGGTCAGTCGTTGAGCAACCATGGACCACATGTTTTCTATCGGCGAAAGATCCGGAGAGCGCGCCGGCCAGGGAAGCAATTCAATCTGGTGATTGACGAAGAACCCTTGGACAATGCGTGCCACGTGTGGCCGTGCATTATCCTGCTGAAATATGGCTGTTGGCAAGCCCTGAAGGTAAGAAAGGACAACTGGCTCCAACACCTCGGAGATGTAGCGCTGGCTGGTTAAAGTACCGGCAATGCGTACTAGAGGAGTGCGAGAGAGATATCCGATACCGCCCCATACCATAATACCCGGTGCAGGACCAGTGTGACGGTGCATAATGCAGCTGTTCAGCATCCTCTCTCCACGGTGTCTCCAGACTCGAATCCGACCGTCGTGGTGTTGCATACAGAAGCGTGACTCGTCAGTAAAGAGAATTTCATTCCATTCTGTCGTCCACATCCTTCTTTCATCGCACCATTGGCGGCGGAGACGTCTGTGGTTCCGCGTCAGAGGTAGACAAAGCAACGGACGTCTTGCGGACAGACCATTCTGCTGTAAACGACGTCGAATGGTACGCGCAGACACTGGATGATGCGTTACAGACTGAATCTGCTGTGATATGGTTCGTGATGTGACTGAGCGGTCCGTCACTGCCATGCGTACAATCTGCCTGTCATCACGTGACGTGGTGCACTGAGGTCGATGCGGTCGATCACGTCTGTCCGTCGTACCCTCCTGCACCCAACGATCACATATCCGCATCACAGTTGTTTGGTTTCGTCCAATACGACGACCGATTTCCCTGAAAGATAACCCACAATCTCGGTATGCCACTATCCTTCCTCTGTCAAACTCGGATACTTGATCAAAAGATGATCGTTGTTTCCTACGAGGCATAATTTATCGTTTTTTTGAAAAAAAAGCAAGAAAAACACAATTGCTGTACTTGAAACCGTCGAAATCTCCAAGCCTTAAATAGCGCTTTGAGGTGGCGCCACAGGCGCGCTTGATGTGCGTCTGCGCTGAAATTCTAATCATTTGCATATCTCACCTCAGCTAATGCATGTTGTAAATTTCATATTATTTGCATGCTTCCTTCAGGGTGTTGCATTTACGATGGCCAGCAGTGTATTTTGAGATATTGCAATCAGTTGGAATCACGTTGCGGATAAATGTTGGATAAAATTGCATAGGCATGTAAATGTTATCAATCCTTCAATAAATATTAAAAGCCCCACGGTATTAACGAGTTAATGGTCAAACGACGGTCGCTGGTCAGTCGTGTTCCTCCTTCAAAATTATACCAAAAGTTGTCAAGCTTAGAGATTTTGGGTCTATGTTAGAACACAGTACGGATACCCATTTAGAGAATTTTGTTTTTGCCTCTATATTTTGCTCAAATTACGTCATCGACGATATTAAAACTGCTATTATTGTTACTTAATATTAAAAATGTATTACAGCGAAGCCTCGCTATAATGATATTCGATACTACGATAAATCTCTCTATAACGATAAAATTTTGCAGTCCCACGGAATTTCCATACAATATAATCGATAGTACGATACACCCCCCAGAACGATCATTTTATTGGGTCCCTTAAGTATCGTTGTATCGAGGTGTTACTGTATTACGATTCTTCTTATTACTGCTTGTGTTATTATTACTTGAAAGGAGAAATTTCAAGCTTGGCAATTATTTTGGAGCTTTATCGCCCTTCCATTTTAGCGACCGTTCTGAGATAGAGCAGAGGCTTTTGGCGATCTATCGACACATGCGGCGCGAAAAATGGCTCAGCCTGAGAATTTGCGCCACCTTCGTTTATCGTTACGCGGCGAACGGTGACTGTCACTGATGCAAGATAAAATACTGAATGGTACGCACTCCACTTAAGTATTAAAAACGATGATGAAAATTAATTTTTTTTTTATTTATTATTATTATTTTTTTTTTAGCACCAGAAAGCTATTAATTTCAACCTTGCTTTTTGTGTAGACACGATTTTGGTACATCTTTCGCGTCGAGTCGCTTTTGAAATGTGTTTGCCAGATAATGTGGAGAGGCGGGGGGGGGGGGTGTTAATAAACTGTTGAATGTCGCACAAGGTCTACAATTTTTGATAATTGATCGCTAAATTTAGTGCCAAAACGCGACAATTTATTATAAATATATTCCGAGTATAGTTCGAAAACGCCGGGAGAATATTGCAAAATAGTTTTAGTAGGCGATTTTAATATAGATTTTAATGCCGAAGAAGTGTTTTATAGAACAGAGAAGACAAATACGGTGCACTCATAGATTATGATACACTTTCCAAATGGTATTTATAAAGGTGAAGTATGGTGTGACTATGCCTAGCGAAAATTGTTAAACAGCTTTGGTAGGCGATTTCGATGTAGATTTCTATTCCGAAGAAATGTTTTATGGAACAAGGAAGGAAAACACGGTACACTCATGGATTATGATGACCATTCCAAACAGTATTTAAAATGTCTACGGGATATAGTTGGATTATGCTGGAGAAGATTGTAAAACAGTTTCAGTAGTCGATTTTAAGATAGATTTCGATTCCAAAGATGCGTTTTACAGTACAAGTAAGAGTTGATTCCTATTTTAACGTCCCGCTCTAGGAAACCTAAAAAATCACGCACTTTGGCGAGCTTTGCAGTCATGGGTTTCTAGGACCTATGGACAAGTTTTAACGCTCCCAAAAGAACTATATGAAAACTAAAGTGAACAAATTAGCGATAAACGCACCTGTTAAGGAATTTGAACACACTTAATTATTAAAACTACATTAATTGGGAACCCAAAATAAATAAAAATGTAACGGAATGCTTTACTTACATGTGCCAAATCGCCATTTTAATTCTAAATTACGATGGCCACATAAATACAAAAAATCGTCGTGCTACCTCCATACTTTAATGATCGCCACCTTGGCGAGAGTCGGGGCGTTAAAGTAGGAATCAACCCAGAAAGAGAAACACGGCACACTCATGGATTCTGATGGACATTCAAAACAATATTTAAGACGGTGAAGCATAGTTTAATATACTTGGTAACGATTGTAAAATAGTTTAAATAGGCGATTTCAAGATAGATTTCGATTCCAAGATGGGTTTTATGAAACAAGGAAGAAAAACACGGCACAGTCATGAATAATGATACACTCTCCGACATAATGGGATAAGGAAGAAAAATAGGGACGACGCATTAACTATGATACGCTTTTAATATATAGCACTTTGGTGCGTATTTAAAATCTGAAAGTGTTTCAGATTTTCTTCCTTTTTTTTTTCTGGAAGTGACAATTTTGCCATCTTACCAGAAGACTATTTTTCAATAATCATCAGGGTAACATTAACACGGTTTAATATATAACATCGTGATATCGATCTCAATAGGAGGTAGTTGACAAAAAAAGGTGTATTAGCTCTTGTTAATTTCAGACCAGGCAGACGAAATCTTTGTCTGCTTGGTGAAAGGGCAAATGACTTTTTAAGGGTTGCCAGATTAAACGTGAAAAGTCGCCAATGTTTGAAACTTTTTGCTGATTTATCACCAAATTTGGCAGGAAAAATTAAGTGCCCGAAATTGGTGTCAGCTTGCCGATATCTTCTATGTTTTTCGAGAAATTGCCTAAACTTACTGTTTATTTAATTGGAATATTGGTGTCTATATTCATGTAAATAAAGGTGATGTATAGTTAGAATATGTCTGACGAGGATTTAAAACAGGCAGTTTTTAGTAAGCAATAGTAGCAGTTTTAGTAGGCAATTTTAGTATAGATTTCGATTTTGAAGAAGTATTTTATGGAACAACAAAGACAAATACGGCACACTAGCGGATTATGATGCACATTCCAAACAGTATTTAGAAAGATCAAGTATAGTTAGAATATGCCTAACGAATATTGTAGAACCGTTTTTGTTGGCGATTAAATCTAAAAATATGTTTAATATTTATTTATTTTCTATTTGTATTTTTTGGTTTAACAATATCCACTCCGTGAGAAGAACGAGTACTTCAGCTAGTTTTATTTAAAACTTGCACCTATTGAGCTTGCCAATCACGTAGCATTAGGATGCACTGTCATAAGAAAATAGTTTTAATAAGTAATTTATTGTTATGATTTGAAAATAACTTATTGTTCTAGCGATCTATGATTAGTAAAATCAAATTTCAGATTAATATTTTGTGTAATGTTTGTTTGCCAGGAGAGGACAGCTCGCGTCACTGGATGTGTCGCTTAGAGCTACAAATACGTCCTTCCCGGAATTTCCCGCCACAATTTGGAACCTCATCAGAAGGTGGAAGATTTCAGAATATTGGCACCCCTCGGAAACTGGTAACGACTGCACGGTCCTTGTGTAATGTTTAAATTGTATGACTTATCCTTTTGGGTTTTTTTTTATTTCCTTCACGGCACTCTTTTTCCGATTTCGCAGTTTCTTTTGGTTGTTCCGCGCGATAACGCCAAAACAGGTTGCCAGATCGGAAGAACAAACCTTTTCTAATTGATGTGGTATTGGTATTATCGTAACTTTTGATAAATGATTAATGTTAAAAATGTTTATATGTGGTTTTTAAATCGAGCCGACTTTTCCTCTTCTTTATGCCGATATTTTTAAAAATAATTTTTGTTTGGTGCAGACATCCTATTTTGGCTTTGTAATGTGTTTGCTAAATTTTAAGTTTTGGTTTAAGCGTTTTTTTTATGCCCAAGTTCTTTCCTGTATCTTAATTTTTTTTTTGCCTTTTCCTTTTTTTTATAACCCTTTTCATTCCATCAATTTTTTATATAAATCGATTGAATCAAGATTCGATATGGAAATACATCGAAATCGGCGGAAGAACACAACAGAAGAAACCCACGTGTATGAAAAATTTGAATACTTTGAAAATAGCAATTTAATAGCAAATAGTCAATTTTCTTAAAAATTCTACGTTACCTCACAAACAAAGCCAGTTTTATAACATATTTAAACATACAAAGAAATGAAAAAATAAAGTTCATAAGCGAACTTTGTTGGCGTACGAATTTTGAGTAACAAGGCACAGAGGGTAAAAGGGCTGCGTTTGGTGGCAATCTATCTCTTCCTCTTCCTCGAGATTCTTGCCTGACTTGGAGCTGAAGACGCCACCGGCTGGAGATCCCGAACACATGGAGTGGTGGACGCAACGACTTAAGATGATGGAAGTAAAACCTGAATAAAGCTGCTAACGTGGGGGGGGGGGGCTAAGTAGTCCGTCATGATGATAAGTTTTTTAAAAAATCTTTCTTTATATCCCTATCCTTTTCTAATGATTGTTTAGTCGGCTAATAGTACACTTATTTTAAAATGGAACGAAAATACTTAGTAGTAAATGTTTTAAGGATGATTTAAGTTAATTTTTTCTGTAATGGTGTGAAATGTTACTCAAGAATTAAAATGATGCGTTTTTAGATATTTTTTAAGAAATAATTGTAAATGTTAACCAGAGTATTTCTCAGTTATTTCTTAGTTTTTTTTTTTTTTCTCTCTTAGTTTGCATGGCGTCCTTGCGCCATTTTGTTTTAGCCACTACCGGCAGAGTCTGGGGCTTGACTAATTTAACCACTATACGATATTACGGCCTCTTTGCCATTTGTTTTAGGAAAGAAATATATTAATAATGCTTGATATTTTTTTTCTTTTAGTTAAACATTATTTTGGAACGTAGGAAATTTAGGCTTTTGTTTGAAGTCATGGCATTATTTCCTCTATCCATAGCAAGTAATGTTTCAATGTACAGGGTGGCCATAATTAAACTGCACGTGTTCAAGGGGTGCTGGAGAGAAAACTACTGGGAATATTCCAGTGAAATTTGGTATCTACACGTTTCAGAACATGCGCAAGTCAAATATGAAAAAAATCGCCATTTTCCCCGATAGATGGCACTGTATCGTATTTCAGCGCTTATCGGCGGCATATATGCAAATTTTAAGCTCATCGAACAGTATAAAAACAAGACGACATTGAGTAATGGTCAATCATGACTCTGAATAAGAAGGAACGTGCATTGTTAGTGAAGATATTCTATCAGAATGGTAGCAGTTATGCAGCTACTCTGAAAGAATACCGGCGTATGAAACGATTAAGAAGAGGTCCAATGAGTGTCAATGAGAATAAATAATGGTTTAATTGTTTTCCAAAGCGTCTTTATGGATTGTTTAATTTGTGACCTTAAATTACGTTCATTTTTGATTACATGATAGTGTAAAAATTTAATTACTGAAGCGAATTGTATTGAATTTTGATGAACTGTAAATGATGCTTTATATTGTTTATATGCCTCTTAGAATGTCATTATGCTCTGTCTATTGGTTTTGGAAGTTGTATATGCTACCGGGGAGCGTTGAAATACGATACAGAGCCATCTATCGGTCGAAAATGGCGATTTTTTTTTCATATTTGACTTGCACATGTTCTGAAACGTGTAGATACCAAATTTCACTGGAATATTCCCAGTAGTTTTCTCTCCAGCACCCATTGAACACGTGCAGTTTAATTATGGCCACCCTGTAGCATATCCTCATGCTTCGCTGCTGATGATTCACAGACAGGGGCGTAGCCAGAAATTTTTCATGGGGGGGGGGTTACGACTGCTGCAACTCACATATATGCATACATGTATGTGATAAGGGAGTGAAGAATATACATTTTGTATGGCAAAAAATTCCTCATGGGGGACGCCCCTGTTCGCAGATAATGGTGTCCTGGTTCAGGACGACAATGCTAGGCCACACAGGATTCGATTCGTGAATGATTATTTTCAGCAAACAATTCAACGTATGAAATGGCCAGCTTGATCTTTGGACCTAAATCCTGCCGAAAATGTCTGGGATGATTTAGAAAGACTATTATTTTATAGCTTACTGCCTGTTGTACACTGGTGTTCAGTTTAACCCTTTGAGGCGCAACCCTTTCCCAATGCTGAAAAAGGGAAACCGTTGCCATCGCTCGAGTTAACTACCAGCAAGATGGCGGACGATCGAAACGTTCATCGCTTGCCACAGATATAGAGACCCTTTTTTGACGACAGCTGGCTGTGCCGGCACAGCCAGCTCGCCATTGCTCGCAGCCGCTGCCAGCTGCGAGCAATGGCAGCGGCTGCCAATGTCGAGCGATGGCAACGGCTGCCCTTTTTTCAGCATTGGGCAATCTGTCCAGCTGTTCTCGCATTTTTCCATTTTTCAGCAGATGTCAGTGCTGTTAAAAAGAATCGTGAGAATTTTTTTACGGGGAATGACGTGCTAAAAGTTAAAGGATTCTCGTGGAGCTATGTCACCCGCAACTATTTTTATAGAAATCAAATCTATTCTTCGTAACTGGCAACAATCAAAACGTCAGAGTTTGGTTGAGCGGGAACACTGACAGATGCGCGGGAGCGGGAACACTGCGCGTTGAAGGGTTAATTGAATTCTATTGGGCTGGCAACAAAGTAACTGCGTTTTCTTGTATAAAATTCAAGCAAATAAGTTTTCAACAAGTTTTTAATTACAGGTAAGCTGTGCCTGAACATACGATTCATATTTGTTACATTTTAAAGTAAGAATTTCACTGGCGCAGTATTATTTTTCGTCCATAAAAGATGGCCACCCTCCCCCTTTTTTCGCTTCTATCCTCCTTAGAGGACAATATTAAAAATGTCCTGAAATTAATTTTTAGGTATTCGTGACTGCTGTATTTTACAGAAAGAATTTCACGGATATCTCTATTTTTATTTGAGATCACGCGGGATATGTAAAAAGAACTTTTTGGCTCCTTACCCCCCCCCTAAGATTACGAATTTTAGAAAATGCTCTCTGATCTAGCACCTATGTTGAAGAACTTACGTACGTGCCAAATTTCGCATAATTAACTTCAGTAGTTTTGGCCAGGCGAAATATTGACATACGGAAAAACGCAATTACTTTGTTGCCAACCCAATACATGTGACTTTTACAGCAATCACCACTTTGTGAATTGTCGCCATTTAATTATAGTCAGTATTGATGCAATTGTTTCTCAAATATATAAGATTCTGTAAGCGAAAGCATACAATGATTAATTTCTTTGAAACAATATTGTAAAATATTTTTATCTTTATTTTGTGCATCTGTCAACCCTCTGACTGCTGTGAATGTTCTGTAAAACTACGGAATCGTTTAATTAAACAAAATATATGTGTGTTGTCAACATTTACAATATAATGCTTGTTCAACTTGAAAAGGCATTTTCCTCTTGAGCATGTTACGCTTATGGGTACGGTTGATAGTTTACAGGTACACACATTAGAAGGATTCCAGTGTTTTACAGTCTCCATAGGTGGTAACGGAGAAATCATTTTAACCAACGATGTTCTTTTTAAAATTAAAAATTTTGTTAACAGCTCTTAAATATTTCGGCTTTTTGATTAAAAGCAATTTTATTTTGATTATCTTGCGTGCCTGTATTTCCGCTACTTCGGTGACGAAATTTAAATGCATTTTATAATTTTACCACAGATATTTCCTTAATGAAAAAACTGCGCAGCACTTGTATTTATGTATGATTACTGAATTAAATGCCTTAGCCAATTTGTCTCATTCTGTTTAGATTTTATTTTGTTTGTACTGGAGTACTATACAGAAATATGAGGTTTGTTGGAAATGTGTGAAACTGTTTTAAATTTAACTGTTTTACATTTCATTTGAACTGTCATGCTTGAATACAACTTGATTACTGCTTGATTTGGAAAGCCACATCCACGTAACAAATAATTTATCATCAGTCATAAATGTACTTGACCATAGAATTAAAAAAAAGATTCTATATTTCCAAATATTGAAATTCTTCAAAATAAAATACGAATATACAAAATTGATTTCAAAATCAGTTGTTTGTCTCGATTTTGGCCAATATTGCCCAACATAAATGTTGCGATATTGAAAGTTTTAAAACGTGTGCTGCTTTTAAGTTTATGTAATGATTATTTCCCTATTAGTCTATAAATCACACATAACATTATTTTAATTTTGATTCTTCCCATGGAAAAAAAAAGATGCAGATCAGCATCGGGCAATACTGGTCAGTCTTGCCAAAAAATGGCGTGACAACCATAACAGTCACCTCAAACTTTAGTCACGTCTTCTCGAGTCAGATTGGCATGGTGGTTAGGACGCTGGCTTCCCACACCTTAGGTCCCGAGTTCGATCGCGGACGCTATACGGAAACAGATTAAAATAACTTGAGGTTTCAGCGTAGGGGGGGGAAAATGCGTGAAAAAGTAAAGTATATGGGGAGAGTTCGCCGACTGGTGCCCTAGTATTTAGAAATTACTTTTTAGGAAAATATTTTACAGTGTAGTAAGTTTGAATTAAGCTTGCTATGTCAAGCTTAATGCATGTTGGGCAAGTGTAAACTTGAACACTTGATTCAAGCTCAAGTGTAAACTTGAACACTTGATTCAGGCTTGCATTAAGCTTGCACGCTTGAAATTTTCAAGCTTAATTCAAGCTTATTGACTTGATAAATCAAGCGTACTGCAAGTTTGGTGCAAATTTGCTGTGTTGTCTGGGTGGGAATATCAAATTAAAAATTAATTAAAAAATAAAACTTTATCAATATTGATTCGAAGATAAAATTAAAAGAAGTTACTTTTAAATTTTTACTGAGAAACCGGGAAAAATAATCATGAAAATAGCCATTTTCATAAATTTTTACAGAGCTATCTTGATACACCCTCCCTCATTTCAGACTTAATTCTTATATTTCTGAAATTTAAAAAATAAATATTTCGTTTAAGTCTTAATATTTAACTTGTTATGTAAACTACCCATCAGTATTTTCATTTATTGAAACCAATGTAAAAGTATAGTCAGAAATGGACCATGCTCCCGACTTGAAACACAGAGAAAATTTTACACAAAAAAATTCCCCATTTAAATGACTAATATCCTTTGACTAATGTATTAGAAGACAAAATATGCAAAAACTAATTTAAAATATGCCTGGATCTCAGCGCTGGCTGTAAAATGTTAAGAAAAAAATTAAACTACTAATTATCAGCAATCTGACATTAACGACTTTTTCCGAAATACTCATTAGACTGAAAGCAACATGCATAAAACGTCTTTCCTCACTTTTTGCCGAGATTCATTTATCTGCGTGCAGGTCTTTGAAAGTGTAATTATAGATTTAAATGTATTCCTCGAATGACAGAACGCGTTTGTTAGCTTCAAGATTTCTGTGGATGTTTTTTTTTTTTTTTTTTTACACTTTAATTTAACACTCAATTCGACTTGGGGTAGAGGGGAGATATGAAGATTTTTTGTTATAAAATTGTACTTTGTATTATGAAATCAGAGAGAAAAGTGAATGTTTGCTTTAAAGTAAAAAAATGAATAAAACAAATAAATCTGATTGCTATAATATTTAAAAGTATACGAAAAAAAAAACAAAAAACTAGGTACTAATGAGGATGAACAGCAGATTTTGACGCTGAATCAGATGTAGTTGGTTTTGCTGACAACAATTTGTTCAAAATATAGACAAAGACTTTTCATGCTACTGTAGTTCCGACACATACTTATTTATGTATTTATTTTATTTTTTGTTTCATGTTTTCTACTGTGGCATCTTCCAACAGAACTGAAAATTGCTTATGATTTCGAATTGTAATTTATTTTTAGCTATAGTCAGGAACTACTGACTATAACTAAAAAGAACTGATGGAAGGACTACAGAAGTACAGAACTGAAAAGTGCTTATGATTTAGAATTGTAATTTATTTTTAGTTATAGTCAGGAACTACGAAAAACAGTCTTAATCACGTAAAATGTAATTAGTGTAGTTATACAAGGTAGCTTAAGAGATTAGGTTCAACTTGCAAAGAGGCCAACCATGGCCGTGTGAATAAGACACTGAACGTGATGGATGGTAGAAGGGGGGCGATACAGGGTTCTGGCCTACCGCGTGGAGGTCGATCTAACGGTCTGTAGTTTTGGGAGGTTTTCTCCATCTGTAACGTGAAAAGTCCTCCACCCTAGGCATCCACTTTTGGGCAGATAGCCCTCCTGTAGCTTTGCCTTAAACAGAAAATCAAAATCAACTTGAAAATATAAGCATAACGATTTTAAGTTATTGGAGCAGTCGCCTAGGTGGCGTAGTGTCTACCGAAACAGTCTACCAAACCTTGGGTTCGAGCTCAATTACCGGCTTTGTCTGTGATGTCTTTGTTAGGGGTAATGATTGTCGCCGATTGGGTGCCCCTCCACAGATGTCTTTCACTTCCAGCAACAACCCTCACCTCCTTGCCAAAGATTGATCTGCCGAAACCGTGGAAAAAATGTTACTGGTGCTGTTTATATAAAATAGAATTTTTATAAATTATAGGGATCGACCGATACCACATTTTCGCCGATGACCGATACCGATACTTTACCTATAAATTCATTTTCAGAAATAGCCGATACCGATACTTTTAAGTTATGGTATCGGCCGATACCGATACTTTACATAATTTAATGTCATTTAAACCTACATCTGTTGGGCAGTTTTTGTACGAGAGTGTAGTTCTCGTTAAAATGAATAACAGAATGATGAAATTTGATCCCAGTAGAAAGCATTAATAAAAAAGCAGTGGATACATTGAAATGTGAATTTACAGTAGTTCTAGTCTTTCTTTTCTATTCAATCATGCCGACGAATGGGCGAATTTATAAAAAGTTGAGCTCTGGGAAGCGTCTTAGTGTGCAGATTCGGAATTATTTCTCATCGCGTGTCTGTCGATGTAGTGGTCTAGAGTTTTGGGCGATTTTCTCCAGATGTTACGTGAATATGCGTTAGAGTCCCTTAAAAAGTCCTCCGCCCAAGCCCCCCCCTTATAGGTAGATGCCCCTCATTTAGGCTTGACAGAACACAAACACGGGGGAGGGAGTAAAGGCTATATTAATAAGATAATCCATTTCATTTCCAGTGCCGACTGGTGCAAATATTTAAATCAGTTTTTCTCAGCCTCTATTTTATCGCCTAATTGTTGCCATAAGCCAGATAAAAGGTTTCCATATTAGGCCCAAAACAGCTACCTGCTTGCTCTTACTATATGTGTCTTTCTTTATGGTTCGGCTCATGCCTCGATTTTGTGCTTACAAAATTAAACACATGAAATTTATTCAACTTCAAAGCTTGCAATTTTTATTTAGATTTTTAGCACTTGAGATTTCTTTCAATCACTGGTTTTTTGTCTACGCGAGCGCGTCGAGTCACTTTTTTAGCACTTGAGAGTGCTATTTCTTTCAATCACGGGTTTTTTGTCTTTAATTATAATTATTTCACAAATGAAATTATTTTTTAGATTACTTAAACTGCATTAAATTGTGATAATGTATAAACTGTACAGTATTATGTAAGTACATATGTATTTAGATATTGTTCATTAAATACGTATGTAAATTCTTCCCTTAAAATCTATATAAATAAAATTAGACATTTGTCTGTACATTTCTTGGAAATAAAAAATTTTGCGATTTCTATCCGTTTCAAGCACCCGGGAATCCGATGCGACCCTCAAAAAAAAGTTTGTCTGTCTGTCATTCTGTCATTCTGTCCTTCTGTCATTCTGTCATTCTGTCCGTGACGCTTTTTTTGTTTAAGCATCACGTAAAAACGACTGAAGCGAATGATATAAAATTTGGTGTCATGATAGGTGGTCACTCAACTTAAAACATAGGCGTCGAATTTTTAAAAAATCTTGATTAGATTTTCAGATTTTGCGAAAATCGTTTCAAACTGCGTAAATTTCTGTTCAAGCATCACGCAAAAACGACAGAAGCGAATGATATGAAATTGGGTGTCATGATAGGTGGTCACTCAACTTAAAACATAGGCGTCGAATTTTTAAAAAATCTTGATTAAATTTTCAGATTTTGCGAAAATCGTTTCAAACTGCGTAAATTTGTGTTCAAGCATCACGCAAAAACGACAGAAGCGAATGATATGAAATTGGGTCTCATGATAGGTGGTCAGTCAACTTAAAACATAGGCGTCGAATTTTAAAAAAATCTTGATTGGATTTTGAGATTTTGCGAAAATCCTTTCAAACTGCGTAAATTTGTGTTCAAGCATCACGTAAAAACGACTGAAGCGAATGATATGAAATTGGGTGTCGTGATAGATGGTCACTCAACTTAAAACATAGGCGTCCAATTTAAAAAAAATCCTGATTGGATTTTGAGATTTTGCGAAAATCCTTTCAAACTGCGTCAATTTGTGTTCAAGCATCACGCAAAAACGACAGAAGCGAATGATATGAAATTGGGTGTCATGATAGGTGGTCACTCAACTTAAAACATAGGCGTCGAATTTTTAAAAAATCTTGATTGGATTTTGAGATTTTGCGAAAATCCTTTCAAACTGCGTAAATTTGTGTTCAAGCATCACGTAAAAACGACTAAAGCGAATGATATGAAATTGGGTGTCATAATAGGTGGTTACTCAACTTAGAACATAGGCGTCGAATTTTCAAAAAATCTTGATTCGATTTTGAGATTTTGCGAAAATCCTTTCAAACTGCGTAAATTTGTGTTCGAGCATCACGTAAAAACGACTGAAGCGAATGATATGAAATTGGGTGTCATGATAGGTGCTCACTCAACGTAAAACATAGGCGTCGAATTAAAAAAAAATATTGACTAGATTTTGAGATTTTGCGAAAATCATTTCAAACTGCGTAAATTTGTGTTCGCACATCACGTAATAACTGCAAAGGTGAAAAAATGATATTTGGTGAAATGATAGGTGGTCACTCACCTTAAACTATAAGCATCTAATTAAAAAAAATTGATCAGATTTCGAGATTTTGCGAAAATCATTTAAAACTGAGTGAATCTTTGTTCCCGCATTAAGTAATAATGACTAAAGCGAATGATATGAAATTTGGTCGCATGATATATGGTTGCTCAACATAAACTATAGGAGTCCAATTTTTTAAACATTTTTATTAGATTTTGAGATTTTGTGGAAATTCTCTCAAAATACGTTCAATGATGATTTCTTCAAACTTCACATAATAACGACTAATACGAATGATACGAAATTTAGTGATATGATAGGTAGTTGGTAATCTTAATTTATAGGCGTTGAATTTTAAAAATATTTTGCTTACATTTTGTGATTTTGCGAAAATCGTTTTAAAATGCTGAAAATTTGTTCCAGCATCACGAAGTAAATACTGCAGGGAATGAATCGAATTTGGCTAACATGATAGGTTGTCACTCAACTTAAATTCTAGGCTTCAAATTTTTCAAAAATTTTGATTAAATTTTGAGATTTTGCGAAAATTATTTCAATATACGTAAATATTCGTTCGCGCATCACATAATTACGACTAAAGCGAATGAAATGATATTACTTAGTTACTCTCTAACCTGTAATATTTTAACAATAAATGAAAATTATAACTTCGCTTTCTTTACTTTGGCAACATACTCCATCCATTCTGTGTACTCCTACAATGCTGACGAAAGTTTTTGCTTTTTGGAAATTTTCATTCACTAACCCGTCGAGGACGGGTACTTCAGCTAGTGCATAATAAGTTCACATTAATTGTTGGTTTTATTTATCTGCTCCAATTATTTAACAACTAAGTGAATTATTAAATGTTTTAGAAAGATTTCTGTTTAATATGAACTCATATGATAATTTTTAAGTTCTTTTTGAAACTCCGAATATTTTGATTCTCCGGACAGGGTTAAGTCATATTTAATCCGGAGGATCCATGTATTTGATCTTTTCCGTACGAAGAACAGGTACACACCGATTATTCCTGTGTTTTCCTTACATATAAACTAAATACTATTCACAAGAAATATGTTTTTTACCCCAAAATTTGAAATAAACTAAATAATAATTAGTATTACTTATTATACTAATATAGCTTTAACTTTTTAAATTAACAATACAAATAATTATTAGATGATATTGATAATTATTACACTTCTCAAAACAGAATGCTACACAAATCCTGCGCTCTCTCATTAATATGATAGATAATAAAATCATTAAATGTTTGATAATTCGTACTTTTGATATTTTGTAATGTTTAAAAAATGAATCATTTAACTTCCGGACACACATAATTAATGTTCACGTGTGTCGCCAGTTTTCAAGTCACTGCCAAAAAGTTAACTTCTTTGCGACACAAAAAAGGAATAAATTGTTTTTACATATAGGTTTCGTTTATTTTTAGTATCATTAATTTTGTCATTGAAACAGCTACAATATGAAGAAAAATATTTTTCCTCGTTTTCAAGCTACGCCTTGGGGGGTCTAAATAAAAGATGCTTAAAAATGACGAGATTAAATGAAGGTTGAAGAAAAATCCAAAAATAATAAACTAAATTCAATTTTCAAGTCTTAAAAAAAAGTTGCTACATAAAGTATCCATATTTAATGAAATTGATTTTCAGTGTTTTTGTTTTTATGATCATTGTTAACATGTTTTTCTGTGATTGATATGAACAAATTTTATCTGTTTTAATTCTAAGCTCTGAGAAGGGGCAGCGTGGCACGGTAAGCAAGGTCTGGGTGCCATCGTCGAAAGGGGGGCCATTTCGAACTAAAACTGAGAAAATATTGATCTAGAACAGTGGTTCCCAAACTTTTTTGTCCTTCTCTTCAAAAATCCTTCAACTAGTTTTTTTTTTTTTTTTTTGCGACCCACTACTACATAACGATAACCAATATAGGCTATATAAAATTGTATAGTTTACTATATATATAAAATACTAAAATTTAATTTTTCCCACCCTTTTCGATCCACCGAAATTGATCCCGTGACCCAACAATGGGTCGCGGCCCATAATTTGAGAACCACTGATCTAGAACACTGATCTAGAGCCTTTTTATTACGTTTGCAGAGGGCCACCATGGGGGGTGGGTATGTCCGACAAACGTCATTCGGTTCAAACTCTTTCCCCGTTTGCATGCGCAGAAATACGATTCCTTTCGGATAGCAGAATGCTACTTTCGGTTTCAAATATTTTCGGCTGACTAATATTAAAAGGCCTGTATCTGAAGTTCTATAAGCTAAATAGAAACAAATCCTCAAACGTATTTCGAAGGCTGAAATATTACACTTTAACACACATATGGGCAACCGCCGGCCCGTGGAACATTTGAAAACTCCGTATAAACGATTCAATATCTCATATAAATATCAATTATACGGCCCGCCACTTCACTAAAATCCGCAAGTTTGGCCCGCGACTTTTCTAATATCCTAAAGTTTGGCCCACAACATTTCAAAGGTTGCCCATACCTGCTTTAACACTTTAAAGGGGGTCATCCCCTGAAATATTAAACGATGTCAGGACCGTCTACCCCATCATTTTTGACCGTCTACCCCATCAATTCTATATCATACCCAAGCCGAATCAGATGTCCTTGCACCAATTTCTTAAAATAAAAATTTAAAACATGTCTCTTAAGCGTGAAATCTGTATCAAGAGCTAGACATTCTCCAACAATATCAAAAGCCTATATATACAACAGAATCTCCCTATAACGAAATTTTTCATGGAAACGTAACTTTAAGGCTTAAATGACACTATAAACAATCTCCATATAACGAAGAGCTTATCTTCCCATAGTGAATATTTCAGATTTACCTTTGATTTTTTTTTTGTTAGTTTTGAAGAAAATTTAAATTTTTGAACAGACCACTTTGTGGAAGAGTAACAGATAGTAAAAATGGAGACCAGGAAAGTGTAACTGACTCCGATAATGAAGACACTTTACCAGTGCCCGGTTATGACCGACTGGGGCAGCGGGCATTGATAGATTTGGGGGCCCCAAACTATGAAATTTGTTATATTTTTTATAAAATTTTGATATAAAAAAGAATATTTCAGAAAAAAACACTTAAAATTGGGGGCCCTTTCAAGTCGGGGGCCCTGGGCAAAGTCCCAATTTGCACATATAATAATAAGGCCCTCCGCTTCACGAGCAATACCACATCAAACTTTAATGCTTCAACCTTTCAAAACCATTAAAAAGAGGTTTCCAAATGGAAGAAAATGTGCCTCACTCTATTTTCAGCGGACTTTTAAAATGTGAATATTTTTATGAAACTATAAAATCACATAATGCAAAACAATAAAAAATAACGGAATTTTGAAGTAAAATAAACGTAAGTGCATTACATATTTTATTCTCTAAATTCGTGGATTGTCTTTACTTTTGAACATTTGATTCATACAATAAAAAGTAAGAAACCCCTAAGTTTAACAAATTTATATTAAATACCAATTTATTTTTAATTGAAAGTCATAACTTAATACTCGTAAACATCGAATTAACTAAAAAGTTTGTAAAATTTGCTGAAATAACTGCAAAAATCTCTGTACAACAAAATTTTCTCTTTAGAGAATTTTTTAACTGGAACCGAGCGAGTTCGTTATAGAGGAGATTCAATTGTGTGCATAAACATATGAATGAATTTTTTTCGAGTCAACACAGTGAGAAAATAAACTTTCATAAAACTGGAATAAAATTATAGCCTACCTCTCGACATTTGTTTTTTGCAATCCTTGCAGATAGCGTATTTAGTGTTGGGCACCAATTCAAAATGATTTAGAAGAATTGACGATTGTCCTGTTAAACTGTCATCTAACGATTCTTCGTCCATTATTTCGACCTCACATGGTGATACGACATACATTTAGCGATGGTTAGAATAAAAAAAATAAAAAAAACACAGTTCGAAAACACTCGCACAAACAAATGTGCCAATGAAACGACGCCTCTCATCTCATTACCAAAATAAAGATTCTAGAATGGTGTTGCGCCTGCGTTGTTTCTTCTGAAAAGCGAAGTATCGGTTGAAAAGTATCGGTGAAAATGGATGAAAGCAACAGAAACCGATACTTTCCCGATACTTTTAGAATCGAAAGAACCGATACCGATACCTAAAAAAATTGGAGGTATCGGCGCCGATATTATCGGTTGCCGATACTATCGGTCGATCCCTAGTCATTCTGCATTTTGAAAGGTTTCAAACTACCACAGTCTGCAAGCTCATTTGTATGGTAATTTGCAGATATGTTAAGTACAGCAAAGGAAACGCTCTTATAAATGGACATTATTTTTACAACATTAAAAATAGACAACAAACCAAGGTGAAATCAATAATAAAGAAAAGTTAGTTTCCACCTATAAAAAAAGTATGAATTGAGAAATGCAGAAAATTCGACAATAGCTCAAGTGATGAGATATGTTATTGTCTGGTATATGTTGGTAATTTTGAATACAGGGAATGTTTCATTCATTACGTAAGAATCAAAGTTTTGTAAAATAACAAAAATAAATATGTACTTATAAATATTCAATTCTCTCGTTTCAGGTAAAAAATATTCACCCTTCGTCAGCTAAAAGAAAAAAAAAAGTAGGAAAATCCGAAACGCTTTCAGATTTTAAATATGCACTAAAGAACTATTCACGAAAAACGTATCATAATACATGCGTCTTCCCTATTTTCTTTCCTTATTCTATTTAGTTGGAATGTGTATCATTATTCATTAGTGTGCCAGTAGGGAAGAAAGGAGAGTTCACCTCAGGGGGTACCATGTTAAAAGTGGGGTACGCATGAGGTACCTGTGTTGAGCGGGGAAGGGGGGCGTGATCGGACCGGATGTGGGGAGCGGATGCTGAGACCGGATGTTCGAAGGGTTGATAAGAATTTTTTTTCCTTTTTTTCAGATAAGGGGACTTGAAATTTTTTCAGACTTTAAGATATTTTACAAATAAGGGGAC